>JACEEZ010025850.1:30000-267500 GCA_016584305.1 Chionoecetes opilio | reverse complement strand
TAGAAAATGCTCATGAGATTGGGAGGGGGGCAATACAAGTGTAGCTCAGGCCCTGTAAAATACTAGATACACACACACAGGCAGGTAGAACTTAGGTCAATAGATAAACTTACATAAACATTCAATCGCAGCTTCCCCACTGTTTTGTCTAATCCCCTTCCCTTCCTTTTCCCTTTCCCTTTTCTTCCTTTCCTTCCTTCCTTTTTGGGCTGTTTTGTATGTGTGTCCCCCTCCATTCCCCTTTTTTGCCCTATCACACTGCTTCTCTCCAATGTAAACTCGTTGCGTTTTCTTAGCTTTAGTCAGCTTAAAGTATGTCTTTCCTTCAACATTTCCTATCAAAATCCATAACAGTTTTTGAATACTGTTTGGTGTTTTTTCTTCACTTTCCCTGCTGACCTCGGCCGGAAGAAGTGGTGGGTGGGGAGGACCCTCAATTTGCTTTTCCCTTTGCCTCAAAATCGTAGAAACAAAGTTAAAAAGTACCACAGTCGCAGTCCCGTTTTGGCCAAATATGTGTTGGTGTCTGTTCTTCCTTTGCATTCCTCCTCTTTCTGTGATCCTCTCAGTCATACGTAGTTGCAGACCTCTCTGAAATATTAACGCGGGTCCTTCGTGGTCTGGTCGGGAGAGGAAGAAAGCGCACAAACACACACACCACCAAAACACACACACACACACAAAACCCCACACACACACACAAACAAACACACAACACACAAACAACAAAACACCACACCAACACAAAAACCCCACACACAACACACACACACAAACACACACAACACACACACACAAACACACACACACACACACACACCACACACACCACACACAACACACACCACACACACCAACACCAACACAAAACACACACCCAACACAACACACACACCACCCACACCACACACACACACACACACACACACACAACACACACACACACACACCACACACACACACACACACAAACACCACCCACCCACCCACACAAACACAACACACACACACACCACACACACAACACACCACACAAAAACACACACACACACCACACACAACACACACACACACACACACACACACCAACCCACACAAAAACACACACAACCCCACACACCACAACACACCCCACACACACACACACAAAAACACACACACACACACACACACCCCAAACAAAAACACACACACCACACACACACCCACACACAACACAAAAACAACACACACACAAAACCACACACACACACCACACACACACACACACACAACAACACACACACACAAACACACACACACCACCCCAACACACACACCCAAACCACACACAAAAACACACACACACACACACACACACACACACAAACACACACAACACACACCACACACACAAAACAACACACACACCACACCACACAAACACACAACACACACAAACACACACACACAAAAACACACACACACCACAACAACAAACACACACACACACACACACACACACAAAAAAACACACACACACACACCAAAAACAAACAAAACCAACAAAAACCACACAAACACACAAAACCCACACACACACACACACACAAAACACACACACCACACACCACACACACACAAAAACAAAAACACACACAAAAAAACACACCCCCCACACACACAACACACAAAAACACACACACCCACACACCACCCCAAAAAAACACACAAAAACACACACACACAACACACCCCACACACACCACACCAACACCACACACACACCACAACCACACACAACACCACACACCCAAAAACCCAAACACACAAAACACAAAAACCCACACACAAAAAACCCACCACACACACACACACACCACCACACACACACCCCACCACCCCCAAACAAAAAACACACAAAACAACCACAACACACCCACACACACAACCCACAATATTATATATCGAGGGGGTGGTGGTGCGAGGTGGAGGGGGAGCCGACGATCCCGGGTTCCCGATCCCTTGCAGGCTGGTTTGGTGGTGGTGGCGTAAGTGGATGCATAGTATTAGAGGAAGTGATAGGTTTCGGGCCCCCCTCCTCCTCCTTCCTTTATCATCGTCCCCTTCATTTCCCAAAAAGTTTTTTGGGTTCCTATATTTAACCTTATTCTCTTTTTTTTATGTTTCAAATTTTCTTTTCCATCCTTCCCTTCCTTTAAATTCCCCCCCCATTCGCTTTCCCTTCCTTTCTCTCTCTCTCTCTCTCCCCCTTTTCCCCTTTCTTCTCTCTCTCCCCTCCCCTCTCTTCCTCTCTCTCGCCCTGTTTGGTTGCCCTGTGTCGTTGTCTGTTTTCTGTCTGTTGCTGTCTTCTTCTTCTTTTTTTCTCTCTCTCTCTCTTCTCTCTCTTCTTCCTCTCTCTCTCCCCTCCCCCTCTCCTTCTCTCTCTCCTCTCTCTTCTCTCTCTCTCTCTCTTCTTCTCTCTCCTTCTCTCTCTTCCCTCTCTCTTCTCTTCTTCTCTCTCTCCTTCTCTCTCTCTCTCCTTCTCGTCTCTCCTTCGTCTCTCTCTCGTCTGTCTCGTCTGTCTCGTCTCGTCCTTCTCTCTCTTCTCGTCTCGTTGTCTGCCCTCTCTCCCCTTCTCTTCCCTCTCTCTCTCTCCTCTTCTTCATGGGGTGTGTATGTGTTTTTGCGTCTGTGTGTGTGTGTGGTGCGTGTTTTTGGTGGCAGTATGTGTGTGTCCCATCAATTTTATCTTATTTTTTGAAAAACCCTTCATGTTCCACTTTCAATTATTATTCACCCCTCCGTCTACCGCCATTTCATTAAATTGACGAATATTTCCTATATTTCATACACTTTCAACACATTTATTAGTAATCCACATCCGGCCTGTTGACTGTTTCTATATTCCCTGTTTTCATGGTTTTGGCTGTCACTAAATCTGTCTGTATCATGCATGCGATGAGGGTGTGTTATATAGCCATGCGTTATCACCATACTCATGCATACTCATTACTCAGCTATTCGTTTTGGCTGGTGGGGGGGAAAAGGAAGGGAGGAGAGGGCAGGCTGGTGGGGTAGTGGTGGGGGGGGGATGGAGGTATGGTATGGGTGACGGGGAGAGGGGGAAAGGGTGGTGGGGGGATGGAGGTATGGTAGTGACTAGGGTGACGGGGAGAGGGCAGGGTGGTGGGGGGGGTGGAGGTATGGTAGTGGGTGGCGGGGAGAGGGCAGGGTTTGGGGGGGGGATGGAGGTATGGGTAGTGACTAGGGTGAGGGGAGAGGGCAGGTGTTGGGGGGATGGAGGTATGGTAGTGGGTGGCGGGGAGAGGGCAGGGTGGTGGGGGGATGGAGGTATGGTAGTGACTAGGGGAACGGGGAGAGGGCAGGGTTTGGTGGGGGGAAGGAGGTATGGTAGTGACTAGGGTGACGGGGGAGAGGCAGGGTGGTGGGGGGAAGGAGGTATGGTAGTGACTAGGGTGACGGGGAGAGGGCAGGGTGGTGGGGGGAAGGAGGTATGGTAGTGACTAGGGTGACGGGGAGAGGGCAGGGTGGTGGGGGATGGAGGTATGTAGGGGACTAGGGTGACGGGGAGGGGGCAGGGTGGTGGGGGGAAGGAGGTTATGGTAGTGACTAGGGTGACGGGGAGAGGGCGGGGTGGTGGGGGGAAGGGGGGTATGGTAGTGACTGGGGGGGGACGGGGGGGAGGGGGCAGGGTGGTGGGGGGATGGGGGTATGGAGTGACTAGGGTGACGGGGGAGGGCAGGGTGGTGGGGGGAAGGAGGTATGGTAGTGACTAGGGTGACGGGGAAAGAGGGGCAGGGTGGTGGGGGAAGGAGGTATGGTAGTGATAGGGTGACGGGGAGAGGCAGGGTGGTGGGGATGGAGGTATGGTAGGGGGTGATGGAGGAGGGCAGGGTGGTGGGGGATGGAGGTATGGTAGTGACTAGGGTGACGGGGAGAGGGCAGGGTGGTGGGGGGATGGAGGTATGGTAGTGGGTGGCGGGGAGAGGGCAGGGTGGTGGGGGGATGGAGGTATGGTAGTGGGTGACGGGAGAGGGCAGGGTGGTGGGGGGAAGGAGGTAGGGAGTGGGTGGTGGGTGACAGGGTGAGGGGATGAAACCCACCTGATGGTTCATGATCCTGAGTAATTTGATGGATTGAGTTGCATTGAACATTGAAGTGAGGGGGAACGTTCTCTGGAGGCCGCTGAGGAAGGGGAATACAAATACAAAGGAACGCAAAGGAAGAACCAGCAGCAACAGACCTACTGGGCCAAACGAGACTGCCTGTGTGATTATTATCTATCACTAATTTCTACGTGTTAGAGAGAAAATAATAGCAAAGTTGTAGGAGGAGGGTGGATGGGTGGACTCTTGGACTCTTGGTGGGGGAAACTGAGACTACGGGGGAAGGGTGGTGGACTGACTGATGTGTGTGTGTGTGTGTGTGTGTGTGTGTGTGTGTATGTATGTGTGTGTGTGTGTGTATGTGTGTGTGTGTGTGTGTCAGGGGTGAAGAGCGACTGGTGTTTGATATGAAGGCTTCTAATGGCGTAATAAAGCGTCCTTCCCTTGATGCGATGTGTCCTTGAAGGGTTGGGTCAAGGTGGCGAGGAAGCAGCAGCAGGGGCTTGAGTGTTTCCTTAGTCCTGAGGTGTCCCGCGGCCCGCGCGCATATTCCCGTTTTCTGGAAGAGTATGTTGCGTTTACTTTTGAACATGTCAGGTTAGGTTATGTTAGGTTACGGTTAGGTTAGGTAAGGTTTCCATTACTTATGATGGTAACTGTGTGGGAATCACAATGAGGGTACTTTCGAGAAAATCTTATATAATAATAATAATAATAATAATAATAATAATTTTATTCTCGCCCGGAGGCATACGTACAGACAAAACAAAGCAACAAGAACAAGCCAAGGAGTTAACTTAAGTACTAGAGCATTATGGTACTATATGGTTAGTTTCGGAGCTACAGCCAAGCGTCTTCACTGGGAAACCACATTTTACATATTTGTGCCTATAGCGCCCGTAGGCAGTGGTGACCCAGGGCTCGAATGGTAGGCTCTGGAGGTTCACTTGAGGGCTGTGATAATGGTTGGTCCTCGCCCGTGGTGGTGCAAGCAGGATTTATAGTGACGCCTGTGATTAGAGGCTCATGCCGGCCCCCTGTGTCCTCCGATGCACTCGTAATCGAAGGTAGAGTTAATGGGCATACTCGGGCATACATACTCGCATATAGTTGGGGAATATGCGTCCGGCGCATGTCGAGGGTGTAGGGAGGAGTGGCTGCACTGTCTGCGGGGGGTGGAGGGCCTAGATGGGGACGCCTATGCCACCTCAGAAATAAAACGTTTGTGTGAGATTTGACTAACTGCCTATACTTTTAAAACAACAACAGTAACATTTGACAATCTTCGCGAACGTTGCATGAACTTGTGACCGAGATTAATAGACACTATATGTAAAGTCTATTGATCTTGCTTGTGACAAACGTTTATTGAAAGCTCGCAAACGTCCATTTCTCGAGAGGTGTGGGCAAGAATACAATGCTCGTATTATCCATATATCTAGTATTATCCTTGGGTGGGGGTGATGCTGAGGTCTGGGGGTCATAGTCTGAGGTTCCTCGCCCCTGCATCACTTGTCCTGACTGTCGCCT
Source organism: Chionoecetes opilio (assembly GCA_016584305.1). Taxonomy (NCBI): domain Eukaryota; kingdom Metazoa; phylum Arthropoda; class Malacostraca; order Decapoda; family Majidae; genus Chionoecetes; species Chionoecetes opilio. The sequence goes on along the minus strand of JACEEZ010025850.1, from coordinate 261,861 downwards.
TTATTACAGGAGCTATGCGGTGGTGCGTTAGGTAGACTCCATACGGGGTGGGAGAGGAGAGAGTTGGAGGGAAAGAGTGTTTGGTGAAGGGGAGGAGGCAATAAGGGAAGAGGTAGGTTAAAAACGAAACGTAAAGAGTGGTAGGTAATGGTAAAAAGCATGATTCGGGGTGAAGTATGTGGCGGGTAGAGGGCGACGAGAGGCAGGGCGTGAGGCGGGATATAGAGGCTGAGGCACCGTGATCCACACCGTTCTGTACAGGATTACCTACACCCTGAATATTGACCGCATGAAAATGTTGGGTATACTTAGTGAACGGGAAGGGAGTGAGGTAAGATCAGATATACTTAGTAGATACAGCGGGAGTGAGTAAGTGTTATGGTATGCTGTGTATCAGTCATTCTTATATTTATGGGAAGGACGGTGGGTTGGATGACGGGCCGAAGTCACTAGGGAGGCATGGTATAGTGAAGCGGTGCAAGGGAGGCATGGTATAGTGAAGCGGTGCAAGGGAGGCATGGTATAGTGAAGCGGTGCAGGGGAGGCATGGTATAGTGAAGCGGTGCAAGGGAGGCGTGGTATAGTGAAGCGGTGCAGGGGAGGCATGGTATAGTGAAGCGGTGCAAGGGAGGCATGGTATAGTGAAGCGGTGCAAGGGAGGCATGGTATAGTGAAGCGGTGCAAGGGGAGGCATGGTATAGTGAAGCGGTGCAGGGGAGGCATGGTATAGTGAAGCGGTGCAGGGGAGGCATGGTATAGTGAAGCGGTGCAGGGGAGGCATGGTATAGTGAAGCGGTGCAGGGGAGGCATGGTATAGTGAAGCGGTGCAGGGGAGGCATGGTATAGTGAAGCGGTGCAAGGGAGGCATGGTATAGTGAAGCGGTGCAAGGGAGGCATGGTATAGTGAAGCGGTGCAAGGGAGGCGTGGTATAGTGAAGCGGTGCAGGGGAGGCATGGTATAGTGAAGCGGTGCAGGGGAGGCATGGTATAGTGAAGCGGTGCAAGGGAGGCATGGTATAGTGAAGCGGTGCAAGGGAGGCATGGTATAGTGAAGCGGTGCAGGGGAGGCATGGTATAGTGAAGCGGTGCAGGGGAGGCATGGTATAGTGAAGCGGTGCAGGGGAGGCATGGTATAGTGAAGCGGTGCAGGGGAGGCATGGTATAGTGAAGCGGTGCAGGGGAGGCATGGTATAGTGAAGCGGTGCAGGGGAGGCATGGTATAGTGAAGCGGTGCAAGGGAGGCATGGTATAGTGAAGCGGTGCAGGGGAGGCGTGGTATAGTGAAGCGGTGCAGGGGAGGCATGGTATAGTGAAGCGGTGCAAGGGAGGCTTAGTATAGTGAAGCGGTGCAGGGGAGGCATGGTATAGTGAAGCGGTGCAGGGGAGGCATGGTATAGTGAAGCGGTGCAAGGGAGGCTTAGTATAGTGAAGCGGTGCAGGGGAGGCATGGTATAGTGAAGCGGTGCAGGGGAGGCATGGTATAGTGAAGCGGTGCAGGGGAGGCATGGTATAGTGAAGCGGTGCAGGGGAGGCATGGTATAGTGAAGCGGTGCAGGGGAGGCATGGTATAGTGAAGCGGTGCAAGGGAGGCGTGGTATAGTGAAGCGGTGCAGGGGAGGCATGGTATAGTGAAGCGGTGCAAGGGAGCGTGGTATAGTGAAGCGGTGCAAGGGAGGCATGGTATAGTGAAGCGGTGCAGGGGAGGCATGGTATAGTGAAGCGGTGCAAGGGAGGCATGGTATAGTGAAGCGGTGCAGGGGAGGCATGGTATAGTGAAGCGGTGCAGGGGAGGCATGGTATAGTGAAGCGGTTGCAAGGGAGGCATGGTATAGTGAAGCGGTGCAGGGAGGCATGGGTATAGTGAAGCGGTGCAAGGGAGGCATGGTATAGTGAAGCGGTGCAGGGAGGCATGGTATAGTGAAGCGGTGCAAGGGAGGCGTGGTATAGTGAAGCGGTGCAGGGGAGGCATGGTATAGTGAAGCGGTGCAGGGGAGGCGTGGTATAGTGAAGCGGTGCAAGGGAGGCATCGCATGATAAGATTGACTGGATTTACATCACTCGCGGCACTGATGGGGTTTCAGGTTGATGGCGTAGCAAGATATTTTTGCGTCGCGTATGGATTGGCCGAGGGTTGTGAAGGGTGCCAGGATGCTTACTTGTGTGTGTTTGGCCCCACTGCCGTGTTAAGTCAAGGGTGGTATAGGAGGCGCTCATACATATCGTGATCGTGAACTAAAGACAGAAGACAGAATAAGTCTTAAGACAGAACGCCACATAAGACAGGAACTACCACGTGTTGGTCTCGCGGCCTCTTGTAGCTTCCTTATTTTCTTATGTTTTTATGTTCTTATGATCGTGAATGCTACATAAGTCTAGACAGAACGCCACATAAGACAGGAACTACCACGTGTTGGTCTCGCGGCCTCTTGTAGCTTCCTTATTTTCTTATGTTCTTATGTTCTTATGATCGTGAACGCCACATAAGTCTAGACAGAACGCCACATAAGACAGGAACTACCACGTGTTGGTCTCGCGGCCTCTTGTAGCTTCTTATTTTCTATGTTTTATGTTTTAAGTCATCAAAACACAACTATACGAATTGGTAGTTCATAATTGACTTTCATGTAGAGTAACACGGTAACAGTTATTGTATATTGTTTGTGCATATTCTAAAGTCAGATATACTGATTGTAATTAAAGCTGTGGTCAATAAGGCATCTATCTATCTATCTATCTATCTATCTATCTATCTATCTATGTAAGTGTTGCACGGAGGGAAGCACGTAACGATGTTCTAGTTGTGTAAAGTATTGAGGGATGTTTTGGCACAGTATTCCCCCTGGTGAAGTGTGCACCGTGATTCATAGCCTGGAGGAAGACAGCAAGAAGGCAGGGTGTATATAGTTAACAGAGACGAGTGAGTGCACATAGCGATTATTAACTTACAATGGAAAGAGGCACGAAATAGTCAGTACTGATGAATATAGTAATAGATAATGGTACTAAGGCTCGTATTCGTAGTCACATACCATGATTGCTCGTGGTAATTGCTATGATTTTGTTCCATTTCTACTCAGTCAAAATTATTCACTTGATCTTGTAGCTGCCATGGAAAGTACTAGAGCAATCATACAGTACTCCTATTGCAATCACAACAGAGCTGGCATGACATATTGATTTAATTAGGATAAGACAAAAAGTGAACAATGACCACGTACAATGATGGTGGTGACTACGAATACGGGCATAAGTGTTCTGTAGTGAGGTGCACTTCTGAGTTAACGAGAAGGTTTTAGGGGAGGGGAGCGGGCATGACTCATGAGGAAATAGGAAGAGTTATGACAGCTTCAGATTAAGAAGTTAGTAATATTTTTCTTTTGATATATTCATTTTTATATCACAGGGGACTAGCCAAGGGCAAACCAAATAAATAGATCAAGAGAAGCATCAAAAAGCCCGCTAAAAATCAGTCCCCATAAACCAGATAGCTAGTAAGAAACTTCATAAGGCTCAAAATTGTAATCACACTAAAGATAAAGCTGAGAGAAATCCTTGCTGATAGCCGCGTCACAGATAATAAAGATCAATCCAGAGATACAATCCATTCAAAGTTGAGAGGTTCCCGCGACACACCTTGCTCGTGAGGAGGCAGAAGAGGGGGATCCAGGAGCATCGGATTGACACCACCATGACTCCCTTCTTTCTCACTGCATGATTGCCCCCCTTCTCTCCTCCCCTTCCTTCCCCTCCCTTCCTTCCCTCCCCTCTTCATCTCCCTTCTTAAGACCCTGAGGATGATGAGGAGGAGGAAGAGGAGGAGGAGGAGCAGAGGAGCAATGACCTAGGAGAGTTGCTATATAATTTTTTGGGTGAAAGGTGCAACTTTAGATCCTAATATTGATTCCTATTGATGCCTTGATTTCCTTAGAAGATGATGGCGAGGATATGACAGCTTTTAGGGTGCTGCTGCTGCCTCGTGTGTGTGTGTGTGTGTGTGTGTGTGTGTGTGTGTGTGTGTGGTGTGTGTGTGTGTGTGTGTGTGTGTTTCCGGAGGCACTGGTTGTATTGTGCTCGTTCAATCTCTTTACGGAAGTCAGTAAAAATATATATTTAGCCTGGAGCTGGGCGTGGCTGGCTGGCGGGCGGGGGCTTGGCGGGGACTATTCTAGGCCCCGCTGCCACCTGTCTGCCTGCACCTTGCCGTGATGATGATGATGATGATGAGGAGGAGGAGGAGGAGGAGGAGGAGGAGGAGGAGAGTGATGGTGGGGATACTACTCTATACTACTACTACTACTACTACTACTACTACTACTACTACTACTTTTCTTCTTGTATTCGTCCTTTTTAACCACTACTACTACTACTACTACTGCTACTACTACTACTACATAACGTATACTACTACTACTACTACTACTACTACTACTACTACTACTACTACTACTACTACTACTACTACTACTACCACATCACCACCACCACCACTACACCTACTACTACTACAACCACACCACCACTACTACAATAACAACAACAACAACAACTACTACTACTACTACTACTACTACTACTACTACTACTACTACTACTACTACTACTACTACTACTACTACTACTACTACTACTACTACTACTACTACTACTACTACTACAATCACACCACCACTACTACAACAACAACAACAACAAACAACAACTACTACAACCACAGTAACATATAAGCTTTCATTTTACGACCACTTTTAAACACGACAGTATCGGCCGCCGCCAGTGTTCCGATATGAATGAGAAGAGAGTGTGCGAGGGACGTGTGTTATCTCTCTCTCCCTTTACCCCCTCTCCTTTACCCCCTCTCCTTCTCTCTCCTTCTTTCTTCTCCGCATGTACAGTACGCCAGCCTCTCCTCCTGCCCCTCCCTGGGTGAATAGAACCGTGGCCACCGAGAGAGAGCCACGATATAATAGAACGCCCCTGTGAATAAGTAACATGTCTATAGGGGACGCTCGTTGCACCCCTATGTGTGTGTACTGAGGGAGGGAGGGAAGGGAAGGTGCGTACAAGGAGGGTGAAGGGAGAGAATGAACAAAATGAATATGTGATGGAGAATAGAGGGAGGGAGGGAGAGAGAGGAGAAAATGGGATGTAGAGGGAAAAAGGAGAGAGAGAGAGAGAGAGAGAGAGAGAGAGAGAGAGAGAAGAGAGAGAGAGAGAGAGAGAGAGAGAGATGAGGTGAGGTGAGTGATGGGAAGTTGACTGCTATCATTCCCCTCTTCTTCCCTCCCGTCCCTCCATTTCCCCTCTCCACTCCCTCTCTTTCCCTCTCTCCTCCATTTATGTATCAACAGAGAGAGAGAGAGAGAGAGAGAGAGAGAGAGTGCGAAATAAATTAATGAAATTATCGTTTTTGATAGTTAAAGTAGAGAAGATGGAAGGAAGGAGAGAGAGAGAAAAAGAGGGAAGGAAGGGAAAGGAGCACAGAGAAAGGAAGGAAGGAAGGAAGGAAGGGGGGGAAGGAGGGAGGGATGAGAAGCACTCTCTCTTAAGTGAAAACGCTGTCATTAATCCAGTGACCCGTATTTCTTACCTTACTCATGCACCTGTTCCTCTCTCCTCCTCCTCCTCCTCCTCCTCCTCCTCCTCCTCCTCCTCCTCCTCCTCCTCCTCCTCTCCATTCTCTTCTTCTCTCCTCCATCTCCTCCTCCTCCTCCCCTCCTCCTCCTCTCCTCCTCCTCCTCCTCCTCCCTCCTCATCCTCCTCCCCGCCCCCTCCTCCTCTCCTCCTCCCCCTCCCTCCTCCGTCCTCCCTCCTCCTCCTCCTCCTCCTCCTCCTCCTCCTCCCCCTCCTCCTCACCTCCCCCCTTTTTTTCCTTCTCCTTCTCCTCTCCTCCTCCTCTCCTCCTCAGGTATAATTTGGCTTATGTTGAGTGTGGAAGGAAAAGATGACTGTGAAACCAGCCTTGTGTGTGTGTGTGAGAGAGAGAGAGAGAGAGAGAGAGAGAGAGAGAGAGAGAGAGAGAGAGAGAGAGAGAGAGAGAGAGTTATACACTTCATAAGATTTCCGCAAAACAGACAATAGCCAATAGAGTGGATGATGTAGCGAATGATTGCATCCTTGCCTTTGTGCGAATCACGAGGGGCGTTGGTACAAAGAGGGAAAAGTGTGGTAATCCTTGGTGTTAGTGTTTCCTTGTGGAGAGAGGAGGTGGGGGGTTGTGTTGGGGAGGGGAGGGGGGTTGTGTTGGGGGGGAGAGGGTTGTGTTGGGGGGGGGGGGGGGGGTTGTGTTGGGGGGAGGTGGATGTGTTGGAGAGTTGTGTTAGGGGGGGGAGGGGGGTTGTGTTGGGGGGGAGGTGGATGTGTTGGAGGGTTGTGTTGGGGGGGAGGTGGAGGGTTGGGAGGGGTGGAGGTGTTGTCTGATGGATCACGTTCTTCGGCCTCGCGGTGGGTTATTCTGTATTTCATGCACGTATCAGTGATGTTCTTCTCCTTTATATCGTGTTCGTGCGGTGTTTGTGTCAGTTTTTTGTTTTTTTGTTATAGAGTGTTGTAGCGGTATTATAGTATGTCGTGTCAGTGTGTAGGGGTGCATGTGATGTGATCCTTGGCAAGATTTTGGGTGTATTTTCAGCAAGTGTGCACGCATCTAATACACGCATCGACTTTTCGCCGTGCGCTGTCCACGACTTGGCCCCGTGCTCTTAAATAACCATGGGTGTTTGTGGCTGCTTCCACACGCTTTGACCACGGCAGAGTGCTGTATACGGCTGCTATGGTCACCACGGCGCCCTTTTCAAAAATTTCAAAACGACGCGACTCGAGCCGTGTCCAGCAAGAAATATACTTAGCAGTCATGTTCAGACGGGTCGACCTGCAGCCGTCGCCTTCTCGTTGTGACGCGCCAATGTCAATGTTAAGGCCGGTGTCGTGTGGGCAAGTGTCTGTTTACGAAAAGCAGTCCGTTAACAAAGGGAAAGAAAACGGGCGTTGAGGGGAATACTTAAAGAAAGATTGCATTCTTTCTTTGTCCTGCTCACAGGACATTTCTGTACGAAATTGAATGCCTCATATATGCTCAAAACCATACCTATAACTGTCGCCGACAGGAATTCTCGCCGACATCGGCGAGTGTTCCACTTCGTGCCCCCACCCCCCTTTTGTTGATAAATAAAGACGGGTTTGTTGTCGTAAGACGCCTGGACATGCCTTTGTTGATAAAGTCAATATTAGTAAGTATTCCCCTCAATGCCCGTTTTCTTTGCCTTTGTTAGTAAACGGACTGCTTTTCGTAAACAGACACTTGCCCACGCGACACCGGTTCCCACTAGCCCACTTGTACGGCCGCCGTACAACAACAATGAACAACAATGGCGTCACAAAAAAGTCGACCGCACCGCCGTACGCTGTACGCTGCCGTACAAAGTTAAAATCAAGTCATCTCTCCCGCTCGGCGGTGTCCGCTCGAGCGGAGGTGCAAACTGTGCCCGGTTACCACAAATACCACTCAAGCGATGATGATGGTGACGTCATTGTTGGGCGGTGTACGGCAACGGCGGCCGTAGAAGCGGGCTAGTGGGAACCGGCCTTTACCCTGCTCCAGGGTTCAATTTACCGCGTATAGTAGTGCGTACCATTGTACACAGTGGCGGCTCGTGGCATAGGGCTGCGGAGCTGCAGCGCCCCCAGACACTCACTGCCAGGTGTATGATGTCTTTAGAGACACAGCAGAATTGATACACTACTAACAAATATATCATAATAAAAAGTCATTATATGTTATTTTCAATACGTTACTAAGTGAATTTTCATTAAAACCAGACCAAAATGTAAGCTACTTTCATATTTGTACATACGATTCATGTCTGCGCCGCCGCCGCGCCACTTGTAAACACACAGAGCTGCAGCCGGCACAGCTTTTTAGTCTGCATACTTACCTGGCACAGGAGAGTATGGTGTGCATACTTACCTGGCACAGGAGAACCGCGATCCTGAAGGTGGTTTTCTCAGGGAGAGGCCCACCATTGCACTCCGGCGGTGCTGACCCTTGCGATTATTTGTTTAAGAAAAAAGAAAAAAAAAGACGGTGTGGTTAAATCGTGCTTTCTTTAATTACTCTATGACGATGGAAAATCCAGTGAAGTATTTGCAAAACATCAACTTTTCCCAGCTGACATTAAATGAAAAGACTGAAATCAAGCGGTACCGACTTTATTTTCAAGTAATATTGTAATTCTACCATCACCACCTCAGCCATCCCTTCTACTACCACCCCCACCATCCCTTCTACCACCACCACTACTACCATGCCCTGAAATCCGTGTACATCAACTAGTACAACTCATACCTGAGATAGGTAAAATTTGTGTATCCTACTGTGTGTAAAGCTTGCAGTCCCCCCATTGTATTTTATCACGAGCCGCCACTGCTTGTACACGACGGAGCATTTCCTTGTACACAGTACTGCTTCCCTAATAATGGAGGACGTCGATGGCGATGTTAATGTAGAAATGCTTATTAGCTTGGTGCAAGACGTACCAATCTGGGATGAATCTGGGATTTATCTACAGGGATAAAAGCTTATGAAGCATACAAGATGATAGCAAAGACACTCTGCAATAAGATACCTCACTCGGGATATTAGCTTTCCATTGATATATTCCGTTTTCTGATTAATGAATTAGCACCATGCATAAATTAGTGTTAATTAAATAAATAACCATCAATCGGGTAATTTTCCCGATTGATGATGTTATTTATTTACTTATATATTTTGTTTTCTGATAAAAAAAATAGCACCGTGCATAAATTAGCGTTAAGGGGAGAGTCCGCCGTGAAAATATGAAAATAAATTTTTAATATACGAATTTGAGTTATATGGTCTATGGCAACACCCTATCCTTTGGCTTTCGAATGGTGGAATTTTTTTCAGCCGGACATAAATTTAACTGCCCATAGCGAGGGGCATTTAAACTTTCAAAACTTGTAAAAAGAAAAAAAGAATTTTTTTTTTGGATAATTTTCCCATATATCAAAACTAAGCCTTAAAAAAAAAAAATACAGCAATCTTCAGGGTGAAGTTTGTTACCCAGGTAACAATTCTGGAACACAATTTTGGATATGAAAAGTGCAACCTGTTCACAAAATTTTTGGAACAAATGTATACATCCAAAAAGGACTAGAAAAGAGAGAAAAGAGAAGAATTACACCGAAGAAGACAATAAACAAGAAGAGGAAGACAGACAAAGGAATTCCAACCGAAAGCTAGGCACCTGGTGAATTTTGATCAAACCTTGGAACAATGAGGGGCGTGGCGCGCCCTGACACCCTCGCCTTTGAGCGATTAATTAATACCTTTATAAGGGGGGACAAGGTGCAGATCCTTTTATGCATGCATTGATATGTGATTACCGATCCCATAAAATTCATATGCAAGTAGCATTGACAGTATAGTACCTTCACCGGAGCGCAGAAACTTTAGTAAAACTTCAAATGCGTTTTTCTCAAAACTAGTATAAAATGAACATAAAATTAATCTCTGCTTTTATTTTTGGCACGATTTTCACGAAACTTTAGGACACTCAAAATCAAATATCGTAGAAAAATCTGTTCAGATTTTTTTTTTTTTTTTGTCTTAGTTTTGATATATGGGAAAATTATCCTCAAAATTTTCAATTTTTTATATATTTTTTAACAATTAAAAAAAAAAAATCGAAAACAATTTTCAAAAAATTATGAGAACAAATTGTTAGAAAAACAATGAATTATCATATGCTCATGTCACAAGGAAATCGGTCTAAAAATGGCTGAGAAGATGCAATTCAAAATTTCACCAAAAACCGACAAAAATAGTTTCCTTAATTTTTTCAAATTTTTCCTTTCATCTGATCAGCTTGAAATTTTTATGTGATAACAAGGATACTAATATACACGACATATACATTATTCATGACCGTAGATGCAATTTAAAATTCACGGCGGACTCTCCCCTTAACTAACTAAATAACCTCATCAATCGGGAAATTACCCGATTGATGATTTTATTTATTTAGTTAACGCTAATTTATGCATGGTGCTAATTCTTTTATCAGAAAACGAAATATATCAATAGAAAACGAATAAATTGCGCTTCTATTGATATATTTCATGTAAAAAGTTTTCTCGCAAAGTTTTAAAGGGCGAAGAGTTTAAGTGAATATTAAGTTCATGCATATTTCTTCAGTGTCTCATAATGGCATTTCTTTAGTGTGTTTTACTGTTTTTTATTTGATAATATTATAGAACAAACATTTACGAAGATTACAGTATATCATTTATACTGATAAACCATAGTCTATATGATAGTCATATGCAGCAAGTGAATGGGCCAGCAGACTGGTTAACCCCTGCTGCACGGCGGCGGTCGATCGCAGGCGCACCACAGGGCACCCAGAGTGAAGTATCTTGTTGTAAAGTGTCTGTGATGATAGTAACACAGTAGATGGATAGCAAAGGTATTATTTCAAGTACTTTATGTCAATGATAGTGTGTGTGTGTGTGTGTGTGTGTGTGTGTGTGTGTGTGTGTGTGTATTTTTATTTAATATCCTCAGTCTTTGTGCGTGTGACTCGCGATCGTCAGTTTTACCCTCCCGGAGCGAGCTTGAAGCTCGTAGCGACATACCTTTGGGTAATGTTGGGACCTCACACACCACACACACCCTATCCTATCCCTTGCTCAAGGGGGACAGTAACCGCCCGAGTTTGTCAGTGAAAAATCCCCTGGAGCGAGCGAGGAGTTCGAATCAATCGATTCGAAACCACAGAATGCTCTACCATTGGACCATCGTGGCGATTCGTGTATGTGTGTGTGTGTATGACTCTGTATGTGTGTGTGCATGTGTGTGTGTGTGTGTGTGTGTGTGTGTGTGTGTGTGTCCATAATAACTTAATTAATCCATAATATTCTGATGAAATTTAATGCGATCGTTGCATTTGGATCACTCGTTGTTCTATATAATTTTCATTTATTGAGGCCTTATATTGTTCTAAATATTACAATCACAACTGATGGGAATAAACACCATTGTGAAAAATATTGAAGACATACTATGATTCCTGAGGGGTTGCTGCTATGGCTTCTATCAGCGGATCGGCATAGCACACGGTGTAATGGACTCGCTCGGCACGAGTATTTGGCGTTGTCGGCACTTGTGCGGAAAGACAAAGATCCATATCCTCAAGTCGCTTGTGATCCCTGTCTTACTCTCTTTGGATGTGAGACATGGACACTAAATAGCGACTTTAAGAGGCGAATCGATGCCTTTGGTAATAAGTGTCTTCGCAGAATTATGGGGTATCGCTGGGATGACTACGTGTCAAATCAATGGTTGCACTGTGAGACTGAATCGAGACCTATTATCTGCATAGTCCGTCAGCGCCAACTTCGGCTATATGGGCATTTGGCACGCTACCCTGAAACCGATCCTTCCCATCGGGTTGTATCTATAAGAGACAATCCGGCGTGGAGGAGGCCAAGGGGGCGTCCACAAGGTTCGTGGGTGGGGCAAGTTGAGAGAGTTTCTTGGTATGGGAAGGGAGCCTGCATGGGGACTCGCGCGTGGTGACCCCCGGGAGTTGCGTTGTAGGGTGGGCCAAGGTCTTTTGTGGGGTTCACACTACACGTATTTGCTACGTGCGTCTCGAGGCTCCAAGATTCGGAGCCGCCAATTATTTTGGCGGGCTTTCTCCAGAATTCGTGAGCGGTGGTGCCACAATTTATAGAACATTATACGTAACTAAGTTTTGCAATATCAAAATAATGCTGTTTCCAAGGTCTGATTTAAAATATATTTATTATCAGTGATTCTGGAAGACAATATTAGTAATGGAAGACATACATGATGTGAAAATATTGTGTCCCTCTGCTTGAAGGCGGAACAGCGGCACCGCTGCTTGATTGTAAGCTCGACTACCACCACTACCTCTGTATATTTTAATGCGTTATTTCTCGTGTTCTCTAGTTATAATCCTCTCACGTACCCCTCTAGTAGCTACTATATACCATCCTTCCTACAGCATCACGCTACGCCACCAACACCCTCTACAGGCCGTGCAATAGGTAGTAATTATTAGTGACTTGAAAAATAGTGCCACGACTGCGATATGGCAACCCCTGTGGGATAACCCCGCTATACAGAATCCACTTGTAACCGTTGCAATAGCCTGTTGTCAGGGATTGTAGCGCTATATAGGTAGGGCAGGGAGTGAAGGAGGATATAGTGAAAGGAGTAATAGGTGTGTCATGGGGTACAAAAGGGAGGAAGTAAGGAAAGCAAGGCGGTTTTATACTGCAATGTTTTCTGATACGAGCGAGCGGGAGTGAGACCAGGTAACGTCATCGTGACGTCACGATAACAAGACGCACGTAGCAAAAACGTGAAGTGTGAACCGGGCATTTCTCTAAGGAAAGACGTTGGGGTGGGCGAGGCGACGCGCCCCGTGGCGTATGCCCCCAATGATTGATAGATTTAGTGGTTAGTGTGTGCGTTCATGTGTAGTTAATCAACGGGTATTGGTGTTATTGTGTTACTCATGCGTCTGGGGAGCAGTGCGACAACGTGAGCGTATCCTTGTCCTGGCATGTTGTGTTGGGCGCCGACTCATTGGCTGCGACAACGTGAGCGTATCCTTGTCCTGGCATGTTGTGGTGGGCGCGGACTCATTGGCTGCGACAACATGAGCGTATCCTTGTCCTGGCATGTTGTGGTGTGCGCGGACTCATTGGCTGCGACAACATGAGCGTATCCTTGTCCTGGCATGTTGTGGTGGGCGCGGACTCATTGGCTGCGACAACGTGAGCGTATCCTTGTCCTGGCATGTTGTGGTGGGCGCGGACTCATTGGCTGCGACAACGTGAGCGTATCCTTGTCCTGGCATGTTGTGTTGGGCGCGGACTCATTGGCTGCGACAACATGAGCGTATCCTTGTCCTGGCATGTTGTGGTGGGCGCGGACTCATTGGCTGCGACAACATGAGCGTATCCTTGTCCTGGCATGTTGTGGTGGGCGCGGACTCATTGGCTGCGACAACGTGAGCGTATCCTTGTCCTGGCATGTTGTGGGGCGCGGACTCATTGGCTGCGACAACATGAGCGTATCCTTGTCCTGGCATGTTGTGGTGGGCGCGGACTCATTGGCTGCGACAACGTGAGCGTATCCTTGTCCTGGCATGTTGTGGTGGGCGCGGACTCATTGGCTGCGACAACGTGAGCGTATCCTTGTCCTGGCATATTGTGTTGGGCGCGGACTCATTGGCGAGAGCGGCTCTGACGTTATGCCTGTGAGGCAGATTTTTTGCTCAAAACACCCCTTTAAAATGAAACCTTGACCAACATGCAACATTGAAGGCCTCTAATGCAACATAGAGGGCATATTATAAGATTAGATCAGGGGGGGGGGGTATTAGAGCGTCATACAGAATGCGGCAGCCATGGCCAGTGGGGGGCACCGGGTTCTCATAGGGGGCACGTGCCTCCTCGTGCCCTTCCGTAGCTATGCCACTAATACACACACACACACACACACACACACACACACGGTACTGCTATAGTATACGTTAGCTAATCAAGGACGAAAACCACCGTAAGATGGAACGATGCGTGCTATCATAAGTATGAACCCGGAGTTTGAGTCTATATATATGAGTGATGAGTCAAAGAATAAGACATATGGTGAGTGCATTTATAAGGATCTACCCCTTCAGTATCATGATGTGGTCTGACAGTTCTTTCTTCTTCTGACCTGGCTATTACTAATACTAGTTTGGCTATTACTTGACGAATTTGTGCAGTTAAGGAAGGACCTGTAGATATCAAATTGTAAATATTACCTCAGTAAACTCTATGACGGGCAGGGACAGCTCGTCATGTGTGATTCACGGCTATTGTTCACGGCGTGCTCTCTGGAGTGCATGGAGCTGGGCCATAGGAAGGGGCGTAACTCTTATTTTGGGTGTCCAGCGTGTCCTCAATTCAACATTCGGCCTCGCACTTTCTCATTCTATTATTGTGTTTAGGGAAATTCCGACACGTTGATTAGGTGGTGGGGCGGTCCCAGGGGCGCCTCTCTCTGCTGGGGGCGGCGGTGGGGGCGGGGGCGGCCAGAGAGACAGTTGGGGTTGGGCTGGAGAGGGAAGCGAGTGTGTTCTGCCTTTTCTCATCATTGGCCGCCACGCGCCGATACTTTTTGGCGGCCGCTCGGCAGTGTCACGTGCGACGATTTTTTGTAGTTCCAGAGTTGTGTGTGTGTGTGTGTGTGTGTATATGTGTGTGCGTGCGTGCGTGTGTGTGTGTGTGTGTGTGTGTGTGTGTGTGTGTGTGTGTGTGTGTGTGTGTGTGTGTGTGTGTGTGTGTTCATCTAGTTGTATTCATCTAGTTGTATTTTACGGGGCCAGAGCAACGCTCGTATGGCCCCGTCTCCATATCAACATTTTTTTTATCATTCATCCTTAGTGCTTAGTTTTGGCCGAAGCCAGCACCCCGGAGAGCAGGTCACAAACCTCGGCTAACACCCGGTACCCATTCACTGCTGGGTGGACAGGGGCTAGGGTTTTAAGGAAACAGCCCATATGTTTCCGCTCCGCCCGGGGATCGAACCCGGGACTTCTCGATTGTGAACCGAGCGTGCTTCCCCTACACCACGGAGTACCCTTTGTGTGTGTGTGTGTGTGGTCCTGAGTAACCTGTTTGCATATCACACGTACTACACAACCATTGTATTGAGGAAGCGACTGCCGTGATTATCTATCATGCTAGTGGGTTAAGGATTATTGCTCCCTCTAGCATAGACCAACATAAACAAACATGCACTCTTACGGGACAACCAACCTATCAAACACACATCTCCCCTACTTGAGGAGCGTATCGAGGGATGGTTCATACCCGGGACGCACACGTTTTTTTGACCACTATGATCGCGTAATGTTTCGCTTAGTTTCTTTTCATCAATTAGAATGAAGATGATTCCTGGCTAACTGAATGGCACACACACATTACCACCAGAATCTGCCGTGGGTACGCGCGTTGCTTTTATTGATTGATTGACAGCGTTTACCATAAGACCCGTGGAACCAAGTTTCCGCCTAAAAGTGTATAACTACTCCTAAATATTATCGGATTGAGCTGAAATTTGACATGTAAGTAGTGCTGTCAAAATCAATGGGGGTCGTCGGAAGAAACTTTTTGCGTAAAACAAGCCCTTAATGAGTAATAAGCGTAAAATACTCCTAATTAATGTTGGATTGAGCTGAAATTCGACATGTAAGTAGTGCTGTCAAAATCAATGGGGGTCTGTCAAACAAACTTTTTGCATAAAACAAGCCCTTAATGAGTAATTCACGTAATGAGTTAATTGGCTGGAACGTGGCTCGCTGTCACGTTCCAGCCGCAAGAACTAAACCAAAAGCAAAGGGGCCAGAGGCTGGACGTCTATACTTGATTTAAGTTATTTTCTGTTTATTGATTATTCTTTTCACCTGTAAGTGGGGAGTTACAGTCTCGTGCCCCCCGTCAAAAACTCCTTTAAGTCGTGTTAGACATTCATCCCCATCTTACCCATTATTTGTTATTTTTGTACGTGTATTTTAACCCTGCTATATGATATTGTGTGCGTGCGTGCGTGCGTGCATGCGTGCGTGCGTGCGTGCGTGTGTGTTGCTCTCATGCACACTAACACGATCAGCATTTTATTATTTCTGCAATCCAAGTAACAGACAAAACTGATCGTCATCACTAATGACACACATGCTTTGTTAGTGGGGGAGGGGGTGTCAGGGTGTAGGGGTGGTGCAGGGGTGGGGGTTGTGTGTAACGGGCTGGGGAGTGTGACGAGTGAGGGTCAACAGGTGTGGATGGGGAGGGGGTGTGGTGAGTGATGAGTGTGGTGTGTATGTGGCCCAGTGTTGCAGGGTGTGGTGTGGCCCGTCCCTCGTTGTACCGTAGATAACAGTGAAGTCGCCACCTGCAGTGAAGTCGCCAGGCGCCAAATATTACGAATTATAGCATCACTACTGATTTTTATGTGCCACTGAAGATGTTACACAGTAGTTTATATCATGATTATATAATCTACCCTGTTTCAGCGTTGTTTTATGCTTTGTATCTGCAAATATAACTGTTGCGCATTTTGCTTCTCACGTTTTTCTTCGCGCGATGACAGACAGTAAACAGTAGCCTTTCGGGCGATAGGACACAGACTTGCCTGATCTTTCAAACTTGAATAGAATTTATTTTCACGTTGGCAGAGGAATTTTCATATATCCAAGCATCTTCCGCAGCTAATATATATAGAGACTTGTTTTACTTTACCTCTAATTTCCCTGAATTCCCCAGAGTGGCGACTCAACTGTTGGGTTAAAATACTAGCTGGCGAGTTTACTGTAGTAGGTATAGTGAGGTCACCACTCGGTTTTATTTTTGTACTTTGTTCATTTATAGCCCTAATATGACACAGATGAAGACACAAAATGACACAGACTTTCCAGATAGACCCTTCTAACTTTCCTGAAATCATGGATGTACAAATGTAAGTATTAACGCCACCACACGTCTGTAAATAACAAAGAAACGTAGAACTGGCGACTTCACTGTTATCTACGGTAGCGGTAAGAGCAGGAGGGGGAGGAGGGGGAGGTCGTGGAGCAGAACCTAGTAGTGGATCAGTGTACAGGGGTAATGGGGCAGGGAGGGGAGGAACAGTACAGTACAGTGACAGTCTGGGAAAAAGGTCCGAAGTGTAGCGCCGCGGCATGTGTTTGAGGTTAACATTGTGAAGGGTGACAACGCGCTCCCTCCAGTTGATGTTGAAGATAAGATAAGATTTTCATCCTATCTAGACACTTTGCAAGTACCAACTACAAGGTTATTGACTATACAAAGCGCCGCCACGTCAGCACGAACTAGGCGGACTCGAACCGCTGACCGAATGCACAGGGACGCTGCACATTGCGAACTCACGTCTCTACCAACCTTGCCACCCTGACGGGCAGTTGATGTTGAAGGGATGTGTGATTAGTCTTTGCTTTGTTTTAAAATAGGGAAAGTGAGACAAGCAGTTGCTTCACCAAGAGAACATTTAACCTTTAACTGATTGTTTACCCTTGCTATGAAATTACGCGTGTCGCATACCATGGAAATGTTCGTTTTTTTTTGCGAGTAGTTATTATATCGCGTGGTGGATGGTCCAATATGTTAGTCAAAATAGTATGCAGTAATGGAAATGCTGTACATCTGACATCCTGGTTAGTTTTTCCTAGGATACGTCTCAATACCGTGCATCAAATTGATTTACCTACGAAATACAGTAATGCTAAATAAGGCACCTTGCATGATAGACCACCACCGCAAATACAGTAATGATAAATAAGGCACCTTGCATGTTAGACCACCACCGCAAATACAGTAATGCTAAATAAGGCACCTTGCATGATAGACCACCACCGCAAATACAGTAATGATAAATAAGGCACCTTGCATGATAGACCACCACCGCAAATACAGTAATGCTAAATAAGGCACCATGCATGATAGACCACCACCGCAAATACAGTAATGATAAATAAGGCACCTTGCATGTTAGACCACCACCGCAAATACAGTAATGCTAAATAAGGCACCTTGCATGATAGACCACCACCGCAAATACAGTAATGATAAATAAGGCACCTTGCATGTTAGACCACCACCAGCAAATACAGTAATGCCTAATAAGGCACCTTGCATGATAGACCACCACCGCAAATACAGTAATGCTAAATAAGGCACCTTGCATGATAGACCACCACCGCAAATACAGTAATGATAAATAAGGCACCTTGCTGTAGACCACACCGCAAATCAGTAATGATAAATAAGGCACCTGCATGATAACCCCACGCAAATACAGTAATGATAAATAAGGCACCTTGCATGATAGACCACCACCGCAAATACAGTAATGATAAATAAGGCACCTTGCATGTTAGACCACCACCGCAAATAAGTAATGATAAATAAGGCACCTTGCATGATAGACCACCACCGCAAATACAGTAATGATAAATAAGGCACCTCTCTTTGTTAGATCTGAAGTGTGGCATACGCGCTGTTGTCCCTGAACTAGATAACCATGAAACCGTATTGGTAGTGGCGGTAACAGAGCCACCACCACCACCACCACCACCTGCAGGGGAATGACAGGTGGTGTGTGGGTCGCCAGGCTCAGTCAGGTGGCATTGGGACCACGCTTCACGCTCCCTTAATTATTGTGGTCCACAGATGCCGTTGGTCTCTCCACTTCCTTCCCTCCTTCCCTCCCTTCACCCTTCCCTCCCTTCATCTCCGTGCCCCCCCCCCCCCACCCCAGCTCTCCCCTTCGCTCTGTCATTTCCTCCCCTCAACCCCTCCTTCCCTCCCCTCCTCTAGTGCCCCATCCCCTCCCCCTGCGCTTCACTCCGCTCTGTCATTTCCTCCCTCCTCCCCGCCCTCTCTCTCCTTTCACTGCACCCAAACAATTCGTGCTTTTATTCTCATTCTTCCTAGTTGATCCTCCCACCGTCTTCCTCTCTTTCTCTTCCTATGGGGTTTCTTTGTTCTCATGTTCTTTGTTCTCATGTTCTTTGTTGACGTGGTTTGATTTCAGTCCGTGATTTCATCTTTCGTGCTATCACTGTTGCGTCTTTTTTGCTCCTTCTGCTTCTGCTTTTGCGTCTTTTGCTCCTTCCTGACAGTGCCCCTTGTCGGTCGTCATTTTCCTGCCCTCGTTTCTCCACCCGTAGGACTCGTTTTGTCCCCATTTTCCCCGCGGTCTTTCACTCGCCTTGTTTTCTCCGTAAATGTTAGTTATTTATCAACTTGCGTTCTGCTCGTCGTCTTATTTTTTAATTTTTTTAAATTTTTGTAAATTATTGGTGTTATTATTATTATTATTATGTTTTGTATTTCCCCTTTTCTCAACAGCCTGACTCACCTGTCCCCTCATCCCCAACACTACCTCTTCCTTCCAGTCTCCTTCCTCCTCCTCCTCCCTCTTCCCCTCTATTTGTCCTCCTCACCTAGTTTGCTGACCCGGCCTTCATATATCACCGTCCTAGTATGTCATAATAGGCATACATTTGACAGACTTACATATGAGGACACTTTGTAGCAGCCGTATTGTTCATTGTTTTTACCCTCCTTACCGTGGGTGTCTGTCTTTCAGTACCATTGTTCCTTCACCTTCAGTCCTGGGGTTGGGGTTCAAGAATAGCACCAGTAGCTGTACGGAATGCAAGTGTTGTACTGCATGGAGGATGACTGTGTTCAGACCATTCGTTGGGATAGAGAAGTAGGCTGGTAGGATGCGTGCGTGTTCCTTTTGTTTTTTTGTGGAAGTACGTATTTCATGTTGCTTTGATAGGCATGGGATTCGTATATGTGTGTGTGTGTGTGTGTGTGTGTGTGTGTGTGTGTGTGTGTGTGTGTGTGTGTGTGTGTGTGTGTGTGTGTGTGTGTGTGTATTCATCTAGTTGTATTCATCTAGTTGTATTTTACAGGGCCTGAGCAACGCTCGTATGGCCCCGTCTCCATATCAACATTCTTATCATTCATCCTTAGTCTTTAGTGTTGGCCGAAACCATCACCCCGGGAGGGGGGTCACAAACCCCCGGCTAACACCCTGTTTTTCACTGCTGGGTGGACAGGGGCTCGGGTTTTAAAGGAAACAGCCCATCTGTCTCCTGCTCCGCCCGGGGATCGAACCCGGGACTTCTCGGTTGTGAGCCGAGCGTGCTTCCCCTACACTACGGAGTACCCCAGTGACTGTGTCACTGTGTGTGTACGTGTGTGTGTGTGTGTGTGTATACGTGTGTGTGTGTGTGTGTGTGTGTGTGTTTGTGTGTGTGTGTGTGTGTGTGTGTTTAGGAAATCCTGTCTGGTTGAGTAAAAAGGTCATGGTCTGTACTCGTATGAACCTATAAGTAACGTGTGTTTTATTTTCTTTGATTTTATTCCGAATACAGCATGAGGAGATAAGACAAAATACCATTACGACGATACATGAACGTTTGTCGCTGTAGAACCATTGATCCGAGACCAAAGTGCTGCCAGTGACGTACTGTGAAGTGTGCTTGTTAGGGTTGCAGTGGTCGCAAGTTTGTCACAGTTTTGTTGTGTTCGAGGTCAGTGGTTTAGTGGGGGAGAGCTCCCCCCCAACCCCCTTACCACATGCTGAGCCACATATCACTGCAGCTCCACCCCCCACCCCCAGCCACACACCACTATGGGGGTGAGTAAGGGCAGGGCTCCACCACATGTCAGGGCATCAGTAATGGGAGTACGTACTAATGCCGACCTATATTTACCTAATTGTATTGATCTACTAGTAGTGTTTTACAGGGCCTGAGCTACACTCGTGTGGTCCCGTCTCCATATCTA
The DNA here is from genome assembly GCA_016584305.1 of Chionoecetes opilio. NCBI lineage: Eukaryota > Metazoa > Arthropoda > Malacostraca > Decapoda > Majidae > Chionoecetes > Chionoecetes opilio. Next base: position 241,440 of record JACEEZ010025850.1, on the reverse strand, counting down.
CATTTATCCAGTCTTTCTTTCAACTGGTGCACATTCTTTGCCGTGATCACCTCCTCATTTAGTCCATTCCAAATGCATTTCTATGAGGGAAGCTGTGCTTCTTTTATCTTTATATTGTTCAGGCATCTCCCTTTTGCTAATTGTGTTGTTGTTTTTGCAGCTGTGCCTGACTGTTTGTGACCGCGCGTACACCTACCACACCACGCACGAGGAGAACAGCAGCCATGAGGTGGACACCATGGTGCTCAGCCTGTGCACGGCCCTCAAGAACATCTTCCCCTCGGTGCCCCTCACGTGAGTTGTTCCGTCACTGACAAGTAACCGACCTGGGTGTGTGTATACGTGGGCCAACCAGAGCTGGGCAGTATTTAAATACATTTGTATTTAAATTCGTATTTAAATACATTTGTGTATTTAGAAATGTATTTATAAATACATTGGTTGTCATGTATTTAAATACAGTATTTAAATACTTTTATGAGTATTTAAATACATTGTATTTAAATACTCATAATATAAAAATGTAAATACTTTTTTATCAGTAAATTTGGCCATAAACCCGCCCAACTATTTGGCAACCCTGATGTTACAGTGAACCAGTGTTTCCACTTGCAAGGAAATTTCCTTATTTTAAGGAAATTTAGGCCTGAGAAGGAAATTTCTACGGAAACCCAAAATCTAAGGAAATCCTAAAAAATCAAAATGTATTTACAAATGAATTTAAATACAATTGATGTATTTAGTATTTAGTATTTAAAGGCATTCGTAAAATGTATTTAGTATTTAGTATTTAAATACATTTCTCCCATGTATTTAGTATTTAGTATTTAAATACATTCAATGTATTTAGTGCCCAGCTCTGAGGACACGACAGTCTTGATGGCCATAGTGGTGCTGCAGTGCTCAGATTGATGCTAACATAGATTCTCATCGCTCATTTGATGCAAGGACATTATTATTATTATTTTTATTTTTTTATTGTTATTATTATTATTATTATTATTATTATTATTATTATTATTATTATTATAATGATAATTATTATTATTATAATTATTATTATCATTCATTTGATTCCTTTTTTTATCGTTCATTAAGATTAAAGTTTGGAAGAACATGTATTTATCCGAGTATTTCTAGGAGTGTACAGTACATGGTATCATAAATGGCCCCTGTATCACCTATCCCCTGGAGGCAGGAAGACAGCCTCAGGGCAGCAGGTCAATGACCCCTTCCCCTCCCTCCCCCCCAGACACATCATCCGCAAGGTGGACATCCAGCCCCAGAAGCGGATGCAGCAGCTGGAGGAGCTGGAGCGCGCGACGCTGGGCGGCACGCGGGACATGGGCCCGTGTGGGGGCTTCTCCACGCAGTACATGTGTATGTGTGACTACCATGCGCTGCCCTACCGGGAGGAGGTGGCCTGGGACGTGGACACTATCTACCTCTCCCACGACACCCGGGAACTCTACCTGCACGACTTTGACTACTTAGAACAGAAGTGAGTGTTGATGCATGGTGTCAGGTGCCCAGCTGGGTCATGACCTGGCCTCAACCACACATTGTCCCACTGCTTTGTGTTTTGTTTTATCATCCTTTTGATTTAATTGTTTAATTTCCTTGATTTTGAATGATTATGTCATGAAGAGTTAAATACGTGATAAAAAAGCATTATCCTCTTCTGTTTGTTTACATTCAGATGACATGTCCAGTAAGTGGGCTTCTGATCCATGCATGTTAGTTTTGTCTGTGTTGCTGGAAGGTCATAAGTACTCTGTGCCTTAACAGAGGCTTAAAACAAGTATCAATGCCTTACATGTGATATACTCAGGCTCATACAGCTTCTCTTTTTAAATGTTTCAGGGGAATGGAAAATAACAGGTAAATAGAATTTTAAATATTTGTTTTAGAGCGGACCAATAGTTCTCCTCACCTAAAACATCAAGCAGTCATGTATGAAAACCTGCACATTAGTGCTAAGTTTGTTTGGTCCCTTGTTCTTCTTTTCAATGCTTGAATAACTGTTAGCGCTTATCAAAACCCATACTAACTGTGTTATGTTATAAACAGTCTGCTCGTCTTTGCATTATTACCCCTCACTGCTGACAGTCTCTTGATTTTATGGTTTCGGCACTTCTTTGACAAATAAAGAAATAGATGCAAACTTATGCTTTTTTGTGCACTAATAGCCAGATAGACCTATTTATGTACAGTTCAGTTCATGTTGTCATGATGTATAAAGTGTAGACAAGAAAACAACTGAAGAGAGATGGCAGACAATGGTGATGTGAAGGGTTGGCAGTTTGGTGCAGGTATCAAGAGATGGCGCAGGATACAAGACGTACTGTTGGTGATGCACGGGTCACACGACGAGAGTGAAGGCAGTGTCACCCCGGGTCTCGGCAGGGAGCTTCACAATAAAGCTGTCTGCTGTAGCATGTTGAGTTGGGACGTTTGGTGTTTGAAGTTTATAGCACCATAGATTAGTTTAGCTTCCAGAGTGGAATGAAATGTTAAAGTGAAGACTGTCCCTGCATCACAATGGCATGTATCATGTTCAGCTAAACCTCCTTTATTGATAAAAGTCCATGATTGATAAACTTCTGTAAGAGTACCTAGTATCACTTAGACACTTGTTAAACAATACGATAAAACTGATCATACCTCTCACAAGAACGAATGCCTGTGCTCATTTAGGGTTTCTTGCCAAGCAGGTGAGGGTGCAGGAAAGATAGATGTATGATTTGTTCATGGTGAAAAGAAAAATTAACTGATTATGTATATATATATTTGAATGACCCTAATACATTGTGTTGTTTTGCCAGAGACCTGATCCCCATCATCAGCGCGCTGGAGCACAACACGTGGTTCAGGAAGCTGCGCGCCAGCCACAGCAAACTCTCCCATGAGGCGATTGAGAGAATTTTGCATGTGGTCAGCAAGTCACTTAGCTTAGAAGAAATATATTTAGATAATATTGGTGCCAAAGCGTAAGTATTGACATTGTTTGGAGGCATAAGTTAATTGCTTGTACTATTATTCAGTTAAGCAATGCATTGTATATGTATCATATTGGTAAAAATATTGTCTCTTTCACTATAGATCATAATTTTGGTCCTTTCAGGGAGTTTGCTAACAAGCTGTCACTGGCGCTCTTATCCAATAGCAACATTCCATTGCAAAAGTTAGACCTGTGTCACAACCCGCTGGAGGATAAAGGTGAGTGGCTCCCGCTGTGTTGAGGATGGTGGTGGGGGTGGTGGTGACTGTTGTGTCTATACAGTTATGGGGACACTTATTACAGCTCCAGGTTGTCATTGAGGGATTGACGTGAAGTAGTGATTAGTGTGACAGATGACATTATACATCATTATTGTAATGGTCTGATGGATGATGTATATGTATATGATGCATTGCATTGTGATTTTTCTTGGTATTGATTGTTCTGGGATCTTGATAGCATTATGGTTTTCTTGGTCGTGATTGTGTTGGAATCTTGAGGGCAGGAATACATGCTGTACATACCAGGTACCTGTACGTGTACAGTTGTTTTGAGACGTTGCAAATCGGGGTTTATTACATTGAATTATGTTCCGGAACAGACCTTTAACATTATTTTCAAGCTTGGAACTGAAGCTGATTTAGAATGTTTGTGAAACATGAGGGTAGTGTCAAACACTCATCTGAAATCATAAGGGAATATAATTCAATCCTGGCACATAAGCAGAATTAAGAATTACTCTTAATGTGTAGTTCTGCCATTTACACATTTATGCACCAAGACAAGTTTTCAGAACAATGTTGCAACACAAATTCTATAAGAAGTAGTTGAAAATACAAAGTACATTGCTGCAGATGGACGAGATCAAAGATGATGTCCATATTTATTTTCCTGTACAAATAGAAAACAAATTACTGTGTCTCTTTGACTTGGTCAAGAACGGATGTCATTACATAACTGTTACAATCAGTGGCTCTTGTAGGAGCTTTTGCTGTTCTTGAATGTTCTGTTTGTATATTTATTTACATACATGTAATTATGATCAAACTCTTTACTCATATGCAGGCTCAGTTGCATACATATTGAGACAGATGTGCCTCTGGGTATTTTAATCGCCGCAACGTGTTTCTTCATTGTGGTATTAACAGTCAGTAGCTTGTTATGTTGAAGAGATAAGAACAATTGAAGGTAATACCAATAATGAGCACTGGTGATTTTATCATGATCATTTGACTCCATATTCTTCCATCTTCTTGCAGAAAAACAACTTTGAAAATTATGGTTTTATTTGAGATCATGTATTAATGCACACATTGCATGGTATACGTATTCTGTTTCTATTATTCAAGATGAACGTGCAAATGTGCAGGAACTACCGTCATGCACATGATTCAATCTGAGGGCATTTCAACTTTTGGCCCAAAATTTTTATTCATTAATTCAATCAATCATTCATTCATTCATTGATTATTTAATTAATTTATTCATTCAATGATTGATTCATTCATCTATAGTTCAGGCAAGGTATGTGGCACTGATTCATTCATCTATAGTTCAGGCAAGGTATTGGCACTGATTCATTCATCTATAGTTCAGGCAAGGTATGTGGCACTGATTCATTCATCTATAGTTCAGGCAAGGTATGTGGCACTGATTCATTCATCTATAGTTCAGGCAAGGTATTTGGCACTGATTCATTCATCTATAGTTCAGGCAAGGTATGTGGCACTGATTCATTCATCTATAGTTCAGGCAAGGTATGTGGCACTCACATCATAGTTCTTCCTCTGTCAACAGAAACATGAGGGAAGATGATTATTAAATAAGATCTCACTGAAGATCATTCTGTAATTGTAAATTAATTGATCAAGATATTAAGTTTACTTATTTTATTGAGATTGTCAGTTTGGGTTATATGTGGTCGATAGATTGTCAGAAGAGTCACAACCGTTATTTCCCTCAGTTACTTCACAAACCATCGCATGAAAGAAATAGAACCATGATATAACTTATGTGCATAGAAAACACTTACAAGACAGATTGATAATGGTATAAACAAGTTCCAAAATCAAATACACATGAGCACGCCGCCCGGAACAGTCCTCATTACAAAATTTATCCATTTCGTTAAGATGTTTGAAACGAAGCTTGTCAGGAGGCAGCTGGATGTTAATTCCATCCTTACAGGATGTTGTCAACTTCAGGAACTGAATCTTTATTTACTAGCTGGAGTCTCCCTTTGCACAGTTCATGATACACTGTGCTGTGACCTTGGGTACCGCAGTTACCACACCAGAAAGAGGTCACTAATCAGTGACTTGACAAAAGAAGAAAAGGATCCAGCTGGCAAAGAAATATCAAGATTTGACCATAGTTTAGTGATGTACAGTATCGGGGTCCAGTGAAAGCACTTTTTGTGAGTGGTATGACACCTAACAAAGGTCCCGGGGCCCAGGGTCTGATCCCAGTGACCCGCACTACACTCAAGACACCCACAAAACACCCCCAAACATTGCTGTTTTGGGGATCTCAACTTTCCATGGCTTTAATGATTTTGTTGTGATCCCTGAAAACATGACTGTTACTAAAGAATTGTATTTGGAGTTGTTAATGGTTCTTAATTGATGATAATTAATCTTAATTAATTGTTAATCTTGGAGTCATGTTTTGATAACACTAGCCAATATTTTGCAGCAGGGTGGAGCACCAGTTCATACTGCTAGAATAGTAAAATAATGGTAAAGTAACTCTGAGGTTGACCGCAAGACTGGCCTGGTAACTCACGAGGTGTTTCTTCAATAGAGAACTTATGGGCAGTCATGAAGGCCACGCTACAAAGCTGCAACACCTCCACACTGCAAGCTGCAAGCAAAACTTTGCTATTGTTGGGCAAAATTCAAGCCGGGAATATTTCAACATTTAGTTGATAGTGTACCAGATTGTACCAGTGTACCTGATTGTACCAGAACATCTCTGAGAGGGGCTGAAGACAAAGAAAATCCAACAAAGTACCAAGTTCCACATGGGATTAAAATGTCAATAGTTTCGGTTGTATGATTGAAAATGCACTCTAAGAGCAGAAATTTGTTGGCACGATAATTTTTCACACAGACTGTACATTGAACCTATTTGGGTTTTTACAGGGTTGAGTTTGTACTATTCCTGTCCTTGAGTACAAATTTATTATACTTTTCATTAAAGTTCTGTTGTGGTTGCACACACCAATGGCTCTGGTAGTGCAATCCAGTGATCTATTACTCTATTTGAGAAACTACTTTTGCACATTTTTATCTCATTTTCTCGTTAAGTTTCTTGCTGTGTGGTCTTAATGTTGAGTAGCCCGCTGAATGGAGTCCTCTACATCTCTTTACTTATATCTCTATTAATTAATTATTATTTAGAAATAGTTTTCTTTTATTGTTTTCATTACCCATTTGTTTATCATAATTTTCAGGTCATCTCTTTTTCCCCTTTCCTCAAGCTTGGGTAACCTGACCTTCTCTTATCTTTCGTCAGTTGAGAGTTGGTATCCAGCTTTTTGCTGTTCTTTGTACTTTCTCTAGTTTCATGATAGGTTTCTTCAAATGTGGGCTCCATACCACTGCTGCATAAGGTTTCTTCAAATGTGGGCTCCATACCACTGCTGCATAAGGTTTCTTCAAATGTGGGCTCCATACCACTGCTGCATAGTCCAGTGTGAGTTTTATGAATGATTTTATTACATCTCTTACCATTTCTTTATCTACATATGTAAAGGCTACTCTCAAATTAGCTTACAGTGCATATGTATTTGTCACTTTATCATATGAGTGATCCTCTATGTTGGTTTCATATTTACCTTTACACCCCAAATCTCTCTCTTTCTCTTGATTCCATTAGTATGTTCTAATCAATCAATCAATCATTGGGGGCATACGCCGGGGGGCGCATCGCCTCGCCCACCCTACTACGCCACTCCCGGGGGTCACCACGTGCGAGTCCCCATGCAGGCTCCTTTCCCATACCAAGCAGCTCATGACAAGAAACACCAACTTGCCCCAGCCACGAGCCTTGTGGGCTCCCCCTTGGCCTCCCCCATGCCGGATTGTCTCTTACAGATACAACCCGATGGGAAGGATCGGTTTCAGGGTAGCGTGCCACATGCCCATATAGCCGAAGTTGGCGCTGACGGACTATGCAAGTAATAGGCCTCAATTCAGTCTCACGGTGCAATCGCTGATTTGACACGTAATCATCCCAGCGATACCCCATGATTCTGCGAAGACACTTATTACCAAAGGCATCAACTCGTCTCTTCAAGTCGCTATTTAGTGTCCATGTCTCACAACCACAGAGTAAGACAGGGATCACAAGCGACTTGAAGATCCGGATCTTTGTCCTCCTGCACAGGTACCGACAACACCAAATACTCCTGCTGAGCGAGTCCATAACACCGTGGGCTATGCCTATCGGCCGTAAGACTTCTTGACGTGACCCGCCGTCATTATGGACTGCGCTACCAAGGTATGTAAAACTTTCCAAGATCTCAATGTCCTCGCTGCACGCATGAACAGACTGTACTGCTTCATCTAGTAAGTCTCCAAACACCTGGACCTTGGTCTTGAGCCAGGAGACCTCAAGTCCCAAAGGCTTTGCTTCCTCGTGCAGCGCCTCGAGAGCCATCACCAGGACCTCCAGCGACTCAGCAAAGATTACTGCATCATCGGCAAAAACAAGATCAGTTATCTTGGTGTTGCCGTTGTTGTTGTATGTTCTTACCAGACCCGTAAATCCAATTTGGTCATTTCTCTCTTCCAAATTTGATCACATGGGTTTAATCTACTTTAAACTCAGGTACCATTTATTACTCCCATCTTTCAATTTATTCAAGTCCTGTTATTTCTTGCTGCCATCTTCAATTTTTATTGCTCTTTTTACTTTGGCAGCAGACCCATTGACATAACTGCCCTTGCAACATTCTCCTAGTTTTCATTTATACACATTAAAAGCATCATTGGAGCCCATGCTGCGCCCCGCTTGTTACCTCCTGCCTGGAAGAATATTTATGCATCAGTTTTGGTCTTATTTTTCTTCCTTCTAAAGAATCTTTCATCCGTCGTAATAGATTTTCTGGAAATCTTTGAAATTGCAGTGTCCATTTAAGCCATTGGACATAGTTTGGACTATGGTAGATGTATATTTAAAATCCAGATTAATACTGTGTATGTGCAAGCACATACATTAGGTGGAAATGTGTGTGTGTGTTTGTGTGTCTGAGAGAGAGAGAGAGAATTTTTATCTTTTAAGTAGAGTATCTACTTGTTTCAATTATCAAATTTCCGGATTGATGGAATTGAAAGACAAATACAACTGACAAGAGGCTGGTAATAATTTGGTTTTCTCATGATTCATCAACAGGTTTAAACATTCTGTGCGGCCTGGTAGCCAAGCTGTCTCCAGAGGCTGGGGGTTTGTTACCTATTGCCTTGCAGTTACTTTATTGCAGTAATATAATACATAATTGCAACCTGTGGTGTCTTGTGGCTGGCTGGGACAAACCATAACAGGGCCTCCTTCTTAACATGGGTTGCATTATTTGAAGACCAGTGTCAGTGCTTTTATCTTCAATTTGCCTCATGTTCTCATTGGCTTAAAGAGGCTTTGTCTGCACTTGTAGTTGATTATTAACTGTATGGTCTCCCTGGGGTATAAGTGCTGGGGCTGGTCCCTCATGTAAGGCCACGCCACTCTGTAACCTGTCACATGTTGTATATTTGTGGGAAGTTGTCTTGTCATGTCACCTTGCATGTTATCTTGTGAATCTAACAGGCAGGGTGGATGGGTCTCTTGTAACAAGATACTTGAAATGTACTTGATGGACTAAGTGCATAATCTTTCATCATCCTTATCCTGAGTAACTTGTTTATTTTAGACAAGCAAGGTCCAGTTTGTAAACGAACTGAGATTCTCACTATTTTTCAGTCCGTCAGTTATGACAGATTGAAAGTTATTTTAATACAAGTATGCACTTATTTTCAGTGAAAATGTCATATTATAGAAATTCCTATAATTGCATTATGGATAAACAAGGTAATATTTCTTTTGAATACAAGACTTAGAATTATTGATATAAAAATTCATAGTAATTTGCTTTCACAATTTTGACGGAAAATATGATAAATTGTTGTACTGGTAATTTTTTGAGATTTATAGTTTGCAACAAATAACAATAATGAACAAGTTTAAGAACAAAATCTTTGTTACTGAAAGAAAATAATACCCTAAACATTTCATGTGGCTTGGTGGTGTAGTGGGTAGCACCCTTGGCTCATGACTGAGAGCACCGGAGGTTGTATCTCTAGCTGGATGGAGACTATGGGGTTGCTAACTTAAATACTGTGACCCCTGTTTACCTAGCAAAAAACAGTATGGGCTGTAAGACAAGTTGTGACCTCATAACCTGACAGGAGCTCAAAGCGGCAGTTCTATCCCTCTGTATGTGTGTATGTGCTGCAAGAGACTAGAAATGGTCTGTGCCATACTACAGAAAGCTGTAAACAGGGGATTTATAAGTGAAGAGAAAAGGTAGAAAAAAGGGTGGCAGGTTATGAGTGTGGCGCAGCACCATTGCAACAAAGGAGCATCTGGAGGTAGAGTAAATCCTATAAGCATGACATCGGATTTGTTGTAATTGGTTTTAAGAACTTTTTTCACCTTGTAAGGCAAAGGCATAGTTGGGCACTGTGTATGTATTGGGAGGAGGTCAGTACTATCTAGATGGTGTTTGATATTTTCCTTTGGTGTTGTACTTTGATGTGATTACTATAAAGTGACGCAAGAATAATTGACTTTAGTCACATTTCCACACCTCCATACAAAATACCTCCCGCACTAAATTGGCCAACCTCCTTCTACAACCCTGTTGATATTTGCTGTACGGGAACTGGCAATGAACTGACTTTTTTTTGTGTGTGTCTTAGGCGAGTTTCTGAGTACGTAGGTCAGACAGAAAAGAAAAGAATAGAGGGAGAAGAATATATAGTATATATATATATATATATATTATATATATATATATATATATATATATATATGATATAATTATATATATATATAATATATATGATATATATAATATAATATATATATATAATATATATATATATATATATATATATATATAACAATATATAATATTATATTATGAAAATATAATAGAAGAATGTGTGGATAAGTTATGCTTAGAAAAAAGTATTATAAATACAAAATGTGGTGAGAGGATGAATGTGAGGAAATGGAGAATGTGTAAAGAAAAATAATATATAAACTTTCTTAGAATAATTTTGTATGTGTACTTAGGACGTGTACTTAGGACGTGTACTTAGGACGTGTACTTAGGACGTGTACTTAGGACGTGTACTTAGGACGTGTACTTAGGACGTGAACTTAGGACGTGTACTTAGGACGTGTACTTAGGACTTGTACTTAGGACGTGTACTTAGGACGTGTACTTAGGACGTGTACTTAGGACGTGTACTTAGGACGTGTACTTAGGACGTGTACTTAGGACGTGTACTTAGGACGTGTACTTAGGACGTGTACTTAGGACGTGTACTTAGGACGTGTACTTAGGACGTGTACTTAGGACGTGTACTTAGGACGTGTACTTAGGACGTGTACTTAGGACGTGTACTTAGGACGTGTACTTAGGACGTGTACTTAGGACGTGTACTTAGGGACGTGTACTTAGGACGTGTACTTAGGACGTGTACTTAGGACGTGTACTTAGGACGTGTACTTAGGACGTGTACTTAGGACGTGTACTTAGGACGTGTACTTAGGACGTGTACTTAGGACGTGTACTTAGGACGTGTACTTAGGATGTGTACTTAGGACGTGTACTTAGGACGTGTACTTAGGACGTGTACTTAGGATGTGTACTTAGGACGTGTACTTAGGACGTGTACTTAGGACGTGTACTTAGGACGTGTACTTAGGACGTGTACTTAGGACGTGTACTTAGGACGTGTACTTAGGACGTGTACTTAGGATGTGTACTTAGGATGTGTACTTAGGACGTGTACTTAGGATGTGTATTTTTTTTGTGAACAAAGTGACTGGTGTGGGTTTGTTGTCTAGCCGCCCCATAGGTTTGGGAAAAAGCCTTGTGCACGGAAAAGAGCAAGTATGCCCCTGCATAAAGGTATACACCAAAGTATTGCCGTGCATGGACAGTGGACACATTATCTTTTATGATTTTTTTTGTCAGATATTGATACATTTTTTTTTTTTTGAAATCTGTCACCCCAAGCTTCCTCCTCAGGCAGACCCGATTGTCAGTGGCTTAGCCCAGATGCTTCATACTGACTGCTTCATTAATCACCGTGGTGCGGTGCCCCTTATAAACCACAGTGTGCCAACTCACTCGGTCTCACACACGCCTGTCACTCCTGAATGCTCAGCCACCTGGGACTCAATGCCTCCTTCACTACTCTACATCTCTCCACACATTTCTTGGTCTTCCCCTCGTTCTTTCAATTTTACATGTGATCTATTCTATCCATCTATCTATCTATCCATCTATTTATCTATACAATACATATTATATATAGTGACTGTATGTATGTATAACATAGGCTAAGAAAAAAATCAATAGAATAACAAAAATGCGGTAAGAGGATGAGTGTGGGCGCAGCGTGTGTGCCAGTGAAATATTACAGAGGATTTTATAATTGCATCATTTTTCTTCTTTAGAATATTATTTTTTTGTGAATTTATTTTTACTATAAAATTTGATTATAGAAAATCTTTGTAGAATGTCATTTTTTCATGACTACAACATTAAAGAATTTATCAGTTTTATTAAAATAATTTTGTATGTTTAGGATGTGCAAACTGCAAATTGTACTAAGTATCAGCGTTATGAAGTGGCCTTGTACCGCCCTACACGTTTGGAAAAGTTGTATATATGAGGATATTTATGGATGTTTCCCACCACTGTGGCACAATATGTCTTCTCCAAAGTATATGTGCTGTGATAAATTGCCAGTTTCCTGTAGGTCTTGTGCAGCCCTCCTGATGAATATAACACTTTGATTTCCTTGGGTTTGCCTTGGCATTACAAAGCCACCTGGCTAGTGGGCTGAGACACATGCTAGATGAAGTAGGTTTGGTGTAGAGAAAGATGGGAGTTTTTATTTATTTGTTGCAACAGTGATTATCATTCTTTGTGGTCTATCTTGAGCTCGTCTTCACATTGCACACAAGGTTGCATGCAACTTTGATAAATATTGGGTCGCTTACTTGTGTATGTTTGCTTGTGTCCAGTTTTATGTCCTATAAGGAAGAAACTAGCAACATTTTGTAGAATGTTGTTCAGTTGGGAAAAGCTGCAAGATAAAGTCCTCCATTCATCAGCTTCATATTATTGGGTTCAGATCCAACCAGCAACACAACCCTTAGCCTAATGGACTATTGGATCACTCATGACAACCAGCAACACAACCCTTACCTTAATGGACTATTGGACCATTCATGACAACCAGCAACACAACCCTTAGCCTAATGGACTATTGGACCATTCATGACAACCAGCAACACAACCCTTAGCCTAATGGACTATTGGACCATTCATGACAACCAGCAACACAACCCTTAGCCTAATGGACTATTGGATCACTCATGACAACCAGCAACACAACCCTTACCTTAATGGACTATTGGACCATTCATGACAACCAGCAACACAACCCTTAGCCTAATGGACTATTGGACCATTCATGACAACCAGCAACACAACCCTTAGCCTAATGGACTATTGGATCATTCTTGACAACCAGCAACATAACTCTTAGCCTAATGGACTATTGGACCATTCATGACAACCAGCAACATAACTCTTAGCCTAATGGACTATTGGACCATTCATGACAACCAGCAACATAACTCTTAGCCTAATGGACTATTGGACCATTCATGACAACCAGCAACATAACTCTTAGCCTAATGGACTATTGGACCATTCATGACAACCAGCAACACAACCCTTAGCCTAATGGACTATTGGACCATTCATGACAACCAGCAACATAACTCTTAGCCTAATGGACTATTGGACCATTCATGACAACCAGCAACACAACCCTTAGCCTAATGGACTATTGGACCATTCATGACAACCAGCAACACAACCCTTAGCCTAATGGACTATTGGACCATTCATGACAACCAGCAACATCACCCTTAGCCTAATGGACTATTGGACCATTCATGACAACCAGCAGCACAACCCTTAGCTTAATGGACTATTGGACCATTCATGACAACCAGCAACATAACTCTTAGCCTAATGGACTATTGGACCATTCATGACAACCAGCAACATAACTCTTAGCCTAATGGACTATTGGACCATTCATGACAACCAGCAACATAACTCTTAGCCTAATGGACTATTGGACCATTCATGACAACCAGCAACATAACTCTTAGCCTAATGGACTATTGGATCATTCATGATACATATAATTTAGTATTTTGTTTGATGAAAAGCTAACTTTGAATTCTTTCCTTTTAGGTGCTATACACATAAGTAACCCCATTGGTCGGCAAGCCAAGGGGTTGAGTCACCTGAACCTTTCCCACTGCGGGCTGACAGGCAAGGGCGTCAACATGTTAGCACATTCCCTCTCAGTAAATAAGGTGAGTTTCATTTTGAGATATTGCTAAGGAATGAAATACACTGATATGAAAATTCTCTTTAGCTCTATATTTTATCCAGGAAAGTTATCAGCTACTATTTATCTCAATGTGTGAGGTGACATTCTCAAGACAGCATCCCAGAACCAAGGATTGTGATATAAACCAGTTATAACAACATACTGGGATGTTCACTTACGTTTTTTTACCCAAAATTCATAATCTTTTATTAAACTCTATATGATGTATGACCAGTAAAAGTACAGAGGTTAGAATATGTCTTATGCCTTAAGATCCTTCCAACTGCTGCCCTAGAATCCTTCAAAGCTACCACTTTCACATGAAGCAAAGTTTTACTCATTCATTTTCATGCTTCTGCCTTCATTGGGTCCCACACCCAACCTTCCTCATCAGCTTCGGCTTCAACTTCATCACCTGTAACTCCATAAATAGAATTTGTGTCTGCTAACTACAAAAATCAGAAACAAGCCAATAATCATGCTTCATTTATGACAGTGCTTACAGTGAAGGCAGCTTGGAACTAGTGAACCAAACATGAACAGATTTATTTGATGGCCTCCTATGGCACCATGATGCAAACACCTATAGTCTATTTTTTTTATTATGGTCAAAATGCAGTAAGGAAGCCACGCCCCCTGCCTCCCATTCTATTCTACTGGGCAGCTGATTGGTGCATTCCTCGTATCATCACTACCAATCACAATATCTTCACTACTTAACAGTGGCGTGACCACTGGACAGAGCAATCTTCACTACAGAGGGATTTTTGATTTTGTCACCCTCTGTAGTGAAGATGTCTAACCCAGTGGTCACGCCGCTGTTAAGTAGTGAAGATACTGTGATTGGTAGTGATGATACGAGGAATGCACCAATCAGCTGCCCCGTAGAATAGAAGGGGAGGCAGGGGGCGTGGCTTCCTTACTGCATTTTGACCGTAATAAAAAAAATAGACTATAGTTATCGAATCAGTCAAAAGCTTCATTTTAATAGTACTGGTATTTATATTATTGTTGTAGTCTTTATTTAGGTATACATTCAGCATTAGAAAATATGTACAGTACTTATTATGTCTTGATAGTGGTCATTGGTAAAGTGGTATGAATTAGTAGTTTAGGAGTAGTCTTAGTCAACAGATATCAGCCAAACTAATGCGGCCAGAGTGGAAGTATTCATCTCTGTTGCCATGGGCCTCGAGTCTGTTTTCATTCACGCACTCACCATCTTGAGATACAGATGGTTACACTGAAACATCACAAATATAGTTGATACTTTTGAGTATTAGCTGATATGTAAGATTTTAGATTCTAACAATTGTTTTCTTTGTTTCAGTATATGTGTCAGACTTTAACATTCCTGAATCTAGGCGGCAACTCCTTACGAGACGACGTCAACAACCTGTACAATTTCTTAG
Organism: Chionoecetes opilio; assembly: GCA_016584305.1. NCBI lineage: Eukaryota > Metazoa > Arthropoda > Malacostraca > Decapoda > Majidae > Chionoecetes > Chionoecetes opilio. The sequence goes on along the minus strand of JACEEZ010025850.1, from coordinate 226,330 downwards.
CTCAGCCAAATATGCTCAAGACACTTGACCTCTCAGCCACTGAGTGTGCCATAGATGCGGTGAGTTTTATTCAATCTTTTATTTGCCATATTCACTTTATCTTGTAATGTACATCTGCTATCTGTTACAGAAGATGGGCAGTGGAATGGCTGTAAAGTGATTTAGAAAGTCCCCATTTTACAGCTGTTTGGCGCATTGTTACGTGGCTGCACCAGTAGCTTAGCACAACTTGTCCTGTCGCGCAACGGCTTTGGCAGCAAGAAGAGTCGGGAAATGTTACCATCCTTCAAGCAGTATTTTACCTCCACCCTCGCCCTCAAAACCCTAACTTTCTCTCAATGTAAACTTCCTTCAGATGCTCTCAAGTAAGTCAGTATGGATAGAATCCTCAGCTGTTTGTATTGTACATTTATGCAATATTTGTTTATAAAATCTCTTCTGTAGCATAAGTGCCTCAGATATGAATTTGCTAGAATTTTTGTGTTGTAAATCTGATTAAAGATGCACATGCTTATTGTCTTTGTTTCAGAAATGTGTTGTTAGGCCTAGCCTGCAATGAAAACATCTCGGAGGTTGACCTTGACCTCAGTAGTAACCATCTTGGGTCCACGGGAGCTCAGATCCTGGAGTCGTGCATCCACGGTGTGCGGTGCTTGGCAGCTTTAGACATCTCGGACAATGGTAGGCCAAGGCTGATAGTGAAGGAAAAGCTAACATTTGCCATACTAAATTCTTACAATATTATTGTTATAGAGTTGAATTGTTGATACCTAAATCACATTGTTTATAATCCAACTTTGTTCCAAAGTAGAATACAGCAGAAAATTATATTTAAGATTATGTATGTACTAGTATCAAGAAATTATAGAAATCTTGGGAGAATACTTGAAATTTTCTTTTCAACTGAATATTATTGTTTACAAAAACATTTTGTCTGTATTTTTGTGCCACCCCACATGTGTGGGTGACAGCCTTATGTGTGACAACAACAACAATAATTTAATGTGTACATTTGGCATCCATATTTGATGTTAAAGCTGTAGATGAATCCATTCTAGGCCTGGAGACTCAGCTTGGTCCTGTCGTGACAGCAATAAGTAAAAACAAGAGCATCAAGAAGCTGAACATTGGCCGCAATCTGAACAACATTAAAAGCAAACACGTCTACCATGTAATGGAGGCAGTGATGCAGATGATTCAGGTGAGGGCACAGGGGCACCTCCTGCAGGGTGTACTTTATACATGTACAGTGTATATATACAATAAAATCACAGCATTCCAGCAACCACCATAAATGTGAAACAGATTTGCTGAAACCAAAAAGATGTCATGTGCTAATTAAACACTCATTAGAATCAGTATTAAACTGGAATTGTAAAAAAACGAAAGAAAACAAATCAAAACATGTAGCCTACTATAGTAACATATGAATGCATCTCTTAAATGTATATATTTTGTACAATTACTAGTTGAATGCTGACTCTGATATGATGAGTGTTGTGCAGTACATCTTCTGATAGTGTCATTGGCATTGTAAGCTTACTTCCCCAATAGAAACTCTCCACGTGCAGTGAGCTCATATTGAAGGCAGGAACTTTTACTACACTGTATATCCACGTTCTACCTGAACAAGAAAAGTATGTAGTTTGAAGCTATAAAAGAGGTGTTCAGCTCCATAAAACTCATGTTATGATTATCCCTCGCAAGCCTGATAGAACAAATCAAGTGAAATTCGAAGCAAGCTGTCGGTGGAATGCAACCGTTGTTTTGACATAATGTTTACTTCAATCCCCAGGAAGAAGATTGTGTTTTGGAGTCACTCTTCATCAATGACTCTAGACTGAAGGCAGATCTTCATAATCTCCTCAATGCTCTAGGAACTAATCATTGCCTTCAGAACTTAGATATAAGGTAAGGCAAAGGTCATTTTCATCTCACGGGGCATGGCATGAACGTCTCTGTAGTGCTGAACTTTGATATGATTTGATAAGTAATGTAAATTAGAGTTGATAAGTGTAAGAATTATAATACCTCCTCGTTTCCTTACAGCGGTAACTACATGGGTGACAGTGGTGCGCGTCTCCTTGCCAAAGCTCTACAGATTAATTCTAAGCTCCAGTTTATAAGTTATGATAGAAATAATGTGACACTACAAGGCTACAGTGATATTGCCTATGCATTACAAAGGTATGTCAACATTCCTGTACTCTGTAACAGTATCTTGAGGCTCATGTTCTCCAAGATGCTAACTTTTACCTCATGTAGTAATAGAACTTGCTAAATTTGATATTTGGGAAATGCAATATGTTAGCTCTTCATGCATCATTAAGACTCCATAATGTTATTCACTAAGTCGTTGGCTTATACAGAATTGTATACACTCTGCAGATTGGATTATGTAAGATCATTTTCCTCAGTTGCTGAAGCTTTTATGTTAGAGTATGAGATTTTCTCTCTCTCTCTCTCTCTCTCTCTTGCTCTCGCTCTCGCTCTCGCTCTCTCTCTCTCTCTCTCTCTCTCTCTCTCTCTCTCTCTCTCTCTCTCTCTCTCTCTCTCTCTCTCTCTCTCTCTCTCATAATAGGAACATTCTCATAGCAGAACACTATTTACTCCCACCATATATAAAGATAATTTGATAGCTTTTCTTTAAATTGTTTGTTAATATTACACCATTTCATTTTTCAGCAACTACAGTGTAAAGTTTCTGCCGTTTCCCGTGCATGACGCAATGTTATGTATGAAGACTGCGCCGGAGAGAACTGAGAACATCATGCGAAGGATCCAGGACATCCTTTACAGGAATGTGTCCCCCATGAAGTATTCCAACGGCCAAGCCTTCAGACTACAGCAGGTAGGCCTCTTTCTAGATGTGTGGTGGGGTCATCACTGAAGTCATTTGAATAACAGGGCCTGAACAGTCTAGTCTAGTGTAGCGCCCCCCCCTTATGGCTAGATGTTAATTTAAAGGGCTCCACAAACCTGGCGATTACGCTGCCACCACCCACAATAAGTGGGGGAAAAAATTAAAGATTTAGAGAATATATGAGGATAACTGGGACTTAATAAACGACTCGTTAACAGGGTTTCTTTATACTGGAACAGTAATCACATGCCAGCTCTAATGGTTTCCCACAGAAACTATACTTCACAGAATAGAGTTGAACGAAACGCCTAATTACTCCTCCGGGCTTACCACACAAAAAGGTTCCTACTCTTGAGTTACTAGGTACTCTATCTATCTATCTAAGCCACTAATGGAGCTACTATAGGGCCTTAGCTCTATATACTGGTGCCTCAGCGGGTCACCCACTCTGCACAGCTCAGCAACACACAAGCATCGCCATCAGCATACACGTGGGTCCCTCAGGGGATCAACCACCCACTCAGCTCAGCTCAGCTCACTGTTCCCAGCATCAGACCCTGAATATACACATAACCCCAATTACAAGTCATGTCATTTAAGATCAAGAACTAATCAATGCCCTCTACATCCTATAAGTACACCGCCACACACCTGCCTTCTAAAGGGTTGTAAGACACGACTCTCTCCGAGCGTGTTGTCTCGACAAGGGTTGGCAAGAGAGAGAGAGAGAGAGAGAGCACGTGTGTAATTTTCCTGCCTCCGCCCTCTTTGCCGTTGACCGTTCCACTAGCGGGACCACCGGGGTCAGGGTAAAAATATTGCCCAGAGAAGAAACTTAGATCAAATGATAGGGAATGAGGAACCTTGAAGGCAGATATGAGGAGAAGAGTGAAGAAAAATTGTGAGCATTTAAATAACCAGCTATATATGTATTACTTTACTCTCACCCACTCAATGTAAACTTTTTTTTGTCTCAATCGTGAGATTTTTTGAGCGAGTCAAAGGATTAACCCATTTTTCTCGCGTTTACATGGCCTTCTTCCCCCCCCCAAAAAAAAAAAAAATCTTGCTCACAGTCCCTTCATCACACATCTACCCGATATCTAGCTAATTACAACAAGAAAACAGTAACATACTATACAACAAACATATCATGGCTCCTATACTTTTAAATTCAATATGGGTCTTCTATCCACCACAAAAAAAAAAAATACTTAAGTTGGACACAATACAATATCAAATAAACTTTCCCCCCCCCCTCCCCCCCAAAAACAATAATTAAATCGTATTGCATCTTAATTTCTTCACCTCCCTCACCAAGAGCAGATTTTAATCAGGTTGGGGATACATAATCATGTAATGACTTTACTCCACCTACTCACTTCATCTTCTCTTACTTAGTGCCAAAGCCATATAGAGTCGCGACTGGAATCATCCCTCTCGTCTGTAAGGTTCTTCCTTTACCCCACTAACCTAGGCATAGGAGTAGGGAGAAATCACGACTCGATTTTCTCCATATCTTCCGTAAACTTGGGATAAGGCTCACCTCCTGTATTGAGCATACACTCCTGCGTCAATCACCCAACGAGCAAAAAGCTTCAGAGCCAATTACACTCCCCGCATAGCCGGCGAAGATCCTTCACCCAAAACATCCTGCGTTGTCACTTCCTTTTAAATGCATTATCGACGGTCCACGATACTTAGAAGGGTGAAGACACACCACACAACACACACACACACACTAGCCCCACACACACACACAACACACACACACCACTCATGCAAACACACACACAACCTGTTCTCTGGTCTCTGAGAGGAGGACGAGAGACCACGAGAGGAGAGAGAGAGAGAGAGAGAGGGCGAGGGAGAGAGAGAGAGAGAGAGAGAGAGAGAGAGGAGAGAGAGAGAGGAGGAGAGAGAAAGAGAGAGGAGGTTAATGGAGAAGAAATATGAAACAAATATATAAGACAGAGAACAACCTTTGGCTATAATAGGAATTTGAGTGCTCATAGAGGAGGAAGGAAGCGAGGCCAGGAGAGAGAGCGTTGAGGTGGTGGTGGGTTTAGGGTCAATTTTCTGCGGTCAGAATAAAGAGATTAGAGGGATTAGGATTAGTAGGAGGAGAAGAGGGTGAAGGGAAGAAGAGGAGGAGGTAAAAAAAAATAGAGAGAGAGAGATGCGTTTTGCATTTTTTTGCTCGCAATATGATTTACCTCCCATTCAGAAATGCATATGTTGAAAGAGTGTTCTTATTATTATTGTATTTGATTTTGTTCCAATAATGATTATGATAACTTTTTCCATTATCTCTCTCTCTCCTCTCTCTCTTCTCTTCTCTCTCTCTTCTCTCTCTCTCTCTCTCTCTCTCCTCTCTCTCTCTCCCTCTCTCTCTCTCTCTATCTCTCTCCTCTCTCTCTCTCTCTACTCTCTCTCTCTTCTCTCTCTCTCTATTCTCTCTCTCTCTCTCTCTCTCTCTCTCTCTCTCTCTCTCTCTCTCTCTCTCTCTCTCTCTCTCTCTCTTCTCTCTCTCTCTCTCTCTCTCTCTCTCTCTCTCTCTCTCTCCTCTCTCTCTCTCTCTCTCTCTCTCTCTCTCTCTCTCTCTCCTCTCTCTCTCTCTCTCTCTCTTCTCTCTCTCTCTCTCTCTCTCTCTCTCTCTCTTCTCTCTCTCTCTCTCTCTCTCTCGCTCTCTCTCTCTCTCTCTCTCTCTCTCTCTCTCTCCTCTCTCTCTCTCTCTCTCTCTCTCTCTCTCTCCTCTCTCTTCCTCCTCTCTCTCTCTCTCTCTCTCTCTCTCTCTCTCTCTCTCTCTCTCTCTCTTACTCTCTCTCTCTCTCTCTCTTCTCTCTCTCTCTCTCTCTCTCTCTCTCTCTCTCCTCTCTCTCTCTCTCTCTCTCTCTCTCTCTCTCTCTCCTCTCTCTCTCTCTCTCTTCTCCCTCTCTCTCTCTCTCTCTCTCTCTCGCTCTCTCTCTCTCTCTCCTCTCTCTCTCTCTCTCTCTCTCTCTCTCTCTCTCTCTCTCTCTCTCTCTCTCTCTCTCTCTCTCTCTTTCTCTCTCTCTCTCTCTCTACTCTCTCACCTCTATCTCTCTCTCTCTTCTCTCCTCTCTCTCTCGCCTCTCTCTCTCTCTCTCTCTCTCTCGCTCTCTCTATCTCATCTCCTCTCTCTCTCTCTTCTCTCTCTCTCTCTCTCTCCTCTCTCTCTCTCTCTCTCTCTCTCTCTCTCTCTCTCTCTCTCTCTCTTCTCTCGTGGCCACCTGCAGTTCCGCCAAGATGGAAGCCTGCACAACTTTCTCTCTCTTTCTCTGGAATGAGAGAGAGAGAGAAGAACGGAGAGAGAGAGAGCGAGAGAGTAGAGAGAAGAGTAATGAGAAGAACTTATTTACAAATATTAGGTCACAGAAGGATGGAATAAGAGAGGGGGGGGAGAAGGGGCGGGGTGATTGATAGGGTCAATTGACTGGGGTAGGAAAAAATAGGGAGGATATGTAGTGTGTTGTGTGTGTGTGTGTGTGGGTGTGTTGTGTGTGTGTGTGTGTGTGTGTGGTGTTCCCTTCTGCTATCAAGTGACCTTGATAAGGTATTTAAAAAGATCAGGAAGTGACAACGCTAGGTGTTTGGGGGTGGAGTTTTTGAGCGAATATTTCTCGCCCAGAAAGTCTGTGAGGTACATCCTCGGGTCTAACGACTCCTTTGCGGGTCTAGTGTTAAGTTAATCTATTTACACACTCTACGGTAACATTCTCCTAAAATTTACAAGTTGGTCTAGGGGACTTCATCAAAATATCTACCTTCACTCAGAGATGACTTTTACATCGGTCCACAACTAACATTCATATACGCATCTCCTCATGGCCTCCTCTCTCTAGATGGTGGTTGTTACAATCCGCCTCAAACTATTACTACTTCTGCTGGCTCCAACAGCCAGCCATCTTGTCCTATATATTGTTAATTTCTCCGTGCCGCTCTCTGTACACGTTTAAGTCAAATAATTTTCTAACCATATGCACACCATCTCCAATACTTCCACTTATTTGGTTACGGTCCCAACCCACTCACTGTCGCCTCCGTGGTGCAGTGGCTAGCGTGCCTGGCATACGATCTGCGGGCCCTGGTTCGATCCCGGGCCAGGGCAAGTCGCTGTGACCAGCCTACAGCTGTCTTCCTTCCTTTCGGGGTTGATAAATGGGTTACTTGGGGTAACCTGGGCGAAGTAACGTGGTAACCCGGGAGTCACACTAGCCCTGTGTCTCGGGGTAACGGGTTTTCTCACCCACCACAGGCTCGCAAGGGCAAGGCCACGGACGATGAGACCGCATGCCACGCGCAGCTCTTAGCGTATGCTCCCATCTTTTTTACCTTACAACACTTCACGAGAGCTTCTGTTGGTGCCGGCTCAAAGCGTCTCTTTCACTCACGCCAATTCGTCTTTCTCCAACCTCCGTTTTTTTTTCCGTTTCACTTAGCTTTCTCCCGCAATTTTCTACCTCTTTCCAAATTTGTTCTCTTGATGATTTGTGTGCCACTTTGTTTCCTTCTGAGTCCAATTTTTGGTAACTTCACACAATCAAACCTTGGAGCGTATCGGAAAAGCAAGCATAGAAAGGTGGGACCCATTGTCTCATGCACTGCAATATTCAGCACTCATTTGGGTTTAAGAGATAATTGGGCCACCTATGAGGATAACCTTTGCACAGGTTTGAGAGAATTGTTTTCATTTTCGGTGCATCCTTCAGAAGATACTATTACCTTGTTGTGATGATAAGGCCGTGGGTATCCTACTGTATTCACATGAATCATACAATTCTTTAAATGCGAGACAGAAAATACTTAGCGTTATACACAACAATGTATGTGGTGCTCCAAATACACTAATATATTCCCTAAAATTCTTTACATACTTCCTAGCGTCATCCTAGTTCTTAATTTATAAAACACAGTAAACCTACTATAATGATCATTATGGTAATACACAGCGGATCCGTGGGCTCCCGTTCCCATGTCTGGTTATGTCTATGCCTTATCCTTCTAGAGGTCTACTTACTGACGGTAATCTTGCATTGTTGTGGAAGTCCCAAGACTTTTTACCCTTATGCTGTGACAGGTAAACAGTTCCTTACATAGTCTCTCACATCCGTTTTCAAGTTGGGCCAATAAAAATATCCTTCTGCTTTACTTATTGACTTCCTTTGCCCTAAATGACCTGATCATTATTATGAATTAATACAAGGCCGCTTGCTTCAGTTCACTAGGTAAAACCCAATAAGTAGTCTACATGTATTAACTGCTGTTTAGTTAAAAATAAAACTTTCTATCACAAATTGATCAAAGTACTTCTGGGGTATTTAGATCTGGGTATTCTGCCGTCTAGATACTCTATCATCTTCTCTCCAGCTGAGGTCCTTCTCGTGCATTTCCTTGATTCTCTGTAGTTTTTTCCTAACCCGCTCTTCTTCTACTTTGACACGAATGTATGCTTACTGGTCTACTAAGCTGGTCTGCTACAGTGTTCTTTTTTCCCTGCTTCCCTATATTCTATTTGTACCATAGTCTCTCATTCTTAGGATCCACCTGTTCATCCTAGGTGACTTGGTTAGTTGTTGTTTAAACACTGACACTAACGGGTGGTGGTCTGTTCTGATGATCACCTTGGTTCCCCAAAGGAAATGATTGAAACTGTCTGCAAGCTAAAAAACTATCCCTAGGGCTTCCCTATCTGTTGCTGAAGTATCGCGTTTCAAACTGCGTTTAATTTTTGGAAAAGTAAGAGATAACCTGGGCTTGCCGTTCATTATACTGCCTTAGTACGCTCCTACATGGGTTTTTGTTTGCCTAGCATTGGTATCCAACACAAAAGGTTTATTGATATTGGCCTAGTTGAGATGGAGCACTACTCAGTTATCTTTTAGTATATCGGAAATGCCTTCTGGCTTTCTCTGACCATGCGAATTGGTTTTCTTTCTCAGTCAACTTAGTGATCGGTCAACGGCTATTTTAGCGAATCCTTCTATGACTCCTATAGAAACCTGCCATTCCCAGAAAATCTTCTGGTTCCTTGATATTTAGTGGGGGGTTTCATTTTCTCTACGGCTTCTAGGTTTGTCTGGGTGGGCTGGTAACCTTCCTGTCACTACGTGTCCTACCGACAACACACACTAACACCACCCCCTTTCTTTAGCGTTATTTTGCATTTGTCGACCACCACTTTAATTTGACTCCAAATTATAGCATGCTGTATACTCACAAACTGTTACTATCTATATCGGATTCGCTTCAACAACAGCATCTCACACAAAGCGACCCGACTCGCATAAACTCTTCGAGAGGTATGTGCCACAGGAATTAACATGAGTGTGTCACTCCAGATCACACTACTTGTATACGCACCTAGTTTTCATCCTGCATGTCAGTAAATGGGTCTGCTAAAAGAACCTGCAGTGCGTTATGCCCCTCTGATAACTTTGCACCGAGAGAAAATTGCCGCACTGCAATTCAACCCAAAGGGAAGTCTTTGACCCTATTAAGTATATTCCTCACTAACAGTTGTTAGATCTCTATACTCTATACAGTCTTTTCATAGACACGAGCAAGTGAGTTACTTAGAGAATAAAGTAACGCGATCTTTCATATCTAGGTGCCAGATTCAGAGAGCCCGGACGAGACTGTCTACTATGCTCTATATCCAATTTTAGGTAGGGCGGTGTCTAATCAGGGCATTTAACTGTTGAGTTCACACCAGTGCTCCTCTAAACTACACACGAAACACACCATCCTTTTTCCCCATTTGAGCTTGCGCACACCACTTCCAATGTTCACTATATCAGGACCCATCAACACACACGCAGCTGTGGGAGTTTTCTATTATGTCCTCTCTTTCCATTTCTTCTCAACATTCGCTATTAATTTCCTGGCTTTCTCCGGATCCCTATATGGGACTCCTCTACACGGTTTGGATCTACACCTGATATGAGCTGTTCAGTTTTTTCATGGTGCCTAGTTCTCCTGCATCTAAGATAAATAATTTATGGTGTTGTTTTATCAAGCGAAAAGATGGTGTCTCTCCTGTCCACTTAGGTGCTTCCAATCTACCGTTTCCAGAATAGCCTGTATTCGTTCCTGTCGAGTACCACACCTATGCTAGCATCACTGTCGGGTAACATAGCGTTACTCATCCTAGGGGTGAGACAGCGTGCGGTTCCTGCCGTAACTTGCGCTCTTGAATTCTTCGAGTTTACTACTCAATACTAGCTAAAAGTTGTAACAGAACTGTAACTTCAACTGTCCATTACTGTTATTCACTATTGGGTTAGGAAAGATGGTCCTTTCTTTAGTAAACCTGGACACACTAGGTGCTATATTTGCACTTGTCTTTTTCTAGGGGTTCCACCACGAGAATGGTTCCCTCTACCTGTCCACTGGTAATTCTAACCCTTGAGTTCTTTCTGGTCTTATGGTCATGCTTTGCTGTATTGTATATGACAGCTTGATTAGGCACTTCATCTTTGCTTTCTACGCTCTTAACTGCTCTGATGGTGGCCGTATCGGTGTTCAACAAAATTCCAAGGGGTAAGTTAGGTAGCCACATGACTTTTTTTTGTTTTGTTAATTTATTAGTTATTTTTTCTAGTCCTATTATATTCATTCCCTATTCAGGGCTTGGGTGAAATACGGTTCTGGGCACTACTAACATTAACACTTTTCTATTGTTCTATCTGCTCTAGGGTTATTCTTACTTTCAAACTTGGACCTAAGATTCTCAAATCCTTGCCAGTTATGACGGTCAAACTAGGGCATGTTACTGTGGGTTCTTATTTTAAGTTGTAAGTTTAAGCTGCACTCTTGATAAGTGAAATATCGCTTGCCTGTGTCTAATTAAAAACTTCTGTGACGTGGTTCATTAATGGCTAAGGTTATGGGGATCAATGTTTTAACTAGTCACCTGGAGAACAATTTTTCCCAGGACAACCGGACTGGCCTCTCCTACATTTCTACTCTCCAGCAATCAAACAAGCGTGCTACTGGCTTCCTTCGACAGTCTGCGGCCGAAAGTGGTTGTTCTGAGGGACAGTAGGGACCAAAACGTGCTGGGATCCCTTCTCCAATCTAAATGGGTAGCTTCTGTTCTTTACCTACTCTCAAATGTTGTACTTCCTCTCCATTCCTTCCATCTGTGCTCGCAGTTCTTTGGACTTCGACTGACTGGCTGACAGTCCTGTGACGTTCCTGCTTATGGGAGGAGTCACTCTGGGGAGCGGGTGTTATCTCTGACAGCTGGCGGTTTCGGTTGACCGCGTATATTCTATGTGTGTCTCTCCTTATGGCTATGGCCCTCTCGGTCTCCACTCTCTCTATGAATTTTCTCAGTGGGATTATGTCATCATGAAAAACCCTAATTCTCCCTTCTTGACTTGGTAATCCTCTCAACCGTTTGTTTTTATGATCTTATCCCTATGGGGAATTCTACTGGATGTTTTTGACTTTGCTTCCAATTACTGGCGTATTTACATTTAAGTTAGTAGCAAAAATGTGAAGGATCTTCCAGCAATCATACTTGGACCTCAGAAATGCTAGTAGGATTCTGTCGACCATATTGTTGTTAGTTCTTCATATAAACACTAAGTCGGGGAGTCCACGATTTAAAATTGACTGACTGAGGGTTATCTGTAGATAACACTAACGGTTGGGTCCACTCTTGCCATAAGGATCCTCTTTTCTCTCTCCAAATCCTCTGAACAACTTTCTACTTGGGAAAGAAAAACTTTCAACCTGGTCCCCGGCTTCGATCCCTGCAAACATGAGGTCAGCATTGTATATTCTCTAGGCTCTACAATAACCTCACTGGTCTCCTGACATCTTCACCCCTCCATTATCTTCAACAATACTCAAGAGCATTTTTCGTTCTTTCCACTTCTTATTCTAATAGAATCATCCTATCTAACCGCTCGTATTGTTCTGGACTGGTATCTCCTTCCTTGGGTGTCACTACTTCCTCCTTCCAATCTCCAAACTTTCTGCTCCATTTCAGAAAATTAATCAAATCCTCCATCTTGGAAAAAATAAAATTATATGTATGACTATTACTGGGTTCTAGTGTTGGCTTTTTAAGTTGGCTATTACAGCCACGACAACCCGCAGAAGTTGCTACTTTCCGGGGCGTTATAAAAGCCTCAACACTGACACACACTTATTATTCTATGGTGGGTACCAGGGGCCTCTAAGGCCTGCATTGCATACGAGTTTCCTCATTATATAAAAAGCTCCTGCCCGTCCTGTTAACGTGACACTCCATCATGCGCTAAGTCTGTGCATATGGTTTTGTGTTAAAGCTACTTTCCTATACGAGTTGTTTCTTGTTCAATTGTATATATCGCTTTAGTATTGTACGTATGTTGCTTGCTCAACCCTCCTAGCGTAATGGTCTGTTATGATCCTGGGTTCTATTCATGCAAATCCTTATCTCACAGGGCACGTTGCCTATAAGGCTTCTACTACCTTCCTACTATCTGCCACTATGTCTCCCACCTTACTGCTTCTTTGATGTCATTACTGCCTAACCATAGGAGGACTAACTAAATTCTTTCCTGCAAGACTCAGTTCAATCTATCATCTGAAAAAAAAAGTTCTAATCTTGCCTCCTGCGCTCTATAAACATATACTGTACGTTAGGATCATCTACTTCCACGTCTGAGGACTGACTATGACCAACTAGCGCTACCCTGTACATGGATGGATCCTGGGCACTGGCCCCACTTGAAAAATAAAAGGAATAGTTAGGCACGTGGTAAGGGCAGCCTGCAATGGATCCCTAACCAGCTGCCACCACCTTGTAGCGGCCTCCTCATGGCTAGATGCGTAATTTAAAGGCCTCCACAAAACCTGGCGATTACGCTCCACCACCCACAATTAAGTGGGGTGGAAAAAATTAAAGATTAGAGAATATACAGAGGATAAAACTGGGACTAATAAAACGGACTCGTTAACAGGGTTTCTTATACTGGAACAGTAATCACATCCAGCTCTAATGGTTTCCCACAGGAAACTATACTCACAGAATAGAGTGAAACGAAACGCCTAAGTACTCCTCGGGCTTAACACACAAAAAGGTGCCCACTCTTGAGTTACTAGGTACTCTATCTATCTATCTACAACACTAATGGAGCTAATATAGGGCCTTAGCTCTTAGACTGGTGTTCTCAGCGGGTCACCACGTGCACAGCTCAGCACAACACGCATCGCCATCAGCATACACGTGGTCCCTCAGGGGATCAACAACCACTCAGCTCAGCTCAGATCACTGTCCCAGCATCAGACCCTGAAGATACACATAACCCCAATTCCAATGATCTGAAACATGATGAAATGACAGTGTCGCTGGCAGTTTTAACTCAAAGGTTGTCTACTGTTTTTTGCTCCGCGGACTAAATTTTTCATAAATTAATTTCGCGATAAACATTTGAGCACCGCATCTGAATACCAAAAAAATATAAGTTCTTTGTTGTTCTACTAATTATATGGAGAATGCATACGATGGAAACGTTCTCTAATAGCAATTTAATGCAAAATTACTCGCCTCAGAGTAGCAAAGCTAATATATTTTTACATGTATATGTGGCATGTTAAAATTTGGGCGATGTTCACACTGTTTTCTAAGACAGTACTGCTGCGTCGGGCAAACGCTTGTCAAAAATACAAAAGCAATGCCTTGGAAAAACGAAGAAATAAAGAATGCCGAAATCGGCTTGTTGAGTGACAATGTAGGTTATAATTGTAGGAGGCGACACGCCGCGGCGGGGAGTGGGGGAGGGGGTGGTGGGCGGGGGAGAGTGTGGCGGGGAGATTGAATCAAAACATTGGCCACTCCACGCGTCGACTCATTGCACTTCCAGGCTTTCTATCTGATTGATACACAATAATAACAGGAAAATATGGACTGCCTAGGTATAGATAAAACTTCTTTAAACATTTCGTTATTGACTATAAATCATCATAGAGTAGCGTTTACCTCGCCTTCCTCAACTATAACCTCCATGGTTATTTGGTTATTCTACAAGTTTTACAGAATGAGAGGCTTCTATACAATATACATATAGAAGAAAATCGTTCTTACTATTATACTTTTGGGTTTTAAGTACAGTGAATAAGCCCATATCTTGTTTACAGTAGACCAACTTATTATCAAAAAGTGAGTTAAAAATGCCAGGACCCCTGGCATTTCGAGTTCCAGTTCTCTCGATTACAAGTCATTGTCATTAAGATCAGAAATAATCAATGCCTCTACATCCTTATAAGTACACCGCCACACACGACATTCTAAAGGGTTGAAGGACACGGACCTCTCTCCGAGCGTGTTGTCTCGACAAGGGTTGGCAGAGAGAGACGAGAGATGCGCGGGGTACTTTGTTCCCTGCCTCGCCTTCTTGCCGTGACGTCACTAAAAGCGACAGGGATAAAAATATTGCCGGAAAACATAATCTAAATGATTCGGGACTGAGGGTGACGAAAAAATTTGTGAGCATTAATAACCAGCTATCTATGTATTACTTTCTCTCACCACTCAATGTAAACTTTTCGTCAATGTGATGAGTCACAGGATAACCCATTTTCGCATTACACTAGTTTTCACTGATGCCTGTCCCCTGGAACTCCCTCAAGGGTGTGGCCAAGGCAGAAGAGTTCATTGGCTACCCACCTTGTATGTATGTGTGTGTGTGTGTGCTGCAAAAGACCAGAAATGGACTACGTCATTACATGAAAGTGATGTACAGGGAGGTCCCGAAGATACGAGCAGTTCAGGTTCCACCTGGCCATACTCGTAAAGCGAAATCTCGGTATAAACGAAAACACATAAAAACTAATGTTAAAATATAGGTTTGGTTCCAGGACCCCATCAACTAAAAAAAGAAAGAAAAAAAAAAAAGGACATGTTTTCAGATAAATAAAAAACTACATGTATAGCAAAAACACTAACAAACCACACAGCGTCTATATTACTCTACACTGTACTAACTATTCTGTAAAAAAAAGCATTCTGAAGATAAAAAGCACACAAATAACATAACTGCACATTAATTAAACATAAAACATGCATAACACTCACAAGTGGTAATGTTGTGTGGGGAGACAGGAAGCTGGCACGTTGCCAGCTGAGAGTCCCTGTTTTCTCTCTCCGAGGCTCGAGAGAAAACAGGGGTGACTGCGTTTGCAGGGAATGACTGGGTTAGAGTTCTTCCTCCTCCCCTTGATCACTTGGGGAAGAGGAAAGATCCTCGGTGCTGCCGCGTGATACAATAGACTCGAGAGGGTAGGGTAGGTAAGGGACAAGGAGGGGTGCGCAGACCTCTTCCACTGCCCACAAACTCGTCTCTGCGCATCTGAATCATTGTACATCGTCCAGGGATGTGAATTTTTGTAGGCCACATTGTCGTACCGAGCCACCAGAATTATCATATTTTCAGATTGATTATATAATTATCGTACAACCTTAGGTAAAATCATATAGTCAGTAAATGACTTTATAATTTTAGTAAATAACTTTTAATTTACTTTAATAAATAACTTGGTAATTTTACTCACCTCAGTTTGAATGTCGTAGCATTGGATTTTCGACCTCGTATATTGAAAATAGACCCTAATTTACACATCTTGTATCATCGGATTCTCGTATATCGAATGCTCATATAACGGGACCTCCCTGTACAGGCAATGGGGAAAAAAACTTAAAAGGTTATATATTCTTATCCTGATGTCCTTCTTGACTTGCTTTTGATTTAAGAAATTTGACATGATGTTAACAGCCGTAATACCAATCATTTACTTCCCATAAGTAGTAACAAGTGTGTATCTGTGATACACGAATAGGAGGAGATGGAGTTGATAGTGGTTGGACCATTGAATTCCACCTCAATTTTGTTTTTAAATAACATTTCAAGACTGATGCCTCCAATCTTCATGCCTTTAAGGGACCCAGGAATACTAAACAGCCTGGTAGCTGTACTCTAAAGTGTGGGAGTAAAGGGGATGGGGTTTCATTAAGTAAACTCTTCATCTGAGTGATTCGTTCCATTTGTAGCTCTGAACTTGTATAGTGTGGGATGAGAGGCATCAGTGTGGGAGATGGTGATATTAGTGATGAATGGTGATGGAGATGTTCATGCCTGGCTGATGGTTGTGTTTTGTTGTTCTGCCTCAGGGCTTCCTGCTGAGCTCAACGCAGCAGCAGGTGGACCGTCTGGTGCTGCAGACCGGGGAGGTGGTGAGGACCCTGCGTCGCTCCGGCAGTGACCTGGGGGGCTCAAACTCCCTCCAGTGGGTTGAGGGACTCATTGCTGATGCTGATAACTCCAAACAGGTAAGTCTTGATGCTACCTTTGCTGGGGTGTTTGTCCTGCCTTGGTAATTGTATGGGGATGGTTGTCCTAGAATATTTTCAGGAAGGATGTATGTACATGGTATTGATCTTGGTATATACGAGTATTTCCATCTCAAGACAGCACTCCATAACCAGGGGTGTTCGTATATTCCAGTTTCATGGACCCCCTTAATGTCCACTCCTAAATATCAAAACTTTTCCACCTGTTCTAGCCTCTCACCATGCAACACTATATTGACACCTCCCATACCTCCTTCCATGCTGCCTCTCATCACTGCTCCTCACCATGTTCACTTGCAGCTTCCTTCTGTCACACAATCTTACAAATTAGCATTTATCTCTGGCATTATGTGCATTGTTGCCATCCAGAAACCCCCCTTCCTCTTTACCTTTGTGTGGGAGGAAGTTTGCAAATGCGTTTTCAATCATACGGATGGTCTGCATGGCTCTGCCTGTACTTCTCAGACATTGTGCTATTAGAAGGGCCTGTTTGAACCAAAGCCAGTATGTAAGCCTTCTCATTATCAACCTTAATTGGACACATTCTGATGACATAGCTACTGATGGATTGGAGGCTTTGTTGAAAAAAAAAAAAAGGAGGGCAGTCCTGCATATTCTGCTGCCAGGACATCCTTTCCTATCCAGACATACATTGTAAAAATTTCAGATGAAACTGATGGACGTAATACTTCATAAACCATATTGCCATATTTATTTTAGGTTTTGGGAGTGTTTTTTCTTTGTAATACTGTTGATGCAGCCTCCGGTAGGGCAGAAGATTTATGAATGATGCAGAATGTGTTCAAAGGCTGAGATCTTTCTCCAAGCCTGGCGTCAGTAGTTACCAATGTGCCCTGTTGACAGTCAAGCAGATGAGGAACACCCTGAAACACGCAGACGTCGCAGATGCCTCCAAGTAGCATCTCTCGCTTTGCTCCGATCCCTTGTACAGTACGCCTCTATCTACTCCTTTCTCTGCTCCCTCCTGATCGCTCCTTAGATAGTTGACTCTCACTTCTATATCATCCTCATGCCCTCGAAGTTTTATAACGCATATAGCCTACACTCAACCCTTGGCTATCGCGCATTCGGCTATCGCGTTTTATGGCTATCATGCATACCTGAATGTACCTCAACCCTCGGCTATAGCGCATCAAGCTATCGAGTGTTACGGCTATCACGCATACCTTCATTTTTTTTTTTTTACATTTCGCCTATTGCGCCGGTTGGTAATGACCTCCAGGACTCTGATGGTAGGCCCTGAGGTTCACTTGAGGGCTATATACCCCCGGTGGAGGTGCAGGCAGGATTTTTATAGTGACTGGCGCCTGTGATTACAGGCTCATGTTGCCCCCCTGTGTCCTGAAACCAAACCTCGGCTATAGTACATCACGCTACCAAGTTTTACTGCTCTCACACCTTTTATATCTTCACAAACATGTCTATCGCACTAGGTTTGCCATGGCTGCAGCCAGTCGTGGCCAGACCTACCGAGGGGTTGCAGATTAGTTTGTTATGACATCAGGGGCTGCATACACAAATTTGTTACTGAACCTTAACAGCTGTTCAGGCCAAGAAATTTAGATTAACTAATATTTGACCGTTAAGCACTAAAGGGTTATTCACAAAACTTGTTTAAGTTTTAGCAGTAGTGATAAAGCCTTAAATGTGCCGGGGAGCACCATTGCCTCTTTACAAACAAGTTTTGGGGCTGCCGCCGCTAGTAAAACATGGCGGCCCAAGGAAAACATTCAAGTCAGCTGTCCATATATAAACAAAGACGAGACCGTGCATACAGTAGAATATGTCATGTTGTGATGATGACACGTTTCGATTGTGATTGAAATGATCGTTTTCAATCATTATAACATTGAAATGGAGACTATGACTGTCTAAGGGTATCATACCCTTGAAACTGTCAACATTTTGCTACATTTAAGGCGAATTTTGGTGAGGAAGCCGTAAGAAGCCGGCTTCTTGCCGGCTTCTCTCTCGCTTGCGTGCCTCGCCAGAATGGCTGACAGTTGCCAGCTTCTTGTCGGGGCTCGCCCGCTCGGCGATCACAGATGATAGCTGTAAACAGAACAACCACACAATGACGATTGATTGATTGATTTAATGCCAAAAAAAGGTGAATGTGCACACAATGACGAATTGTCATCTTCAACTCATATCCAACCACATCTTCTCTCATAAACATACTGAATTAAACGCAATGCTAGTCATTTCCACAATATATACCTATCAGCTGCTCTACCGTAGATAACACTATAGTCGCCAGTCACTTGCCACTGCACTAATGTCGCCAGGCACAATATATTACAAATTTTAGCATCACTACTGATTTGTATGTGCCACTGAAGACGCATCCACAGTAGTTTATACTATGTACATCACAGTACATGTCTTCAGTGGCACATAAAAGTCTGTAGGGATGCTAAAGTTCGTAATATATTGTGCCTGGCGACATTAGTGCAGTGGCCAGTGACTGGCGACTATAGTGTTATCTACGGTACCTTGTATATTCTTATACGTGGTCTTAAGGTAAATCCATACTTATGAATGTACATCTGTGTGTTTACTTGTATCCTGTTATCTGTAATTACATTATTTCTATGACGATATTCACTCTATTACTAGTTCCGCCTGTCCCGCTGTTTTGCGAAATATTGTCAAGGCGCGAAATCCTGTAAACCTCCATTCATCACTCTTATTTCACTGGTTTTACAGGTTAACTGCTGCCCTGATACATGTTACAGGCAACATCGAGTCACTAGCTTCCCATGAGAACACTTACAAGTAATAATAGTTACTCAAAAGCTTAAATTATCCACGTCAAAAACAGTCAGGAGTATGGTTTTTATCATG
Organism: Chionoecetes opilio; assembly: GCA_016584305.1. Classification (NCBI taxonomy): domain Eukaryota; kingdom Metazoa; phylum Arthropoda; class Malacostraca; order Decapoda; family Majidae; genus Chionoecetes; species Chionoecetes opilio. The sequence goes on along the minus strand of JACEEZ010025850.1, from coordinate 207,236 downwards.
TATTATTTTATCAACTATTATTACTTGTAAGTGTTCTCATGGGAAGCTAGCGACTCGATGCTGCCTGTAACGTGTATCGGGGCAGCAGTTCAGCTGTAAAATTAGTGAAATACGATAGATGAATGGAGGGGTCTACAGGATTTCGCACTGATAAGATTTCGCGCAACACCGCCACGTGTTGTTTATCTCTGACGTCACGTATCGTGACGTATGAAGCCGTGAGAAGCGGGGCCCAGGGCTCGCTTCCTCCGGCTTCTTACGGCTTGGCCCAGCTGGACAAGCCGTAAGAAGCCCGACTTCTTAAAAGTGCCTCGAGTTAACAGAAAACGCAAGCTGCCAGAAGCCGGCTTCTTGCGGCTTCCTCACCAAAATTCGCCTGTGGTGTTGCTGACCGGTTTTCTTTCTGTTTTAACGTCAGATTTTCCCATAATATCTTATGAGGTTAGGCGGCCTATGATACGCTTCCAACTATCTCTATCCATTACGTCAAGTTCTTCAATGTCAAATGCTGCCAGATCCTCTTCAATACACTGTCTCCATGTCTTTGGCCTGCCCGGTGGATGGCTGTTATCCCCTCCATAACAAACCTGGAAACCTCTCACGAATGGGAGGTTTTGGGTGGGGAAAGTGCAAACAAGTTTTATGCTGGGAATAGATTATGTGGATGACATAAAATATATCCGGTGAACACACTATGGGATGACATAGGCCAAAAATACATCAAAATACAAATCCCAAAAAGTCTACGGGAACTACCTACTTTTTCTGGAAAATTCTTAACCTAACCTATAGACCACTATATCTCTGGACTGTTCACGCGACAATGTTTTGAAATTGCAAGCTGCATAGCGGCCTGCGCCCGCCCGACAAAGAGATATACGTAGTGGTCTATGGACTATCATATACTGTAGACTGGTTTATCAGTATATATGATATACTGTAATCTTCGTAAATGTTTGTTCTATAATATTATCAAATAAAAAACAGTAAAACACGCTAAAGAAATGCCATTACGAGACTCTGAAGAAATATGCATGAGCTTAATATTCACTTCAACTCTTCGCCATTTAAAACTTTGCAAGTCAACTTTTATCATGAAGGGTATCAATAGAAGCGCAACTTTATTAGCTTTCCATTGATATATTTCGTTTTCTGATAAATGAATTAGAACCATGCATAAATTAGCGTTAACTAAATAAATAAAATCATCAATCGGGTAATTTTCCCGAATGATGAGGTTATTTATTTAGTCAACGCTAATTTATACATGGTGCTAATTCATTTATCAGAAAACGAAATATATAAGTAAATAAATAACATAATCAATCGGGAAAATTACCCGATTGATGATTTTATTTATTTATTTAATGCTAATTTATGCATGGTTCTAATTAATTTATCAGAAAACGAAATATATCAACGGAAAGCTAATAAAATTGCGCTTCTATTGATATCCTTCATGATAAAAGTTGACTCGCAAAGTTTTAAATGGCGAAGAGTTGAAGTGAATTCATATTTCTTCAGAGTCTCGTAATGGCATTTCTTTAGCGTGTTTTACTGTTTTTTATTTGATAATATTATAGAACAAACATTTACGAAGATTACAGTACAATATCATATATACTGATAAACCAGTCTATATGATCCGTATAATATATATATATATATATGAATCCGAGCGGCCCTCCGACTTCAGGCCCTTGTGCAACAGGCCGATTTCCGTGCGCAGTCCAGTGGTCTATGCCTAACTAACCTAATGAAGCATTTTTGACGATTTTGAATGTCACCATCATTCTTAACACATCAACATGTATAAGAAAAGAGCACATCTAACCTCATACTCAATTACTGATTGAAAATACCAAAAAACTAAAAAATTGTAAAATATGTTGTCATCTTGGGGATCCTGGCAACAATTAGAATTATTACCATTAGTTCTATTGTTCGGCTATCGCGATTTCGGCTATTGCGCGCTTATAGTGGCACCAATAAGGCGCGATAGCGGAGGGTTGAGTGTATGCGTTTTTTTCTCAGCCAAAATACACACTCACACGCATGAAATGAAATCTATGGATAATAGCAAAGCTAGTAGACCAGATGAGATCTCTTGCTGGGTGTTCAAGGAATGTGTAGAAGAACTGAGTAAGTCACTATAAATACAAGATACAATCAAGATATTGATGCAATATCTTAATTAATATAATCAATACCTTAACCCTTTCATGCACGGTGACGCGATCGCGTCAAAACGGGCCCGTGTACATCTTAGCTTTTGGCGCGAATTGCGTCAAAAAACATGAAAAAAATCGCCAAAAATAAAGTATTTATCAGAATCGCGTCAAAATTTTCTGCGTAAAAGATCCAAGCTAGGCCTATAAAATAAACTAATTGTCAACTCGCTCGTGCGAATGGATTTTAATGATAAGAGCCCGTTTACCATTGTTCACTCAGCAGGCAGCGCTTAGCCCGCCTCTTAGCCATCGTCTTCCAACATGTGTTCAGTTTTCCTCCATTTTCTCAAAATACTTTGGCATATGAAAATTAATGTTAGCGTTGAAATCCTCATAAAAAGCCGCTTTTATTGCATATAATCATAAAAGTGACTCAGGAAGTATCAGACTAGAAAGTGTGAACGTAAGTATTTCTTATTTCCTTTACCAATTTTTTTTGAATTCGTTAACTCCGCTATTCTTTCCCATTTCTGTTATTTTTGTCTTTCATAAGGCAGAATAATCTCTTGCGAAACCAACGATATATAATAATGCCAGGAAAAGAATAATCGTGGTTGAAATTGATAACATAAAACAAAATTCGCCGCACAGTAGGCCATTCCGCGGGGCAACTTAGAGAGCCCCAAATTGATGTCGCAGTGGACGGAAAAACTTAATAAACTTTTCGTGCGTGAAAGGGTTAATTTAGACAAGGAAAATTTCCAGAACTGGAAAAGAACAAATATAGTTCCATTATCTAAGAGAGAACAGACAGGACCCTTTAAACTACAGACCTGTGTCACTAACAAATATAGTTTGTAAAATTACGAAAAAGATAATTCGAACAAATTGGTTTGAATATTTGAAAAACTTAATATGATATCTGTGGAGCCATTCAGTTTAGAAAGGGAAGATCTTGTTACAAATAAGTAGAGTTTTTATACCAGGGTATCAGCAAGGTTACTATAAAGAGAAGGATGGCTGGACATTATCTATTTGGACTTTAAGGGGAGAGTCCGCGTGATTAAAATTGCATCTACGTCTGATAATTTATTTTGTGTATATAGTACCCTTGTTATCACATGAAAATTTCAAGCTGATCAGATGAAAGGAAAAATTTGAAAAATTTAAGGAAAATATTTTTTTTTGTTTTTGATGAAATTCAAAAAGTCTGCCCGGAGGGCGGCCTTGCGGCTAGTAGACCATATAACTCAAATTCGTATATTAAAAAATTATTTTCATATTTTCACGGCGGACTCTCCCCTTAAGAAAGCTTTTGACGGAGTTTCTCATCAAAGGGTACATATGTGGAAACTACATTATAATGGAGGAACTTAAGGACATTTATTAAGATTGATGAAAGACTTTCTAGAAGGAAGGAAAATGAGAAAAGTGTTAAGAAGAAAATTATCCTCCTGGAATAAGATAACAAGTGTTGAGATAACCTTGTTCAAATGTTCCAATGTTCTTGCTTCAAATTTCACTTTGGAGGGCATTTAGCCGTGGTCTGTAACGTGTTGAAGGAGGACGAAAACAGGTAACAAGACAGGTGTATAAAGAGGCGGGGTGGGGGGGTGGGGGGTCAGTGGAGAGGAAGGGGACAAAACAGGTGTGTGCCGAACGCTTGAGGTGTTGAAAAAAAATCGATACTTAGGCCATGAGATAAAATGTGACACTTTGGCAAGGCGCTGCTGGTGGGGGTTGGTGGGGTGGGTGGGGGCGTAGGCGGCGCGTCACGTGTTTTTTGTGCGGGGACTGCCTTGGAGGCCTGGCGTGGGTGTTGCGTGCACCGCGATGCGAGTGACTTGAGGGTTATCAGGGGACAGGGATGGAGGCTGATCAGTAATTGGGTGCCATAAATGCCAGTTCCCATCGGTGGGCTGAGATTATGGGCACACGAATCAAGGGTTCATTTCCATCATTCCCTCTTCCCACTTCACGTCTAAATGTAATTTGTCAGGGTGGCTCAGTGGTAGAGGTTTGGTTTGGTTTCACCTTAATCGTTCCTCCGTTCGAAGTTTCGAACCCACTCACTGTCACTCGAGTTCATTCTGGCGTGGTGGTATTTGTCTCGTCAATAACCTCGCTGTTGATCCGTGCAGATTATTAACATGGGATGAAAATATCTCATCTTAAAGGTAGCAAGTGAAGGGAATGCCGTGACGTAGTGCAAAGATCAGGGAGGAAGGATGCATGCAGCTACTCTAGGCGGTGTGGCGTTCAGTTCGATGACCCTTGTATGACACACACACACATACACACACACACACACACACACACACATTCCCGGGGATTTTTCCACTGAAATTTTTTGGCGGTGACTGTCCCTCTTGAGCAAGGGAATGTGTGTGTGTGGTGTGTGAGGTCCCAGCATTACCCAAAGATCGGTAATAATGAGCTCCAAGCTCGCACCGCTCGCACCGGGAGGTGAAACTGGCAATCACGAGTTCAGCTCGCGTGGACAAGACCATGGGTGAATGACACACACACACACACACACACCACACACATAAAAAAAAAGCCAAGTATGTAAGTAAAAGGAGCTACGTCAATATTTTGGCGAGAAGACTTCTTGCATTATCTGGTCATACGTTTTCATCCGTGCCCAGATGTGTATAATTGTAACTCCAGACGCACTCACGTACAGAGGGATTCAATTGTGAAATAGTAAGAGGAGGATCATCACATCATCATCATCATCATCATCATCTCAGCATCAGCATCAGCTGGCAGGAGGGGAAGGGAAGTGGGGTGAGGTGTGACGTCTTGGGCGAGACTTCATCTTGGTTATTTTGGGTTGCCAGAGCGTGACAGCGATCCTTTTAATCACAATAACGTCACAGCCCGCCCACTCCACGTCATGGTGTCCCCCCCCCCGCCGCCCTTGCTGCAGCCCCCCTCGTGACGGCAGGGCGTGGGAAGCGTGATGGTGGGGGGGTGTTGTTCTTTTCTTTTGCGTTTTTTTTGTTGTTGGAGGCAGGTGAGAGGGGGGGGTGGGGGAGGAGCGAGGTGGGGTTGTGTAATGGGAAAACAGCAACTGTATGCCTCTGCAGTTAGGGAGGAAGACGTATTTAATTTATCACATGTATTTGTTTCACAGCTTGTTACTCGAGACTAGGGTTGTTTAGTAGTTTGTTCCATTATTTCCATCCACCTTTCAACATCAACCACGCGTGTATTTGCAGAGTTGAAAATTTATCTAGTGTATGATAAGGCCCTGAGGGGTATACTCGCGTGGTCCTGTCTCTGTGGTTGAAAGGGAGGAGAGGGATGAGGATGAGTGGGGATGAGTGGTGAGGAGAGAGATAAGATAAGTTTTCTATGTTCTAGTACACTTTGCAGTACCACTACAAGGTTTATTGATATAAGCGCCGCCACGTCAGCACGACTAGTGCGGGTCGACGGCTGAGGGAATGCACAAGGTGCGCTGGCCTGTGCAATACATGGTGTGTGGGAGGAGAGAGAGATGGAGAGGGGATGGTGTGGTGTGTGTGTGTGTGTGTGTGTTAGCCATATGCCACTCCATAGAGATAAGAGAGAGAGAGAGAGAGTGTTTCAATTGGCAATCCACTTTAATAGTTCTTGAGGTGACGTGATATTCCCATCCCCTTCGGAACTGTTTCTGAGTCGTACATGTGTGTGTAGGGGGTGATGCATGTGTAGGTGTGGATAGGCAGTCAGGTCACTCAGGTGGTAGGTATGTAGGTGATCATTATAGAGGTACCTCGTGGTGATGGGGCTTTTATGAGAATTATGTAGTATTGGCTATAAGAGTGTGGAGGGAAAAAAAGTGGTAAATGTTTGTTCTTATATCGATGTCAAGGTATAAATGTTGGAATAGAGAGAGAGAGAGAGAGAGAGAGAGAGAGAGAGAGAGAGAGAGAGAGAGAGAGAGAGAGAGAGAGAGAGAGAGAATGTCTGTTTGGGGTGGGAAATGTCAAGTATCTATACTGACGTCTGATTTGTGTAGAGAGAAATTAGTACGTACGTATTTATCTTTTCTGTAGTAGATGTTTGATTGCATATAATTATGTAGAGAGAAGTGGTGGCTCTCTCTCTCTCTCTCTCTCTCTCTCTCTCTCTCTCTCTCTCTCTCTCTCCTCTCTCTCTCTCTCTCTCTCCCCCCCCCACCCCCCCTTACGGTGCCGCGTTGACGTTGGTTAGGACAGAGCAAGGTCAGGAAGGAGAGAGGAGCATCACCAGAATTTGTGTCTGTACGAAGAGGAAACATTCATTAAAGACGTTTTCAATGGGATGGATGGAGGAAATATTTATGTACGGGATTTCCCAACATTTCCCTTCACTTGAATCACCTCCTTCCTCTCCCTCATTGTTCCCGTCACCTCAATCTACATCTTCCTTCAGCTGTCTTCCCTCCCCCTCCTTCCCCTCACCGCACACCCCCCTGGCCGAGAGTGGTGGTGAGTGTCATTGCTCGGGGTTAATATAGTAGTGACCACCACCATCACCACGTGTGAAATGTTGGGCAATGTGCCGTCACCACCCCCACCATCCCCTACCCCCTCCACCACAACTCGCAACACTGGTACCGATTGTAATTTCACTGTTACCACTACCACAACGCACCTTCAACCACTACTTCTATACTAACTACTACATTTACAATACCATACTTAAATGTTAGCCTTGAATAATATGGACATACAAGCTGATGCTGCACATGGTGATTTATAAGATGGGAAGAGATGGATTGAACACACACACACACACACACACCTCATGACCACCATAAGAGGCTAGTGGTCACTGAAGCACCGCGTATCTAGCGAGTGTGGAGGTGACTCAGTGTTGCGCCTCACTCGTGCACGGAGGGGAAGGTAGGGGTGGGGTCGTGGGTGTGGGTGTGGGGTTGTGGAGGGGGCGGCGGTGTCACGATGGCCGAGCCGCTCCACACGGGTCCGCTATGCCGCCAGGGTCGCCGGGATGCCCCTCCTGCACCTCCGCGGAGAAAGCGCCGTGAAAGTGTGTTGTTCATGTGCGAAAGTTTGTTGTTATCTGCTGCCGCCGCTTGACCAGTGCCCGGCGCGCGTAGGCTGTGGTGGTTGATGCGGGTGCAGTGGTGGTGGTGTAAGCTCAGTGTGGTTGATGCGGGTGCAGTGGCGGTGGTGTAAGCTCAGTGCGGTTGATGCGGGTGCAGTGGCGTGGTGTAAGCTCAGGTGTGGTTGATGCGGGTGCAGTGGCGGTGGTGTAAGCTCAGGGGTTATGCATGGTAGCGTTGTTCAGGTTTCTATATAGCCATGGTGATAATATCTGCCGTGGTGATGTGGTCGGTTGTTTGATAAGCAGTTCATCGTGCCGTTGGGCAAGTGATCCTGTGATGAAAGTGTCGGGAAAAAACGAAGAGAAAGTACGCCTTCAGCAAATATATATCGAGTATGGTAATGCTTTAGTAAGATTGCTGGACAGTGGTGTTATTAAGACAGCCATAATGGAAGGAGTCTGCAGATTCACAGTCTTGTATAATTGAGTCAATCTCGAGTCGTTTTTGAAACGGTGTCGCGCTGAATCCCGTGTTGGTGATAGTGAGCGGTGTTGAGCGTGTTGGTGATAGTGAGTGGTGGCGGTGGTGGTGATAGTGAGCACAACAGTGGTGGCGGTGGTGGTGATAGTAAGCACAACAGTGGTGGCGGTGGTGGTGATAGTGAGCACAACAGTGGTGGTGGTGCCTCGGCCTGGTGTAAGGGTTGGAGGGAAAGGTGAACACGGAGAGCAGCAGCAGCAGGACGAGGCTGGTGCTGCGTAGTTATATATCCCACTAATGTAAATTTACAAAGGATATCATCGTGGATCAGTAAGGCCTCACCTGAGTCATTCCAAGCACAAATTATGATTTGATATATTATGTCTAAGTTGTATTTTCCACCTTAATGTCTTTGGGGCCCCTGAAGTAGTAGTGGTATCTGCAGCACTCCTTCAGCCTTTCAGCCAACACGACTCCAAAGCGGGTGAATGAGTCTCTAAGAACCAAGGAATAGTTTGAAGTAGAGTCCTGCACGCAATGCCGGGACGAGACCCGTGAGCGAATCAGTGAATCGGTGAGCTCTTGAGCGTGCCAGCGAGTGCACCCTCGCCCACCACCGCAGCGGGAGTGCTCAAGTCTCGCGTGCAGAAGACACACTCGCCGCCACGCACGTCCAGTGGCTGCGCCGATATCTTAACTTTTTTGAGTGAGGGCTTGAGAAAGTAGCGGCCACCATGATGCCGGAATGGACCACCCTCGTCTTGGCCTGCCTCGCCGCCTACCTCATTTGGAAGGTAAAGTACCGCCACACGCAGTCCTGTATTCATGACGCGCTCTGGCGACCAAATTGTGGCACTTCGTAACCATTTTGAGGCCCATGATAAAGCATAAAAGATTATATAAAAAAAAACCTTTCACCTTACTGTGTCTTTTGGCAATGTTTCGGGGGCGATAACAAGCAGTAGGACACCACAACATGGGTTCAGATATGTTAGGCATTTGGTAGTCCTTCACATTTCACCGTAAGTTCGTACCGTAATGAGGGCCCTGCCCAAGGGTCTTTGGCCCTGCCGCAGCATGACATCCCTGGGTACACTACATACGTCGTGCCTCTAAACATACGACACGAGAACTCACTGCGCACGTGAACATCATTTTCGGAGGTATACTGTATATGGCCAGCGTCGGGGTGGAGGTATACTGTATATGGCCAGCGTCGGGGTGGAGGTATACTGTATATGGCCAGCGTCGGGGTGGAGGTATACTGTATATGGCCAGCGTCGGGGTGGAGGTATACTGTATATGGCCAGCGTCGGGGTGGAGGTATACTGTATATGGCCAGCGTCGGGGTGGAGGTATACTGTATATGGCCAGCGTCGGGGTGGAGGTATACTGTATATGGCCAGCGTCGGGGTGGAGGTATACTGTATATGGCCAGCGTAGGGGTGGAGGTATACTGTATATGGCCAGCGTCGGGGTGGAGACAGGAAGTAGCACATTGTAATAGTTATGTAAATGATCATAAAAGGTGGACTGAGAATCATCAATTTCGTAAATGATAAAATCCAGGACATGGAATTATTTGAACTAGACTGGTAACATACTAACAAAATAAGATAATTGTACTGATGTGGTAAGTAATATTTGCTAAATATTATTGCGAATGTGGTTGCTGATGAAGTATGTACGTATGTCACAGCCTGCGAAATCTGTTCACAAGGTGATTCACTTTCGTCTTGATACTTGTTGGGCAGGTTTATGAAATTCTCGATACATTTTTGCTTTGAGGTTAAATCGTATACCGATGTTTTGGTGGCAGGTAGAACGAGACACGTATTTGGTTATGTGAATGCTTTAGCCGAGAAGTGAATTTGTTTTGTGTGATATAATGGTTAATGGTTATTGTGGTGGTAGAGGGGCACGGGGGAAACAGGTGTAGGTCATGGTGGGGAAGATAGGATAGTGACGGGGTGGTGAGGCGCTGATAATGGTGGTGGTGGTGGAAGGGAGAAGTCAGCCACACTCTTAGAAAAGAAGGGTAGAAAAAGGGTGTTTGTAGTGATGAAATACTGCTACCCTTTTTCTACCCTTACAAATATACCCTTTTGCAACCCTAAATATACCCTTTTCCAACCCCAAATATACCCTTTCTCAAGCCTCTCGTCTAAAAAGGGTAGATAAAGGGTAGATGAAGGGTATAATCAGCAGCATCTACCCTCCAGCCTGGACATAGGGTTTAAAAAGGGTAGTGATGGTGCGATGTAACAATTCTACCCTTAATATACCCCCATTTCTGAGAGTGCAGGCGTGCAGCGTGATGGTGGGTGTGGGTAAAGCATGAGGGGTAAAAATGATAAATTGTCTCGCCGGACAATGTAATCGACCCAGAACTTCGAATGTAAATGATCAAAGAGCAAGATTTATCTGCGCGCTTCTGAATGACGTGACTGTAAATGAGACACTGCTGCGTTTGTGGCGTTGTGAGGTGGTAGATAATCTAGTCCGTATTATGTTGTATTTTGAAGAGCCCGAATGTGCTGGTATACCTATTGTGGCGCTATTATAGTGGAGTTGACTGGCGTAATGCGGCTTAACATGGTATCTGCGTTCACGATGCCCCGATCTTCATTGGCTCCTGTATACTTGGCTGTACAAGCCTCCCTCTCGCGGGTAACGCCGGGACCAGCAATGGCGTAGCTAGGTACCCTATCTATCAATGGGGGCGCATCTGGGGGGACACAGCTGAGTATGGGGAGGGGGGGCACTAGGCAAGCGGAGCTCAGGGACATTCTGATACCACATAGAAGGGTATAAGGGCATATTCTAAGATCAGATCAGTGGTGGTTATTAGAGCATTATACAAAATACGGCAGCCATGGCCAGTGGAGGAGCACCGGATTCTCATGGGGGGCACATACCCCCCTCCGTGCACCCCCGTACACCCCGGTAGCTACGCCACAGGCCGGGACGCTGACCGCCAACAGACAGTTAACATGGACTCACGGCCGGTCTGGCACCGAAATAGAGTTATGTGAAATGATCTCAGACAGCTACGCGGTATACAGTTCTCGTAGTAGAATTGAACATGGTATAGGGGAAAGTACAATAATTTAGCACGCGACCTGAATCCACCAGAACACTTCCTCAACATTGTGTGGCGTCGCGCACATGCTGTTTCCTATAAGAAAACTTGTCGCCAGCCTTAAAGCCTTTATATCTGATATGAGGCCTGTACAGCACCTTGCGTGAAGCCTGCTAAGTGAGGCGTGAGAATAGTCCCCCCCCCCCCCCCCACACACACACACCACAGATTACGTCTAGTCGTCTACACACACAACACAACACAACACACACACACACACACACACACACACACACACACACACACACACACACACACACACAACACACACACAACACAACACAACACAACACAACACACACACACACACATACATACAGCATAGACGTGTAGGAGACGTGGGGAAAGTGTGCCAAATGAACTGTGTGTGTGTGTGTGTGTGTTGTGTGTGTGTGTGTGTGTGTTCAGAGATGCGTGAGTGGGTGGGAGGGTAGGTGAGTAAGGTGGGTGCTGGGCAGGTGTAGTGAGTGGGCAGGAGTGGGTATTGAGGTGGGTGAATGTAATGGGGGGGAGGGAGGGGGGTATGAGCATGGGCTAGGTGTAAGGTTAGTTGGAGGGGGGAGGGGGGGGGTTGGTAGGGTGCCAGGTGTTAGTAGCCCACCAGGACGAGGTAGCCACGACCCAGGTGCCACAGTGCCACTCTGACTCCTTGTGGGGGTGTGAACGGCAAGGGTACTGTGCCTGTGTGTCGAGTGGTGGTGGCGGTGGCTTAGTTTCGTATATACAAGTGTTAGTGGTTTGTGTGGGACTTCAGACTGGAATGAGCACCAAGTTTTGAGTGTTATTTACGAAACAGAAGACATAGTACACGGAAAGCCGGGGTCTGATCGTAAATAGGAAGAGGGAGACTTGCGTAAAGTTTCACTGTAGATTATGATTCCTGCTAGAACTGATTGCAAGGAAGGTGGTGGCATGTCACTCCACCTCCCGCCGGTTTAAGGAGGTAGGGAAGGATGTGCAGGTGGTAGTGGCGGGAGGCCGGGGCAGGATCGCTATTTCTCCGCCCCTGAGCCTCCCTCCCCCTCCCCTCACACTGACTCACCATCACTACTTTCTTCCTTGCTGCGAAATACACGTTGGGAGATGAGTTCCCAGAGACATGATGGTGACTGTTTCTCACTATCATCGTGTTGGCTTCTGGTCACCATTATGCCGGTCTATATATTTCGTCTCCAATGTATTGCTTGCCAACATGTTTTAGAAGTGTTAAGTTATTAGTGTGTACGTTCAGAGGTGACAGCAGGACACAGGAGCCTAAGGACAGTTGAGTGTGCGACCCACGTCAGGTCAACGCTAGAGCGCGTGCAGGGGAGGGGAGGGGGTCGCTGCTCTTGTACACGTTTGATGTTGCTTCACCAAGAGTTTTTATTTCCCTGTCCATCTCTCTATGAGAAAAAAAGAAGAAGAGGAAACACGGTGAATGGAAACAGGAGGTGTAGCCTACCAAGCGGAAATAGTCACGTGTGACGTATGTCACAGTGGCGCGGGAGGAGCAGGGAGAGGGGCGGACGGCGTCGGAGCTCCGGGCCTCCGCGTATCAAAGCGTGCGCGGCAAAGGTCGGGTGCGAAGCCTTTAGAATTAGGACTAAATGAATTCGAATGATAACTATTCTAAAGGCTTTGTTGTAAATCTCAAAGGCTTTGGCTGGGTGGTTCTTACGAGGAAAACGGAAAGGGTTGGTGCTTAAGAAGATGCGACATCAGGGAGACCATAAACACCTAGTGAATATAATATAAATGTAGCGCCTCCCCTTATAGCTTGATGGTAACTCAAAGGGCTCCACAAACCTGGCGATTACGCTGCCACTACCCACAATAAGTGGGAAAACAAAAAATAAAGATTTAGAGAATATGTGATATTACTGGGACTTAATAAAGGACTCGTTAACAGGGTTTCTGTATATTATCACATACTGATGGGCCAGTATTCACATCCCCACTTAACCTAAGGTTTCACAAAAATAAATCTCTGCACAATATGAACACCGACACGACGCGACGCTCACTCGTGTTTAACAAAAACCCAAGAATTCCTTCACCCCACTGTCACTGTGTAAAGTACCTATACACACACACTCGCTATGAATCATGGCCTTAGCTGGATGACTGGTGTGTCCACGGTCATCCACTCAGCTCAGCTCACACCATCAGCTCACACGTGGGTCCCCCTCATGGGCTAAACCGCCCCCTCATGGTCACTCAGCTCACTCCGCTCCAAAACCCTTGGAAACACGTAAAGCAATGAATATTCAAGCTCCAACAGATAAATAATCAATCCCCTATACATCATTATAAATACACCGCCCCACACATACCTTTGAAAGGGTTGTAAGACACAACTCCCTACACGTGTTGTCGAGGCCAGGCTTGGTGAGAGAGAAAAAAATATGTCTACCTTCTCTCTCTTCTCTCCTTCTTGCCGTGACGTCACTAGCGACCGCGGGTACAAAAATATTGTCGGAAACTATATCTATGATTAAGAACTGAGGAGTGAAGGAAAATTGCGAGCATTGAATTACTCGACATTTATATATTACTTTACTCTCACCACTCAACGTAAACTCTTCGTCAATCATGAGTCACAGGATTAACCCATTTTCTCGCATTACATAAACAACTCAACATGGGTGTGATTTAGCAAGGTCGTGAAAAGAAACATGAATGTGAACAATAACAAGCTATGATATTGTGAAGCCCTCCGGGTAGTAGTAAAAGGTAAAGATGGGGGCATACGCTAAGCTGCGCGTGGCCTCGGTGCTCATCTCCGTCGCATTAACCTTTGAGTCTGTGGTGGGTGACAACCCGTTACCCCGGGACACAGGGCTAGTGTGACATCCGGGTTACCACATTTACCTTCCCCAGGTTTCCCGAGGTACTCATTTATCAACCCCGTAAAGGGGGAATGAACAGCTGGCTGCCGACTTGCCCTGGCCCAGATTCGAACCAGGGCCCGCGGATTCGTAGCTAGTCGCTCTAGCCACTACACTACAGAGGCGTAAAAAAGGGTAGATAGTAGTCCAGGTAAATTACTCAACGACAGCAGACATTTTTTTTCGCCAGCCAGTTTAGTAAACCCGCCATATATCGCTATGCCTCTGGATGGTCAATTTCCCCGCCATCAGCCGATTCCCATTTCAGGCCTAATTTCTTATTTCTGCTACTGAAGCAATAGTTTTGGTAGTGTTAGATGCTTGTCCAAGGCATTACGTGAAGCATAAGTGCGACCAAATCTAGGTATCTGTACACGGTCAGGTGACGCGGTCACATCGCTAGAGCCTGTAAGTATTTTTTTGTGTACTGACTGGTAGTCAGTGGCGTAGCTAGGTATCTATCAATGGGGGGGCACAGCTGTGTATGGGGGGCACCATGGCAAGGGGAGCTCAGGGGCATTTTGATGCCACATAGAAAGGATATAGGGCATATCGTCAGTCACAGTCCAAGTAGATTACGGCAGCCATGGCCAGTGGGGGAGGGTTTCCGGATTCTCATAGGGGGGCACGTGCTCCCCCCTCGTAGCTACGCCGCTTGCTATAGCTGATCTGACGTTTTATATAAGGTAGAAAGATAACGAGGCAACAGCCATTACTTTGCAGGGAGGACTAAACAACCTCAAATCATACGTAAACTCTCCCTCCCTCTCCCAGTGGCGCCGCCAGGACATGGTGACTGGGGTGGCCAAGGTTGGACACAGAAGTAGTGAGGGGTGGCAATGGCATAGCCATTCAAAAGAAGTGGTTGAATTTTCATTAGACCTCTGACTCAGATCTGGTGTGGCCAATGAGATTTCAGGGGTGGGCGTAGTAACCCCCTAAATTCGCCACTCATTCCTCTCACTCTTCCACTCCCTCGCTTTCTCTCTCTACTTAGCTTTCGCTGCAGAAATATTTAGAAAAGCAACAAAATAAAGCATTGTTTGGCCAAAATTCCTCCTTTCTCCTCCCAGCTGCATGCACACGCGTCCTGCCTCCTCGCTCTCGACTGTCGCTCGTGCCGGATTACTCAAAAGAACTCAACACCGCTTCGAAACACTAAACCTTTCCCTTATTTCCTTCCCATGCACTTACCTATTGACCTTTGACCAATAATTCTTGATCTGTAACGTTATCTAAGTCTTTAATGTTAGTAAATGTGAGTTAGTAATCGTGTTGGTATAGTTTTATAGTATTGTTTTTAAAGCTTCTATTGATAGGGTTCGTTAGTACTTCGAACTCATTAACAGCGTCGCAGAGGATTGTGGGAAGGATATCATCTTATTTTTCTTTTTTTGCTACGTAGTTTGTGGGTTGTTAAAGGACTGGATTGCTTTGTTAGTGGCGTAGCTAGGTATTTATCAATGGGGGGCACTAGGGGGAGGGGGCACTAGGCAAGCGGGGCCACTCTGATGTCACATAGAAGGGTATATTCTAAGATCAGATCAGTGGTGGGTATTAGAGTATTATACAGAACTAGCCGAAACTAGTCCGCCCTCCGGGCGGACTTTTTGGCTAGCTCCTGCGGAGGGCTATTGGTGGGCCTTCGGCCCACCAAACACAGACTCTCCAGATAGCCCCTTCTAGCTTTCCTGAAATCATGGATGTAGAAATGTATGTATTAACGTCAACCTATTCACATCACCCCCAACCCATTCACTCACCCATTACCCATCACCCCCCACCCATTCACTCACCCATTACCCCCCCCCCCACCCATTCACTCACCCATTATCCATCACCACACACCCATTCACTCACCCATTACCCATCACCCCCCATCTATTCCCTCACCCATCACCCATCACCCCCCACCCATTCACTCACCCATCACCCCACACCCATTACCCCACCCATTCACTCACCCATTACCCATCACCCTACGTCAAGGTTTCCTCAATTCTCGCAACCCACTTTTTTTCCACAATTCTCGCTAATAGGCTGCTAAAAAAAAAAAAAAAAAAAAGTGATCGGATCATCTCATAAATGGGCTTAAAACCTTCCCCTGCTCGAGCCGGTTCCAAAACGGTGCCATATGAGGGGATTCCGCCACAGGGGGCGGCACCTGGAGCGGACACACACACACACACACACACACACATACACACACTTTCGCTTATATTATTATAGAAGATACGGCTGCCACGGCCGGTGGGGGGGGGGGGCACAGATTCAGACATGCCCCACCGTAACTACGCCACTGCTGTTAGTGTATTCTGATATCTAACAAGGAAGGAAATTTCGCTCCCCTTCCCCTGCCTGGTGCGCCACTGGAAAGAGTACATGGTTCGTTTGTAGTAAGACAGAGACCAACGTTTATCTCGTTCGTTGGGTGATGAGCTGGACACGTTTCAGTCTTCAATGATCAGCGGAGAAGCGATGTTATAATGTCACAGTGTTGTGAGACTCACACGGTGCCTGCGCCATGGGTCGTGTGCAGCAGGTCGCCACACTCTTACAAATGGACGGCAGGCGAGATGCCGCGAGACTAAGCGTGACCATAAGACTTTTCAATGAAGACCTCCTTGGTACTTTTAGTGACGCATACCTGTGTTCTTATCTCACACACACGCACACACGCACACGCCACACGCACCCCGCACACGCGCCACGCGCACGCGCACGCGCAAAGACGCACGCGCACGCGCACGCGCACGCGCACGCGCACACGACGCACACAACACAACACACACACACACACACACACACACACACACACGAGACAGAGAAACGACGAGACGAGCAGAGAACAGAACGAGACGAGAGAAGAGAACACAAGAAGAGAGCAGAGAAGACAGAAGAGACACAAACGAAGAGAGAGAAGAGAGCAAAGAGAGAACGAAGAGACGAGCACGAGAGAGAGAGCACGACGGACGCACGAGACGAAGAGACGCAAGCAGAGACGACGAGACGACGACGAGAGAGCAGGAGAGAGAGACGTATCCATAAAAAATAGCGCCCAAGCAAACATCTGAAACGTTCACTCGTCAAACATACTAAACAGCCAAGCCTCATTAAACTGACCACAATACATCTCAAAAAATACCAGGGTGAAACACTATGCCGTCATAGTGGTCTCAAACCCGAGAATCAAACACAGACCATAACACACCATATATCTGAAGAAACACATTTACACTGCTGAGACATATTGTTCAATAAAAATGTTCAGATGTCCACTCTAGTGGCGGACCAGGCACTGCATACCCACCGATACACCCCGCACACACACATGCACTGTACTGATGTGCAAATATACAACAGAGACTACGAATAATTACAGATCACTATATAATACGTACAAGCAACAAATCAAGAGATCAGTCATGATTTTTCTAAGTTTATAAGGAAGAAAATTTTGCAACTTAGCCCATTGATTGACTGAAACCAGATTATTTATCAAAAGATATAGGCGTGTGAAGAACATATGGAAATACAAAGACATATTGGGTAAGGCAGTAAATGGAGATGGGACATTAAATACATTTTGACTCAATCCTCTATAGATTCACCTAAGAGCACACACACACAAAAACTGTGTTTGTGACAGTATCACGTGCTTACTCGTATAAAACACCTATTGAAAATTGAAGAATAACACATAATGTGTAGCCTATATATGAGAACACAGCCTCTGCTGACAACACAACTAGAAAACTTGATTTGCACCCTTGAGGAAAGTGTTAACATAGTGGCGTGTGGTGCCTGCTATTTTGGGGTCAATTCTGATTCTGGCAGGGTTTAGAAGTACTGGTAGCACACTTGCTCCAGGCGGCTGCCAGCAGAGCCTGTGTTTGGTTTTATAATTGTTTTAGTGATGGTTGGATGCAAATGAAGAGGTGAAAATTCTTGGCATTCATCGTGAACATAAATTTCTTACTCTTGGTAATAATTATACTCTAGGTATATATATATATATATATATATATAGAATAACACATATATATATATATATATATATATATATATATATATATATATATATAGTTGCCATTACAGTATTATAATTATCATTTAAGTCTTATTACTTTTGAAATTTTTTTGTTATCTGAGAGACTAGGGTCCATATGTAGTACATATTTAAGCACACTAGTGAATTCAGTGTATCTATAATGCAGAGTTGTTCTTTCCCCCAGCTGATCTCACACCTGCACGACGTGGTGCTGCGGCGGGATGACGCCGGCAACCCGATAGAGACCAAGCTGCACCAGCTGTCCTCAGACCTGTACTCTGTGATCACCAACAACCTGCAGGTGGGTGCTCACCACTACTACCTGCTCCATGGCAAACCTTGAGTGCTCCTCCTTCTCCAAGGCACTATCATGTCACAGAATATCTGGTTATAGTCCGGTGGCTGGGCCGGGGGACCTTGCAATGTTTGGCAGCAATAATGTTTTTACTTTTTTCGATAGATATTAGGGTCTAAATGAAATTTAGGGTGGGTGGCCACTTGTCACCGGCTTGGCTTTTTCAGAATCCAAGATGGCCGCCAAGATGACCGCCATATATAACCAAAATATAAGTTAGGCTGTAACTCCTGTTCTAAGTACAGTAAAAGGATGAAATTGGTGTCTAAATATATGTTTTAGAGACCAAGGAAGTGGATTATGATGTTATTGGATCATTTGGGGGCCATATTGATGGCATAAATCCAATATGGCCGCCAAAATACCTGTAAAAATGCCAAAATCACACTAAAACTAATATAATCTGTTGTACATGCAGTTGAATTATAAAGTGTCTGTATATATATGTGCTTTGTAAAGCATATAATATGATTCTGAAGTCATTCGCCAGTTTACAAGCAATATTGATTATAATAGCAGGCAAAATATAAGAAAACAAATCTATTTAGAATCGGACAACATTTATTGTAATAATTATCATCTCTCAAACATGACATTGGCATGACTTAAAAGTAGACATACATGTAAAGTATATGATACTACCGATAATAATAATAATAATAATAATAATAATAATAATATAAATAATAATATGTAGTATAAATACTAATAATACTAATAATAAATGCAACAATTTGGCATCTTTACGTTGCCCAAATGTTTCAACGTTATATCAATACATATGATACATGTTATGCTCTAATAAATGAAGCTAAATTAATGCCCCAATGGACCAAATATCTTATATCTAGGAACTATTCATCGTCCTCATCGTCGACATCCATTGCTCGGTCGTTTGCCTCATCACTGTCATCAGGGATATCGGCATGATCTGTTGCACTCTCAGTGATGTTGAATGGATTGGAACAGGCAGTACCACCACCGCAGGTGCAGAACATCGTGCATGGAAGTTGGCGCCCCATACAGCCACATTTCCCACCTCTACATGCTTGCTCAGATGTGCAGCCACATCTGACCAGCTTGAGAATGTGCTCCGGGGCGTAGGATACACCGTCCTCCATATTTCGAGGGATGAGACACTTGTTAGTGTCATCAGCTTCCCACCCGTGTTCCACTGCAGCGAGGGTTGGTGGATCCCCACTCAGGGCACTGTACCAGTGAGCGACTTGGTGGTGTGCTCTACGAACGTTCTGCTCAAACGCTTCTGTAGTTGGGGGCAAACTACACAGCTTCGGTGCTGCTGTCGCTTTGCCAGTCTTCTGTGCCCATAGCTTCTGGCGGATCTTGGTCATCGAAGAGGTGGGAGTTGTAATGCCATAGCACGCACCCATGAAAGCTGTTGCTTGTTCGGTGACTTCAACGATATTTGCCAAGGGTTTACCAAGCTGATCCAGAGTGTAGCCTTTTCGAGCCACAGCGATTGCTGTTGTTTTCCCAATTCCATAAGTCGCAGCAACTGAATCACAGCCAGTTAGAGCATGAAGCGCCAAGAGCTCGGGTACGATTGCTGAATGTTTACGAGCGGTTTCCTTCACGTCAATGCACGACCAACCCATGATTGGAGACTGCATCGTCAATGATGACTGGAGCTTCTCACTCAAGTAGTAGTAAGCAAGTAACGCGAACACGTCTGTGTCGTCACACACGACCCGCACGTGTGATTCTGGATCTTCTTTTGCAAGGTGGATGGCCTGTTGAGTGATGAGTATGTCAGCTTCTTCATGTGTTGATGCTAGGTCCAGACGAGGCGACTTACGACCCTTCGATACCTGCGTGGGCATGTCATTTTCCCCAGTAAACACCAACTGGTGGTTCTGTGTCGCATGCTGCAGGAAGTTATCATCACTCAGGATCGCATCGCAAAGCAGAGTGTTGAGCTGTTTCTTATTGGCCGAGTTCTTAAGTACTGCGTCCCGAGCCGGCAGTTGAGTTTTCCGTTCGAGCTGATGGACCCGGGTAGCGTTGGCTCGAGCCGATCTGGTGCTGCTCTTTGTAGAGTATTCAAAATAGCGATCGAAGCACAGGTGGACATCAGCTTCAAGCAACCTCGCGTTGACCCAGACCTTGAACACCGATATGAACGTGTCAACGGTTCCTTGGGATGGCCATTCTAATGTCCACAGAAGAGCGGACACATCAACCACCATAGATGTTGGGCTTGTGATTAGGCGTTGTGAAACTTCTACCTGGAGGTTCTTTTTCAGTGTAGCTTTTCCCGTTGCCACTCGCATCTGGCCATCAGCTTGAAACATCGAGGGCGGATATGCAGTTAGCTCTGTGGAGAGGACTTGTTCCAGATCGAGATCGCGCTGGCTCACCAGAAGGCCAATCACCCGAGCGTATATAGCCTCTTGGTCCATGACGACATTATCCTCGACTGTAAGACGTTTCTTCTTTGCGGCAAAGGTTGTGACCTGTTTTGTGAGTGAGCTGTAAAAGCCCTCTGGCCATAGTGCTTCGAACTGGATCAGCTGATTAGCTCCAATCTCCACTGCCTTGTCTACGTTATCATGCGGTTGAGCTAGTTGACCATTCAAGATGTTGAGCAGACATCCTGCATCGTGGGTAGCTGGATCCAGTGGGTCGGTGCATGACTAGAGTAGCCTTCAGTGATTTACGATCATTGCCATCTCGACGAATGCGACTGGTAGATTCCTCCTTGTGGGTCAGCTGTGCCTTTTCGTCAGCTCCAGACATCTTCTTCAGGTCAGCAGTCAGGGTCATGGTCGCATCCATGCTGTACACCCACGTCGCCATCGTTTGAGGATTTTCTGCGTTGCCAATGATGCCACATGGTCCATGCCCCTTCCTCATCCAGTTCGTTTCTATAAACATGTCGCTCCACTGTCCGTTGTAAACACCGGCATTGTGGTGTAGTGACTGCTCTCCTCTGCAGAACTTTTCCAGAATCTCTGGTCCCAACCAAGTCATGGAGCGTACGTAGTAGAGGCCGTACCTGCCATAGTAGAGGCCGTACCTGCCATAGTAGAGGCCGTACCTGCCATAGTAGAGGCCGTACCTGCCATAGTTGTACTTGTGGCCTGCGAACATGTATGGAAGCATTGATTCTGCTACTTTGATGTGGAGTGGCCAATCGCCTTCATGCGTCGCCCGACAAAACATCATCATTAGAAATGTGGGTTTGATGACGTTATACACCCACAGCTGTGTGGTACGACTCTGAGTGGCGAGTTCATCAAGTAGCGTCTCCAGATCATCCATGCTGGTCAGGTGTAGATTCTCCCTCTCAAATACTGGTCGAAGCAGCTCCTCTGTGAGCAATCGTAGTGACCGAACATTCTGTGGATATTTCTTCCCTTGCAACATCTTCTCGACGGAGCCGAAGGATGCCATCATAATCTCCTTGATGCTGTCCGCCATGAGAGTGTCAACGCAACTCACGAAATCCATCAGGAAATGCATCCCACCAAGAATCACCACTATGTCGGTGAGCAGATCTGGTTGATGAAATGTGATGTCAACAACGATCTTATATTGGCCTGATCGCAGGTGAGAACGAGAATATCCTGGTTTGGATGCTCTGGGACTTCGAATCCTCGGGTGATGGAAGTTCAGGACAGTAGTCGGGTCCCTGGCTTCATGTTGATGAGTGGAAGATATACCACCGCTGTCTTGGGTGCGGGTCATTCCTGCCACACGGCCAGTGACGTGTATAGTACCCGTTGTACTCGGGAGTGTTAGCTTCAAAGAGCACGTCTTTGATGAAGCTGAAGTCTAAATCTCTGGCTCTGTCAATTGAGACTGTCGTGGCTTGTACAAAGTCGTCTGACATGGCAAATTGGCTTGTAGCAGTGAATGGCATAGGAGGTTTCTTCGGTCCCGCATACTCAACGACTGGTGTCTCCCACGGGATAGGGTGCTTCATTTCTTCTTTAGATAGGCGAGGGATCGCTGTATCCAAACCATCAAGGCGGTCAAGATCGGTTTTCCACTGAGCTGCCAGCATTGCCATGTAATGACATTCAAGGTGGCAGTTTTGGGAACTGATCACAGCATCAAAGGTATCGATGATGATTTGCACAGTTCCGCCCAGTGCGGCATCTCTGAGTCCGGCTAACTGCTGTGCTTTGACGATCTGCGCACCTGCTGACCTTCTGAATCGTCGAACCTCATCGTAGGAACAAGAAACATTATATTTGTACAGTTCTGTGATGATCATCTTATGGTCACCAAGTAGTACTCCTATAGCTATCTGTAATGGTTTTGGTTGAGATGTTACCGCTGAGCTCACGATATTACCCACCATGATGGATTGTAGTGAATTGTGGAAAGTAGACTTGATCGCTGATAGTAGCTTCACCAACGTCTCACTAATACACTGAGGCTAATTCTCGATCAATGTGCTTATTGTAGGATTTGAAGTCGTGCTTAGCTGCCTTGGTCTCCTTCATGATCTGCTTGCCAACTTTCCGGATACAGTCATCCATGTCGCCATTCTGGTCATCATCCACAAGCCTGAGATTTGTGGCAACATGTTTCCTGAACACTAGTAACGCTGCCACTCCAGGGGAATGTAATGCCAACATATTTTCAGCGAAATGTTGGATGACGTTCTCAACAAGGACACGTCTGGACATGACAGATCCACCCTTGTCTGCGTATACTGCTTCAACATCAAGCGAATTCCAAACTTTTGAGCGATCACAACCGAGTACATGGACTGTTTCAGCGAAAGCTTGGTCATCAGCAGAACCTTTCCTATCGATCATGGTGGTTCTATGAGCATCACGATGGAAATTGGCATTGCAACTGCGGTGATACTTTGCATCTGCCGCGTGCAGATCGGATGGTGCTCCAATGATGCGGTTACGGACTATTCTACCCAGTTCATCTCCACGTTTCTCACAAAGGTCAAGTAGGTACTGCTTGTACGTCTCGCCATCACCCATCTCGTCTGTGGTTACTCTCGACGCAGGGACTCTGTACTGTTGTGGCACCTTGGGATCATACTCATTCGGTAATATGCAAGGAGTAATGTCATGGCAGAACAAACAGTGCTTCTGAAAGTCAAAGACATCACCACCGATACTGGAACACAATCGCTGAGGCCCAGCGTTGGAGTCTTCATTTGTCTCTTCCTTTGGCACACGCTTGCCCAATTTATTGAGAGTGGAAGGAGATACATACTTAGATACACAATTATTGTGACATCTAACAGTAGATGATCCATCAGATAGTTCTTTTCGTAGTCTGATATCATCTTGGCGAAGGTTACTAGCTGCCAATATTGTGTCAATTCGTGAAGACTGTATCAACTTCCCAACCCCATAGTTGTAAACAGTCTTGAATAAGCATTCCTCGGCATCCTTGTGGCCTCCTGTTTCAGCCATATCATCGCTCACGTCAGATCCCGCAACAGAAACGTAGATCATTAAGTTTTTGGTGCAATTTTGTGTGATTTTGGCATTTTTGTGTATTTTTGGCGGCCATATTGGATTTATGCCATCAAGATGGCCGCCAAACGATCCAATAACATCATAATTCACTTCCATGGACTCTAAAACATATATTTAGACACCAATTTCATCCTTTTACTGTACTTAGAACAGGAGTTACAGCCTAATTTATATGTTGATTATATATGGCGGTCATCTTGGCGGCCATCTTGGATTCTGAAAAAGCCAAGTGGCCACCCAGCCTAAATTTTATCTAGACCCTAATACCTATCAAAATAGCCAAAAAACGATTGTTGCCAAACATTGCAAGGTTCACTGGAAATATGCTGCTCTGCCACCGGACTATTGTGTTTCCCCAGAACTAAGGGCACATGCACATTTTCCCTGTGTATTGAATGACTTCAAGGAATGGGGCACAATGTATATTTTAAGACTATTTTTGTTTCAAACTATTTCCCTTAAAAAATGTTTCCTACTTTTATACAAGAAAAGGTAAGTTTTATCAAAAGAAACTACTAGTTTCACAAAAAAAAAAAAAAAAAAAAAAAAAATACATATATATATATATATGTATATTCCACTGATATTGGTTAATTTGTGGAAACTTGAGCCTGTGTTGAGCCTTGTGCCATGGCCGCCCCTTGAGGGTGTTCCAGGAAGCAGACATCATCAGTCCACACTGAACTCTACCCAACACAGACACAGAGATCCTTAGTAGTAACATAAGAAATTAGCTAAAATATCCTACGTAATAAGTTTGGAATATGAAGTTATAGATAAGTGCTGTTAATGAATAAGCAGAATTTTGAAACTGGGAAGTGTAAATTTTGTCAATATTTGTAGAGTTGAGTGTCTGCCACCAGTAATCCTGATACTGGTGCGTCCCAAGTGTGTGTCACACTCAGAGCTGGGCACTAATACATTGAATGTATTTAAATACTAAATACTAAATACATGGGAGAAATGTATTTAGATACTAAATACATTTTACGAATGTATTTAAATACTAAATACTAAATATATCAATTGTATTTAGATACATTTGTAAATACATTTTAAATACAAACAAGTTTTAACATGTCCGAAAAAAAGGAATTTCCTTAGGATTTCCTTAGATTTTGAGTTTCCTTAGAAATTTCCATCAAGCCTAAATTTCCTAGAAATCAGGACATTTCCTTGCCAGTGGAAACACTGGTTCACTGTAACATCAGGGTTGCCAGATAGTTGGGCGGGTTTATGGCCAAATTAACTGATAAAAAAGTATTAAATTTTTATATTAAATGTATATAAATACAATGTATTTAAATACTCATAAAAGTATTTAAATACTGTATTTAAATACATGACAACCAATGTATTTATAAATCATTTCTGAATACACAAATTTATTTCAATACGTATTTAGATACAATTGTATTTGAATACTGGCCAGCTCTGGTCCCACCAGGGGCAAAGCATTGCTGATAGACAAGTGGCTACATACGGATGTCTAGGATGAGCATACACAAAACATTGTTTACCTTAATGTCTTTGTCACTGGGCCTTTCTTTCATCATTTCCATTTTTCTCGAGTTCATTGACTGAAATCTGGCAAAAAGTTATTATGGATTGTCAGTTAATAATAATGTTATAATGGGCATTGCATGGTTATGGCAGCCTCCCTGTTGGCTCTGGTAGTCAAGGCTTGGTTGGGATGTAGTGGCCTAGTTGTGAATTCCTTTCTCAACTGCTTTAGGTGTCATGGCTTTAGTGGTGCTTTTTATGATACTGTGCCTTTCTTTAGGACCTAACTTTTCAGATCTAGTATTGATTTATTGCTAGGCTTTGACAGAACTCATTTTAATCATACTTATGACATTATTTCCAAGGCAATCACGTAATGTTTTGCTTCTTCTGCAGGACACCGTGGAAAGCATGGTTCGGTCAGCCCAAGACAAGTGTCCCAACGTGCTCAGTGAGGAGAAGGTGGTGAATGACATCAGGACTGCCTGCCTCACTAAGTCTCAGGTGTGTAGTGGAGAGAGAGAACAAATCTTTATCAATGTTACTTTACGTTGTCCAGCAGCATGAGTAATTATGCCTGCTCACTTTTAACATAGCCACTCAAGTACTGTAAGTCCTTTTCAAGCACTTACTTACTCCTTATTATCTGAAACCCTTCCTTCACAGGCTTGTATTTTATTTGCATCTTCGTGACACCTTTTATCTTAGTCTTTCGTTTCTCTGCTGTATTAATTCAGTTATTTTTAACTATCAAATAACTACTCGTCATGTGCATATGCTCAAACTGCCTTGGAGCTTTATGCCCCATCCACTCCATCTGCCCAACCACCTCATACTTCCATGTTTTTCCCTCAGACTCACTAATGGTGTCATTAAGATTGTCTCCCTTGGCACAGGGTGAAATGTATCCTTTGGTGCACCATTCCACATTCATGTTTGTGATGAATATGTAAATATAAACCATTACTGTGTTCCATTGCATCCCTTTCACATTTCCCATGACCATGCCATTAGGTGGACCCAAGGTACATGGTGGATAAGTTACTCTTAACCTTGATGAATTGCTCTACGGTGATGAATGTTGTCTCATGTGATCATTAAAGCTGCTTTTTAAAGTGACAACTCTAGCAACACCATTCTTTCATAATCCACATTTGTATGATGATGTTACATACAATTTCCTGCGATTCTCCTTTCATCTGATGGTGTATCCTATTGTTCTCTTAACCTGCTTGATGTACTCCAGAGCAGCTCTTTGCTTGATCTCTGCATCCCTCTATTTCTTACAGAGAATTGCTGTTAGGTGACAGAAATCTGTCACCTTAACCATTCCTTCCCCAAAATTATATTGCTATATCGCTTGTCACAATCAAGTAGGTATTTCATTATTTTCATCTGTTATTTTGAAACATTGATTAATGTGATAATGATTTTTCTCTACAGCTCTCCTACCAGCTTGTGGAGTCAGCTATTGTAGAGCAAGCAGGATCAATCATCTTGAACAAGGTGAATGAGGTGAACCTGGCTGTAGCGTCAACAGTGTCTGATCGAGTCATTGATGAGGTGGTGGAGTCACTCTCCAAGACCTGTAAAAACCTGGTAAGTTCAATTATTGAGAGAGAGAGAGAGAGAGAGAGAGAGAGAGAGAGAGAGAGAGAGAGAGAGAGAGAGAGAGAGAGAGAGAGAGAGAGAGAGAGAGCAGTGGAATCCATAATTAAATTAAACTGATGCTGGTAATGGAAGTGATGTAATTGGTTTGCATTCGTGGTGGCTATATCATTCATAGAACTGCAGATTTCAAGAATTTTGCGAATTTGCAGATTGCGGAAGGCAGTGGTTGCTGATTCGCATTTGTGAAAGTGAATTTTCATTTCTGATGCCCAGCCTTTTGCTGTCATATATTTTAGATATTTGATGCACAAGAATATAGTAGAAGTTCGATTCAACGGAACTCTATTTACTGGAAAATTTGATTTAGCGAAAAAGTAAAAATTCCGTTATTCCATTTTCTAATGGAATAATTTTCAATATAGCAGAAAATTCCACTAAATGTAGAATAAACCACTCCACTAAATATTTGGTGCGGTTCTTCTAACAGATGACGACCCATGCGTTTGGGTAGGCTTGGGGGGCCACACAGACCACTGCTGGAACGGTTTACCGGAAACGCTCTCGATTTTACCGAAAATTCCGTTATTTCGAGCTATATCAGGAACCGATAACGGAAGTTTGATTTAGTGGAAAATTTGATTTACCGGAATTGGCCTTGGCTGAATTATTCTGTTATATTGAGCTTTACTGTATTTGCACTTCGAAGAGTGTCAGTTTTTTTAGACAGCCGCAGAAATAACCAGTGTTTGGAATAGTAGATATGAGGCTGAAGGGCAAGATGTAGGGATGCCACAATTCCTCCAAGACTGTCAAGGCATCAAAGCCTTGAACATCCATCTTTCCCTTGTTAGATGATGCACCCAGTGCAGGGTCTGAACCAGCACTGATACAGTGTGTCTACACTGTGGTCTGAATGGTTTGTGGAGGCACTCAGCTCATGATGTCTGTGTCCTATGACTGCCACATCACTGTGCCGAGATTTTGAACATTGATTGCAGCCTGTACTTGCCTAAACAGCAAACATTGTCTTTGTTAATGGTGACTGTGAAGTGCTTTGCTTGGGGTCAAGGTAAAGACGTGGATGTACTTGTGTCATTGGAGCTGTTAAGTGACTGTCCTAACCTGCAGCAGTCCGGTGAGGGACCCCGGAAGAGGGCGTCCACGGGCACAGAGATGGGAGGGCGGGAGAGAGGAAGCAGCGAGTCCTCCACCCGCAGTGAGCGTTCCGACACAGTGAGTCAAGGCGACGACACCACCAGCCAGAAGTCTGACCCGTCCCCTCTGGTGAGTGAATCATTCATGGATTTACATGGATGCCATTTTCCTGATTAATTGGGTCTTTTACAGTCAGGTTTGTTACCTGTTAAATAGTCCATGATGTTGATGCAAAGAATTCAGTTAACGTTAGTTTAGAAATTATCATCAATATTAGTTTGAAAGTTTATTTCAAAATTCAATGTTTTTGTTTTTATAAAACAAGTTACAGTTATACTTGGAGTACATCATCACTGAAGAGTATGTATGTGGCAGTAGGCATTTATCAGTTACTTAAATATGGGAAAATATTGATACGAGTGATGAATCAGGATATACGTAGCAGGTGTTGTGTGTTAAGATTATTCACAGGATAGACACACCTATAAACATGTAGAACGGTGTTAAGTGAAGGTGTCAGTGTTGAGTGAAGCGCTGCCTTCTGTGTGTGTGTAAGCTGCAGCACTGATGACACCCTCACAGCCTCATGACTTAGGAATACAATGTGTTTTGGAGGGAAAATATTATGGAACATTAATTTTACGTCAGAAATCAGATGTTGAGATCCTCTTGTACAGTATGTGATAGGAATGCAAGAGAGTATTTATTGTTTTCATTGTTATAGTAATGAAGATGTAGATGTGTCTTGGTCTGCTGTGTTGGTGTTG
Source organism: Chionoecetes opilio (assembly GCA_016584305.1). NCBI lineage: Eukaryota > Metazoa > Arthropoda > Malacostraca > Decapoda > Majidae > Chionoecetes > Chionoecetes opilio. The sequence goes on along the minus strand of JACEEZ010025850.1, from coordinate 178,613 downwards.
GTACTCACCTCCATTCTTTGTCATTTCTTTTTCCTCCGCTGACTCACAGAAATTGGAATATTTGAACCTTGTAAGTACCTATGGTGTCTTGTTCTTGCTTGTTGTGACCTTTTTTTCTTTTTTTTTTTACTTACACATGTACTGGTTGTTGCTTACTGAAGTCAATTTACAATTTAGATTTGCAGTATTTCCTTTTACTACTTTAGAGGAAGAATATATACATTTCTTTGATGGAAATTTCTTGCATATGTTGGTAGCTGTAGTAGTTACCATCATGTAGTTTTGCTTTACTGCTGTATTTTTGCATGAACTTACCGTACAAAGTACAGAAGTCCCTTGTAAGATGCGGTGACATGCATCGCCACCTCCACATGAGGCTCTGAACACAGGAGATGCAAGTCTGCACAGGTCTGACTCTTCAAAATTGGCGCATGGTGACATCACGATCCCACAATGAGTCCCTTGACTCGTTTGTAATAAGGAGATTTTGGATTCAAAGAAGAGCTTAGAGATATACTGTATATATAAGGAAAACATCAGATATTAAGAGTGGACTTCTAATAACAAGCAGTCCCCATAATCTTATACAGACAAAGAGCCAATAATGCAGATCTGACTGGCAAAAAACGAGTCTCAAGCAAAAGTACAAGCTAGTGTATGATGTGTGATAAAAATATGGAAAACCTAGAACACTGCACTGTTTTATCCAGGAAATCAGTGTATGCGCATAACACGTCGCTTTCCTTGAAAACAAACTTAAGCATAGAAAATTATCTTTGCCAAAACTAAAAGTAAACTTGAAAATGGAAATGAAATATTATAGAAAATGAAGATGATAAGAGGAAATAAAAATGAACAAATACTATTGCAACAATAAAGAAAAGTATTAACTAATTGTAAAACATGAGGACAATACAAAAACATTACAAAGGCTACGGATCCGCACTGTCATCAACATGACAGGTAAAGATGGGGGCACACGCTATGCCGCTGGCCTCGGTGCTCATCTCCGTCACATTAGCCCTTGAGCCTGTGGTGGTGGAAAACCCGCTTCCCCGGGACACGGCTAGTGCGACATCTGGGTTACCACAGTCATCAACGTGGCTTCCTAAAAAATGTTGAGCCACAGTCTGTGGTGGCGTTATTCTGGTCATTATCTAGAGGTCTTCCCTGCCCATATTATTCAGCGTTTTTCTTCTCGCCTCAACAAGAAAATTTAATATATTATCTCTACACCACCTCACCTTGTATCCTCCAGTCACTGTTTGTCACTTAACATCACTGTCTCTGATCATGGGCCAAGGTTTGTCTTGGGCAGTTGAAGGAATATAGAAATTTCCCTCCAGGAGAAAGAAATAATTGCAATGTATAGGAAAGAAGATTCTTAATTCATCCTTTGTTACATCTATAGAATGACTTCATCTACAGTTCGTACACTCGTTGAAAATGTTGACAAGATAATGAAAATCACTGGTAGGGGTATGGCTAGTGCAAGTGTGCATGTAGGCTGCTTATAGTCATGACAGCGTTGTGGAGAAAATGGAGAGGCAGCAGCGTTGTGACGTGAACTGTGGCATGGTGACGCTTTGGTGTTTCATAATACAACCACTCTGTGTTATCAAACCACACAAGTTTTTTGGCTATATTGACACGAGCGTCGCTCCCCATCACCGTTACTCGCTGGGTTTGGCTTCGTGTGTCTTCATCCCTAAGATGACGTTCAAGTAGAAGGGTGATCAAGGTAGAGTTGGAGATGGTGCATCACACACTTAAAGAACAGGACTTTTAGGGAGCATTCCTTGCAGGGCTGAAGTGGTGGGAGCAGTGTCGCTGCATAAGGAGACTAATTTAAATAGTTTAGCAACAAACATTTCATTAGGTATCATTTTGCTTCATGTTGTATGTACACTTTATTCTCTTTATAGAGTTTCTGTTTTGGCCATCGTATCAGACTCACTTTTTTTCAAAACTTAGAATGTATCAAAAGCTTGCGTCCAATACGGCAATATTTTGTCTCAATGTGTATAATTATGAACTCTGGCGTTACGGTTACCTTCACACAAGCCACCCAATCAGACGGGAGGCCACTGCTACAATGAATGGGACTGTACAGTGGGTGTACACTGTTGTCAAGTTCTACTTTCACTATTTTATGTTTTTACAACATTGATTCACAGAAGAAAAAAAAAAATGGGTTGATGATGTATGAATTGAAATATCTTTCAGTAGATATATTATGAAACATACTAAAAACTTTTGTACACAAAAAATTCTTGTAAGATATGGGTGCATCTTATACACTACTAGCAAATGCAGTGCTACAGTAATACAAGGGTTGCCTGGGACTGTGTTCCTGAGCACCAACGCCAGTGTTCATGACTGTGATTATGTTGATTTTCTATTGACTTGTTGAGCGTCATTAATTATCTTTGAAAACCACAACCACAAAAAAACACCATGCTGCCACAGACCCAAAGACTACGGCATTGTTTACATGTTGGCGCTTCACCGGCTACTGTGTGGCGGTGGAACGTGTCATTCTGAATTGGTGCAGCGTTCATAATATGGATGTACGGACAATTTGTTCAGGAATGACAGTAAAAGTAGTACTAATAAAGATAACAAAGTAACAATAATAAATATGGAGAAAATCTTAAAGGATAATAATGCAGATGTTTATGACATTATTTTCCATTTTTTCCACCATTGAGCTTTGTTTCTTACTAATTATGATGGAATGTAACGGTACAGGACCTTTCCCTTGTTGCATGTTTTGACCTTTGTCCTTTACATTGCATTAACAGTAGAGTGACTTATCCCATATGCACGTCTTGTGTAATTTCTCACCTCCCACTTTAGCTGATGATGTCATGTTTAGTCCCCAACGTAAGAGTGCAATGCCTCGTGCCATCCCCATCACCACGGGCTCCACTCTTGCACTTCTCAGGCAAGTTGTGGTGATGAAATACTTTGTCGTAACAACAAATAAAATTGTGACACGGCCGTGTGTTTACATGGTGATGCTGCAGGGTGACCTCCCATGTGATTGAGAATTCCCAAGACTAACCCTTAAAAAACCAATTAGTATGAGAAAAATTCAGAGATTCTCAAAACACATGATTATGTGTACAAATAGGCCATAATACTACTCCTCACCTTCGTTTAAGATAAGAAGGGAGTCCCTGTCTGCCGATGGGGGACCTCCCTCTCTTCCCTCCTGTTGGGGGCGGAGCGAGACTCTTCAGAGGCAAGGTGTTGCTGTCACGCATGACTGTGGAGTACTGTACAAGTACATGAAGGGTGATTCTGATATTTGCTGTACACTGACATGTGATACGTAACTGTAAGGTGTTTTGGGGATTTCCTAAACATCTGAGAAGTAGAATTGTCTAAACGCTTGTGCATATAGGTAGGGATCACGTGGGTAGGAGTCGTCACCAGATTAAGTATCCAAAAAATAAATTATCAAGATCTGGGGCAGAAAAGCCAAGATTCTAAGACTAGGTATGAAATTCCAATAGCTTTGAGAGAAATGCCCAAGAGTGGTCCTCCTGTGACGCTGGGCAGCTAGTGGCACACAGTGCGCCACATTGTGGCATTTTGGATTTCAAATAATACAAAGGGGTGGTGTTCAGAATCTAGATTTACAAGTAGGTTTGTATGTACAGTTTTCCCTTGCTATGCAATGCCTTACTTTATGCCATTTCACTGATATGAGCGATCTAGCAACCTTTGCTCTCTATATGATGACTCGCATGCTTCTACAATCATGCGAGTGATCCGTGAGGTCTTCCAAGCGGCCTGCAAGCTCTAATGCCTCTGATGTCAAGCCAAGAGAGCCAGGAAGAGGTTTAGTTTTGAGCCAACCTTAATATTGTTTAGTCCCTCCTCCCTTGTTGACCCCTCCATCTAGTATCCCCCAACACCTCCGTGATGATGATGATGTTTGAGGGTTTCAGGTGACAAAGACTTGAGTTTTGTCTTTTTTTTTATTTCGTTATCTATGCAGGGTTTTGTTTCTTTTTATATTTGGGCCTATAGTGCCTGTAGGCAGTTTCACCTCCAGGGCTCGATTGGTAGGCCTTGGAGGTTGATTTGATTTAACAGCTGTGATGGTTGGCCCTCGCCTGTGGTGGCGCAGGCAGGATTTTTATAGTGGCACCTGTGGTTAGAGGTTCATGCCGCCGCCCTGTATTCTCCAACGTGCTCAGCATTGAAGGTAGAGGTAATGGGCAGCATGTGGGTGTTCTTTGGCCACTCGACGATTGCAAAAAGGTTTCGGGACCTGGTGAGAATCGAGCTCGTCATTTGCAGGCACTAACCACTGTGCCATTGCCTCCCCATCTAAATGTGCATATAATATGTGTTCCTATTAGCATAGACAATGGTTTCAATACAATGCAGTACATATAACAATGTATATAGCCTTCAGGAGGTAATAGGACACATAGTACGTATAGGTCCAGAACACATCCCTCGGTGTCAATCAAGTCTCTTGATGGTGAATCGAGCTCCCAACCATGAGGACCAGGGCTCAAATCCCTGGCTGGTTGAAGAGGACGGAGTACATATAGCCTTAGCTTTTATGGGGATTAGGTTACGCTGGTGTGCGAGTGCTTTAAAGTCTACAGATTTTGGTGACCATCTAACAGGTGCTCCTGAGGTTCCCATTTCTTGGTGAAATTAAGATTAAAAAAGAAGCTGCGTAAAAGCTTGAAGAATGCGACGCAGGAATAGTGTCCTTAAGGACGTGATGATATGGCAGCCTGGTGATTGCCTGGCAGGGCTTTTAAGATATGAACCTGTGGTAGTTCAGACAGCAATGTTCAAGTCTTGCTATATGGGCTTGTTTTCTTAATTGCTGCAACCCTTGTTCATCTAGCACAAAACATGTATGGGATGAATGCCATGCCATGGAAGTGTGACTTTGCAACCCAGCAGGAGTACAAAGCTAGCAATCCTGTCCTTGTGTATGCGTGCGTGCGTGTGCTGCAGTTGAATAGTAGCAGTTTGCATCTTGGCAAGAATGGTAGGAAACAAGCACTATTAAAGATAACATTGAATTAGGACTGATTTATTACCTCTTACACTTATGATTATATTATTACCTTATTTAGTGAAGAAGATTTTGCATTTTGAGGTATGTATTATTAAATCACAACTCTTGATGTACAAGGTTTATTAGTATGATTTTATGTGCACTTGTGCCAAGCTTTCATACAATTTGTTAGACATTATTGAAGTTTCAGTATTTCCTCCATTTTTTATGATCTCGTCACTTGTGATTTTTATGAGCTTTCTGGTGGAGCTCCAGTGATATATTTATGATTTCTTTTTCAGGCCACACCACAACTCCCCAAGCGGAAGAGTCTACACGGGCGGAAGCTGCGGCCACAGAGTGTTGTGGGTGAGCGAGGTGGCCTTGGTCCCTGCCAAAGGGCGGTGCTTGCTTTGTAGCCGTATTGGGAGGAAAGGTTCCCTCTGCCTTTTAACTTTTTATTTCATATAATTTTATTTTATATAATTTTATTTGGTTTTATTTACTCTCGCTCTCTCTCGCTCTCGCTCTCTCGCTCTCGCTCTCGCTCTCTCGCTCTCTCGCGCTCTCTCTCTTTCTCTCTCTTTTTTTTTTTTTTTTTTTGCATGGCATGTAGTAGGTGTGTACAAAACTGTTAGTCTTACGTATAAATTCAGCTTTATCTGCAGGTCTCTAGTGCATGCAGTAAAACCTTGTTGTCTGAGTATAAGTTTTAATTCAGGATATTTCACCATTGGTTTTGTCATACATTTTCATTATCATTTTAATTTCTATTTACAAATTACTGAAATCAGCTTCTGCAAACTCAACATCACGTAATGTAGTTATGATACTTTGTGATTTTATCATCTGGATGCTATAGTAATGTTATACAGGTTGAAGTTCCCAAACTCGGCAACCTCGGGACCAACGCCGAGCCGAGTAATGGAATTTTTTGACTTTTAGAACGTAGAAATATTAAGGGGAAAAAAAGCATGAAAATCACATGAAAAATGTTCTTTGTTCTTGCACATTGTTCTTCCTTTTCTTTTCACTTCCACCAGTAGGTGTTCCTGGACCTTTGTGAGCCATAATACCAATAACAGACCTGTAGAAGTACACAAAATAACAGTGTACACAACTCTACAGTCACAACACCACTGAACAATAACAACAAACAAATCGGCGGGAGAAACCAAGCGGCCTAGTGTGGTGGCACCTAGAGGCCGACCTGGCAACTACGCGCCGGGTTTTGGGTGTTCTGCCATGTTTTGGAAAATCCGGAACCATAGCCGAGTTTTGGGTGTTGCCGAGTCTTGGGATGCCGAGTTTGGGAACTTCAACCTGTATTTGGCATGATTTTTTACCCTCAACATATTGCTCAAATCAGATATATACAGTAGCTGCTCCTCACTTATTTATTGATCAGTAATTGCACTTATGCACTGATCTTTCCCATCATTTAACTATGCCTTAACATTCTGCTGCAAGTACCCACAAGCCATTATTTGTCTGAGCGGGCGTCATACTTGTGTACTTCATGCTATGATTTGAAAATGTTAAGTAACGGTACTACAAAATACACAGCTTGCACAAGAGGGTAAAAAAAAAAAAGATTAGATGCACTAACAGTATATGTAGCTGCCTTATTGTGATAAAAGAGAATGAGTGAGTCCAAAGGGTGTAACACTGGAGACAGGAAGCACGGGATGAATGTGAGGTCAGTCTGTTTGGACAGATGAAGGCAGCTAAAAATGTACTTGAGTGGTACATGTTTTGAGCAAGATGTGTGTCATGGAAAGTTAATTAAACAGTGTCTTGTCCTTGAATCAGGAACAGAAAAGAGGGGTTGAACAATTAATAGTTAGTACTGGAAATGCTGCAAGGGAAATATGTCTACTCAAAGAGGAGAGCAGGAAACTATTGGGAAAGCGTGATAAAATGAGGGAGACTTTATGGAAGAATGAGGCGAGGGCATTAGTTAATTATAAACGGCTCGATGAGCTTAAAGAGCAACAGAAAGGCTGGAAGAAGACTATCACACGAGGTCTGTACTGGATAGTATTGGAGACCTATATTAGTAATGGGGAACTTGTGGAGGACATTTGCCACAGGATGTCTATCACTGTAAACAGTTTCTTTGTTGGAGTACATGTCAGATTATCTTCTTCATTTATATTAGAAGCAGTGGGCCAAAGTAATAGTAAACACAAATAAAATGATAAAAAACTGCAATAAAAATATACCTGAGAAGAATACCTTATTTGCCGGCGTACAAAACTCACTTGCACACAAGATGCATCCCTATTTTACAAGAATGTCTTATTGTGAGGGAATGGGTGTGACTTCTGTCACTGCCCTCCTGATATTCAGGAACGTCTGAGCAAGTTAGTGTGCAGGCCATGGATAAGGAGACTTTTAAATGCACAAAAAGATGTGAAGGAAGTTTACTGAGATCCTTCCCACTGTCTTACATGACAAAATTTATTATTGAATTCTTATTTATGTATAATGCTACTTTGACATGCAGTTTCTCACATAAATGAAGAGAACTCTAGTAATTGACGCGTACTCCTGGTCAAGAAGCTGGTGACAGTGGTGTCCTGTGGTGGCAGACAGCCTTACAAGTCCCCTGGTGTGAGAACAAGGATGACCAACACTGGCCATGGATGTTAGGCAGGCAATGTGGAAACCCTGGAATCAGACTATTGAACTCTGATTTGACTCCGAATTTCACTTTGTTGTGTATTTGTACCCTATTAAGTGGGCAGTTAGTGGCACTGGTCCTGATGGTGGATCCAGCAGCTAGGTAAGGATCAATGCATTACTTAAACATTCTGGGAACTGAATGGATGTGTTAATGAAAGGGGTACTGCACACTGTTTTCTTGAAACTATACATTGACACATATGTTTCAGAAAACTATAATTTGGCATCCATGTTAAAAATTTAGGTCTACTGTATCTTGAAAATGTTCAGATTTCTGCTTGATATCCTGAATGCATGCATAACCTTAGACTCAGATGTATGAACTTTTCCTCTCACTGACCACTTGTTTTCTTCTGGTTGATTCTTTTTACAGATAGGCTTGGAGATCACAGTTCAGAGCATCCAACTGTAACGCTTCACCTTAGTGAGAATAGTGCTTTAACTGGAACTAAACCTTACAGCATGCTCAAGAAAAAAAATCTTTCTTTAGAAGAAAATGTGTTGAAAGTGTCATCATGGCCCACTGCCATGAGCCAGATGCGCACTCTGCATGGTATGTACTTGTATGCAATGTTTAACACCAGCAGGGAAGCTTCAGTTTACATAGGGATTGTATTTTAGAAACTAGCACATCTTTTACAAATATTATGCATGTTTTTCACTAAAAAGAAATTGGCAAGAGCAAGTCACTTAGAAATAAGAACACTTATATTGATAAACATTGCAAAATGCAGCACATATTGTACTTGCCAGGAGTCCATTGGCTAGTTTTGTTACATTCCCCCATAAGCAGGAGAAAACTGGAGGTGTGGATTTGTTAGCAGCAGGTCAGGTGGTGTGTGCAAGTCAGCTGCCCTGAAGGCTGAGGCCTCACATGGGAGTTGTCGGTTGGGTGGTGAGGCTGGGTTGTCTCAGTTTGTTTATATGTCAGTGTTGTGGCTCTGCAAACATGGTGCAGAAAATGAAGGTATGTTGTGTGTTGGTGGGTGATTGATTTCAGGAGCATTTATATACTATGTATGAGTGACCAAAAGTTATTTTAGGGGAAAACAATTGCAAATGCAGTGGAACTCCCTTTATCCGGCATTATGGCATCCGGCACAGCCCCGTATCCGGCATATTTGAGAGACAGACAATTGATAATGAGATGATGAAATTTTATATATTTTTTATTGTAAATATAAAATTTAGAATTCCTGCGCGTGGTTGTATTTTTGCTCCCAGCGCCCGCTAGAGGGCACACCTATAAAATAGTCAGCCCGCCACTACTTGTTTGTGCAGCAGTCCTGCCTCCTCACTCGTGTCACCTTGATAGCCAGTGAACGACTAAATATTAATTTATTAAAAATATAAATATTCATTATGCCGAAGGTTGAAAAGCAGAAAAGGGTGGTCCTTCCAGTTAAGCAGAAGGTGGAGATGTGTAAGCGGCTGGAGAATGGGGAAAATGGAAAGAATATCATGGAAGCATACATCAATGGGTCGTCTAATATCTACCGAGCAAGGATGAAGTATTCGTATTAGAATACATTCGAATACAGTATTTGGGTGTATTCGTATTTGAATAATTGTTATTAGAAATAAAAATTTCTTATTCGTATTCAAATACTCGGGAAAAGTATTCGTATTCTTTGAATAATCTGACGAATAATCCTAAATAACAGAGTCATTGTTTCTTACAACTGTAGCTTCCTGGGTGGACGTGTACAGTACAGGTTCCCAGGCTGTGGCAGCCGGCAGGGCGGCATCTGGAGTTTGACTCGGGCACCACTTGCCAGTGGACGAAGACTGGGTTGTCCAGGTTAAAACAGGCTCATTGTTGGATTTATTATCAACTGTTCTATTGCCCCCTGGATATTACGTGGTACAGTATGACTGCAGTGTTTCCCGGAGGGTACAGTGAATTCGCTGTCCGTGTAAACAGTGTCAGACGGTATAAACGGTGTGTTACTTGGTCGTGATGGTAACCGTTACAGTTCCCACAGCCGTGATGAACCTGTCTAGAGTGTGTGCCTGCATTGCAAAGTATCTGACACGTTACGAACTATGATTTTTAAGGATGTGAAGTGAGTTTGTATCAGAAATAATTACAGCAGCACAGTAGTGAAACACTGGTTGTTGTCACAAAAATGTTACCATTGCATAACTTTGGTACAGTGCTATGCAGAGTTACATGAAAAAGTTATTTTTCAACAAATAGTATTCATGAATACATTCATGAATACTTTCATGAAGTATTCGTATTTCTATTCGAGTTAACAATATTTCAGTGTATTTGTATTTGTATTCGTATTAGTAGGAATTTGAAGTACAGTCCAGTAATCTCCCGTTTTTCTGTAGTTCTAATATCCGTTGTGCGATGTTATCCGGCGCCAACAATTAGGCTGTGTTAAAACACTATCCGTCCATGTGATGCATTATCCGACAAAAATGCCGGCGCTTATTTCGGCGCGTGATGCACTAAACTTCTTTTCGTTGGATAATTTGATGCGCATTCGACTCGTAAACGGAGTGAGTTGCGGGAACCGCCATGACGTCACGGTCCCGCGCCCGGCAAAACTGGTAGCGTGTGTTGCACCGACGGCCCCCACTACTTGGCGGCAGTCAGTTCACCCAGCTAGACGTCATAGTGTGTTGGTGCACCGCGTCTCTGCATTGCCGCGTTGCCTGGCCCTAGTGATTCTGTATGGCCCCACCACCCAGGTGAGTGGGTTGGGCCATGGCCCATGGGGTGGGTTCGCTGGTTATTATTGGGTTTGTGGGCGCCGGAGGGGCCTAGGGGGGTAGTGATGCATTATCCGGCTTTCGACGTTATCCGGCAAGGTCTTGGCTGCTATGCGCCGGATAAACGGAGATTACTGTATTCTTATTCGAATATACAACCCTTGTATTCACTCCATCCCTGGTACCGAAGTCATTAGAACACAAGGTTTGCTCACTTGGTGGTGGCGTGCTGGGCTGTGAAGTCACATGTCCTTTGCTGACTTGGAGTCGTGTTTTTACATATCATTTACTCTCACCTGAGTTATGAAATAACCACAGGATGTTTAGAAAAACTGACCCAACCATCATCTTCATGATGTATTTCTGCATGTCGTAAGGAAAAAAAAACTACAAGAAACTTTGTGTAATTTAGAAAATACAGCAAAAAGAATACGTAGTGTATGAACATTTTTCTCACTTTTTTTGTCTTCAACTCTGCAATTTCTCGAGTGAAAAGTTTTTATGTATTCATGGATACACTGTGAGTATTTATAAAGTAGACCTTTCCGTATCCTTCACACCCTTTTACCCAATGATGCCGCATAAAGGGAGTTCCACGGTAATAAGAACAGTTATGGAAAGGAATGTACAGCACTAGACAAAAAAATAGGCTGGGTGTGTGACCTCTCATGAAGAAAGAAAATAGAAGAAAATATTTAATGCAGTTTTCTATTTTAATTACCTTGTAGGTTTAGTTTTCTGCTTCCTGACTTCCTGTAGGCTCCATGGTAAGGAAAGGGTAAGGTTTTGGAGGGTGTCTTGGGGTATTTTTTGCCCAAGGCTCCCTAGTGGCAGCCTCTAGCTTGGGGAGAGCTCATTTCTTTGTCCTGCAGTCTCTGCATACCTTGCCACAAATTTTATATCTGGTTCAAATTAGGACATTTTTGTGGCCACTTCTTGATTAAAGACACTTATACAGTCAGAAAGCCACTGAGTAACTAATTTGCTGGTATGACAGGGCGTTCTGTCTTGTTGGAAGATACATGCATCTATTAACTCAAATGATTCTCAAAGATGGTTGTTGACCAGCTCGTAAAATACAAACTGGTTAACTTTTAAAACATGATATGAATTGGTTTTTATTACAGCTGAATCCTTAGACAGCGTATCTGAGCTTCCAAGCAGCTGTGGCCAGCTACAACACTTAGGGAAAGCCCGTCCTCGGAGGGTGAAGACCCGTGCCCCTACCCGGCCCATGGGTCGTGCTGATCTAGTCGAGGAGGACCACGATATATCTGAGGGAGTAGACACTTTCTTCAGACCAGGCTCCTCCACCCCCACCACGCCCCTTATATCTCCCGATTCAGAAAACAGGTATGATATTTTCTGTGATGGCTCGTATATTTGTCCATCAATGTAACGTTATATTTAATTTATTGAACTTCACTGAATAGAAAATAACTATCAGTTAATACTGAATGTGTTCATGTTGTACTTACAGTCCTCGCCTGTTGAAGTATGGCTCCACCTCCTCCGTTGAAAGTTCTCCCCACACTGGCGGGGGCAGGACTGGAAGTGAACGGGGCAGCATAGAATCCCTCACTCGCTCTGATTCCTTGGCGCGCTCCGAGTCGGATGTGACCAGGGACTCTCCCAGACCGCACACAAAGTCTCGAGACACAGAGGAGGAAGACGAAGAGGAAGAGGAGGAAGTTAGCTTGGAAGAAAAAAGGTGAAGGAATAAGTGTGATTTGAAAATTTAAGTAATGTTAGAGGATCCACAAGTAAAGTCACTTGTACCAACCAGAAAAGCTACATTTGCCTCCTGATTGGTTATTTGGTCATTTATGTTTAGGTTAATATTACATGGCAAGAATATTTTTAGGTAGGTGGTTTTACTTAATGTGGATATTTTTTCAATTTGCAGTAGTCACAGTGTTCGTAGTTTGATTGGAAAGCAATCAAATGAAGGTGTGAAAAGGTCCCCAGACATGAGTGCCAGGAAGGCATCCACATCTTCCAGCATCAGTTATGCTGATGGTGAGTCTCTTCAGCATTACTTCTGGCGACATTGTTATAGATTGTTGGTTCCGTTATTTTTTGTAAACAACACATTTTGTCCTTTTTTAGATAAGAGTCGCAGTGAAGATGATGGGAAAGAAGATTCTCCTCCTAGAAAAATTGCTGGTCTTCATAAAATGGGTATTGGTGGCAATATATTAGCAGAAATGAAAAAAATACAAGAGAAGAGAACATCATTTTTGCCCAAGGTTAGTGGAATGATCACTTGTGGACATTGCATCTCAAAAGTGAAATCTCAATTTTATTATGATGCATTGTTTTATTACATAGATTTAGATCAATATAAATCCACCCGTCATGACAGGATGCACCTTGTGATGGTTGTAATGATGCAGCATTGACAGGTCATGAAAAGTATATGATTCAGATTGTTGAAACATCTTCCTTCTCATTATTTTGAAAGACAAATTTTATGTTGACATGATTTAGTCTGGGTTCATTGATGGCATCTTACCAAGCTATTCTTCTTATTTGTTAAAGTCCACCAATATCCAAATTGCTCTTCACAATTTCAGTTGTTACATTTGCTCTAGCAGCGGGTACTCTGCTGATAGAGGTCAAGTATCTCCTATCTATACAGGAAAACTACAAACTCCAATAATTGGATATTTTTGAGACCGACTACTTTTAAATGTGGTGAGATTGTATTAGTTCATTGTGTGGCCACTGTGTTATGATTCAGCTTGGGGTTGCTGCCGCCAAGGCATTTTAAGCAGGCAGCTGGTGTGAACACTTGTTCCTCTATAAATTTGGGATTATTTGTCGCAAGATATTATGACTCGTATAATATGTTCAAAGGGTAAGCAGAGAGGCTTTTTGATAGTACACAACTAAAAAGGAAACATGTTACGTGAAATATTTTGAATGCAGTTGAGTTTCTGAAGAGACTGGATCAAGGTCTTCACTGTCAGCATTTGAGGAAGAAGCATCTACTGACGGATCATAGCAAGAAACAGAAGGAAGAAATGCTCAAATTCTAGTCACAATGAAGCTACCAAATAAATGGACAACCAAAAAACTACACCAGTCAGAGAAAGTAGACTCATTTTCGGTGTCTTAGAAGTCTTGGCTGCCGTGTTGTAACCCAATAGCGCATGCCCACCAACAATTCCTCCAAAATAATCTTTGTGTATTTGAATAATTCAATATAATTTTACTTTCCTTATTTTTCCTTACTTGTCATTGCATATTGTACATTCTTAATATGGTATTATACACTGCATTCTAACCTTTAACACTCTAAAGTAGATGTATAAAGATCAAACAGATGCTGCTTTAGAAAATGATGTAATCCTGCTCTGGAAATTATTTTGAGAATCAAGATTGGTGTCATGAATTTGAAAAAAAACCTATTTGATTTAGAAGTTTATGTGTAGGCATACTGACAGCTCTAAAAACAGGTGATGAAGGAGACACGGGCTGGAAGGGAGGACTTTATTCTTGACTAGTTTTGCCTCTACTGGGCTTCTTCAGAGGAATATTTTATATCATTCCTCTGAAGAAGCCCAGTAGAGGCAAAACTAGCCAGGAATAAAGCACTCACTTCCCAGCCCGTGTCTCCTTCATCACCTGTTTTTTAGAAGTTGATGCTTGAGAGATTTAGGTAAAGGTTCCTTTTAGGCCCTGATTCCCTCCTGGGTCATTAGGTGTTAAACAGGCGCCATCAACGAGGCTCCACAGGTTCTCACGGCAATCCTACTTTTTTTCAACTGATTTGTACTCCACAGCATTTATCTGTAGAAGTGATCAAGTTTGTAATATTTGCTGATTCGCTTTCAACTCTCAGAATCGGGGAAAATAATCTTTTTACAGGAAACTTTGAAGGTCTTGACGAATCTTACATTTTTTATTTTTATCCTATACAGTATGTCACGTATGCAGTAGCTGCAGAAATTTCGGGAATAAGATCTCTTGTAGTGGTATGATACTGTCTTCACATTAATTTATGACTCCAACTCTTTAGTGCATGTGTTGGGCTGTATTGTGTCACACAATGCTGTGGGGCTAATGGTCACTGGGAGAGTAATGGATGGCCCAGTGTTGCCTCGGACCTCAGACAGGTGAACAAGGGCACTTTGTGTTGATTATTTCTTCATTCACTCCACATATGGCTAAGTCTTTGTCCTTATTTTGCTTCCCAAAACTCAGTCTACCTCTCAAGATACCTGGCAAGTGTTTATCCTGTGAAAAAAAGGTATATTTTTGCCCATACAGCTCATTGTTATTTTCTACATTCAGCAGTCTTTCAAAATATTCTCTCCATCTGTCTCTCACCTCCCTCTCCACCACCTTGATTTCTCCGTTTTTGTCCTTTACATACTTTGCTCCTCGTACACCCTTCTTGTCTTTTCTCATCTGCTTAGCTACTCTGAACATCTTCTGCCTTCCTAACAATACACAGGGCTATTCACATATATGCATATTCGGTTTGGGGTTATGTTTTGGTGCGCGGGGAGGGTGTGCAGTGGGTAATGAAGGGTTAATGATGCTGCATGGTAACCATTAAATCACAAATCATATATGTTTGTGATTTTACTTGAAAGTCTAAGAGTGTGTATTTAAAAAAAAATCTTTAATTCATTATAATTAAAACTCAAAGATTTGTCTGTTTTTGTACAATAATCAGATTTTGAACCCCAAGGATGATGAGAGAGACAAAGAAGAAAAGAAGGAGAATCCGTCAAGTAACTTGCTGGCTGGGGTGCGCTTGAGGTCGACAGGCCTTGCAGACAGCCTTATGTCTCCAACCAATGGCTTCCCCAGAGGCTCGGGAGGGAACAAATCCCCAAACTGCAACAGAGACTCGTGTATTGACACCTCAGGTCAGTGAGAACACTGTGGCTTTATTGATGATGATCCTGAAATGATGCGCCGTGATCTCAGGGAGTGACTGCCACTGGTCACCCTGAGGTGCTCGCACATCATGGGTCTGCATAATAGTGTAGATGTCTTGCACATGTTCTTATGGTATAGTTGCTTTCCTGGCTGATATGCTTGAATCAATGCTTGTGAGATGCACCCAAGGCTGGCTGATAGGAGGAGAGGGACCATCTCCAATTCACAGTTAAATGATTAAAAAAAAGTAAATAAAGTTATTGTAGAACTGAAGAAATCATGGTCTTGAAATTCCTTTGGTATGTATGAAGGGAAGTGTGCCTCACTTGATTAGTTAGAAATCATTTGAATGCACATCTTATGAAATAACTAGTATTGTAGAAAGGATTAGTATTGTAGAAAGGATTACCTCAGTGACATTTATTAGTTTGAAAGGGATTAATATAGTAAGGTAAAATAATGCAGTAACAAGAAAGAAGTGACACTTCTTAGTAACAGTAGCAGCAAAATAGTTATGTGGAAGGGTACTGTTTGGAGAGGCTGTTGTCTGGTTTGTCTGATGATGTGCGTCTGCCCGGGGTGCCTCCAGGACCCAGCCCCAGCACCAAGCCAGTGATCACCGCCCTCAAACCTAAGCCCCCTCCCCCCCTCGCACCTAAACCTCGACCCAAGTCTGTCAGTGGAGGTGACCGCAGATCAGGTAACTCACGTGTGTAGCAGCAGGGAAGGAAGGAGGGAAGGCTGAAATAATGTACAAAGCTTTAAACATTCAATTAATGAATCTCCTTTATACAAACTCATGAAATCATGTTTTCTTAAAACATTGACCTGAACATTAATGTAATTTGTCATAAATAACCTAAAATTGAGAGGATAAATATTTAGTAATGGTTCCCTTATTAATGCTAAGACTGGCATGTTCAGTGGTGAGAGGTAATGACATGAAAAATAAGCTGATGGGACAATATTCAACTTGGCTAGATATTATCCCTCACGGTACTAGTATGACTTCATACACATATTTGTGACATCCATGTCTGGTAAAATACTTTATCACTAAATATTTCAGTTTCATAACGCTGGAACCGCTAGCAGTATGTTGTATTTCATCATAAAATGTACATGAAATTTGTAACATTTTTGGGAATTTTGTATTTTAGAAGTAACTACATTTGTGGCTATCACAGTGCTGATTTGAGACCACTTTTTTTTTTTTTACTATAAACACTCAACTTAATCATGAGTGAGGGAAGCACAACACACGCCAATGCCGTTACCTGTGTGGTGTGGTGTGCACTGAACTCTTTAACTTGATTCACAATATTAAATCTTTAAGACAGATTATACAGTTACACGTACAAAGGAATGCGATGCCTATGAGCAATATGCATAACTGCTTTTTCTGATATTGCTTAGGATAATGATATTTTTGTGGGAACATAGTTGATGCTAATGACTTAAATATTGCATGAGATAATCATATATGATTATATTTTATCGTGCTGTTTGTATAAAGGAGATAAGATTGAGTATTATTTTGGTGTTTTCAATTTCTTGTGTTTATAAAAGTTAATGGCTTTTTTTCTGCATCAGTTTACTGTGTTGTGGGCAATAATAATGGTTTTGCATAGTTAATGCTTATATCATCCTCAGCTGTACAGTTATCTTTTGGAGACCATGAGCTTGCTTGGGTGATTTGCTTTTGGTGATTCACTTAGTTTGACTGTGGAATGAAGCTCAAGATACTTGAAATGGTGTAGAATGCTTTGGAAAATATAAAGAAGAACTTTTATATACGTAATATCTAACTGGTCCACAAAGTTGTGCATAAAGCGAAGGAGGAAGGAAAGTGACAAGGGATAAGAACAATGGTGGCAAGATAGGCATGGGGCTGCATTCTGGCGGCCCAAGCATGAAGCATCCATTGCATGTTGGCTTGCATAATGCATATTGCATTTTGCTGAATTAGTATTAGCATCATGGAAGAATAGTATTTGAATGTTATGTTCTTAGAGGAATGGGCCTTTATCATCTTTGTATGTTACTATCATCATTATTACAGTTCTCTAGGAGTGTCAAGTAGTACAAAGCCAAGTGCAATTCTGTAATTATTTGACATGAAAATGTGATGTATCATATGCTGAAGGAAAGAAGTACTGGTGAAGTCCATGCAATGGCTTATTTTCAGAGTATTAATTGAGGCTTGTTAACTAAAAACAAAAAATACTTTGTTTGAGTCCACATCTCATGAAGATTTATCTGCTTCTTTGCTCAGAGAATTCTAGCAAACAGACCTATCATACAATGCAGAGTTGTTCACACAACGAAACTGATTAGGATTGTCAGTATTGTGGTGCCAGAAAACATGAGTGTAATCTATAGCAACATGCTGCATTCCAAGTCACTATTCATGGTTTCAATGTGGCATACATTCTTCGTGTAATAGTACAAGCATGTGAAAAATGACGGTTAAAGTTGCTGAAAAATCTCATGACTCAGAAAGGGGCTCTGATTATTCAAAGACATCATCAACAGACAACATCAAAGACATGGCAACTCAGTAGCGATCCACCTCCCAGGGCTGTAGTGCGGGGGCAGCGTGTGCTAGGCATACTGTATACTGACGTCACCGTGTGCCTTGCATTACATAACGCAGCCCTTGTCTGAAGATGTTATCAGTGATGCCTGAGTGCTCAGTGTACAGTAGTACTGCATTTCAAGACTTCAGTATTAGCCATGCTTTAGTGAGTACAAGTACTATAATCTGTACTGTTTTGGCATGTTTTAGTGAGTTCTTATTGTGTGGAGGGGCTAGAGGTAACCATCGGATAATTCGGACTTTCGGCTATTCGACCCAGGCCTGCCACTTATCAGTTCGAATTGGAGACGATTCTCTGTATAGTAAACCCTCTCTAGTTCAAACCAATTGGGGGGAGACGTGGGTTGAATTAGCCGAAAGCCCGACTTATCCAATGGTTACCTCTAGCCCCTCCACACAATAAGAAATCAATAAAACATGCCCAAACAGCACAGATGGAGTACTTGTACTCACCAAAACATGATACAACAATCACCAAATATCCCACTTCAATGCTAGAGAGGCAACAAAAGAACACGTGGACATGTGGTTGTATGAGCGAGCACTCTGCGGGGAAATGTTGCCAGGAGGAAAGCACGCAAAAGACTGAGGCAGCCGCGGCCCACATGGGAGAGTTTGGGCTCGCACTAGTAAGGCCCGGACAATTCGAACTTCAGTTCAGATTATGGAAAGGTGTTGAAAAATTCGAACTGGGCCTGAAATAGGTCAAATTATCCGAAGTTCTAATTATACGGGTTTGAATTAGAGAGTTTCCTGTAAGGTATTTATGTACTGATTAGTTTGTATATTGCAAAACTTGTTTACCTGAATTTTCACATAATTTAGATTATTCAAAGCTTCAGTTAAGCATGAAAGTGTTGATGCTCTTGGATTCTGTGTACAGGGAGGTCCCGTTATACGAGCATTCGGTATACGAGAATCCGATGATACGAGATGTGTAAATTAGGGTCTATTTTCAATATACGAGATCGAAAATCCAATGCTACGACATTCAAACATGGGTGAGTAAAATTATCAAGTTCAAAATATGCGCCCTACCACTCCCGGGCTGGACAAAGGGGGATTTGGTTGACCCCAGTGAGGTCACCCCTAGCAAGCCGTGACCTGAAGGGTAATTAAGCATATGGCGCGGCCTGATCCTTAGGGGTAATTAGCAGGTGTGCGGCCCCAACCTTGGGACCCCTACACTACCCTCTTTTGTATCACGCGGGGTCCCCTACAGTACAACGTCTTTTTTGCTTGTTATGCATGTTTTATGTTTAATTAATGTGCAGTTATGTTATTTTGTGTGCTATTTTCTCTTTCAAAATGCTTTTTCTACAGAATAGGTAGTACAGTGTGGGTAATATAGACGCTGTGTGTTTTGTTGTGTTTGCTATAGTTTACTTTAGCTTGAAAAACACGTCTTTTTTTTCTTCTTTTTTTAATTGATGGTCCTGGAACCAAACCTATATTTTACCATTAGTTATGTGTTTCGTTATACGAGATTTTGCTTTACGAGTATGCCAGGTGGAACCTAACTGCTCGTATCTTCGGGACCTCCCTGTATACAGTAGACATTGTGAGCATAGTGAAAGGGCAAGCAGGTTGGAAAACTAGGAGTACATTGATGTAGTGGATAATAATTTATTTTTCCTTCAGATAAAAAATCAAAGGAACAAATTGAAACCAAGAAGACTCTAAGCATCATAAGTGGAATTAGAATGCTTGAGAAGAAAAAGCGACAGAAAGAAAAGATTGAGGCAGGTTGTATAAGAGTGGAGTGCTATAACTTTCCTAACATAAGAGTTGTGTGCCGTGCGTGTACTGACATTGAAGCATTTATTTATACATGATAGACTAGCATGTTGTGTGTCCAGAACACTCGTTAGACAGATATTATGTTAGAACTACTTTAGTAGTTTTGATCAGAGTAAGTCGTGTTTGGGATAATATTTATATAATTTGTGTTGTTGATGAAAGAGGTGAGCTCCGTGCAGGTCAGAGCATCAGACAAAGCCTCAGGCAGTACATCTTGGTAAGGACATTTTTTAAACCAACCATACTTTCCTGATTTAGGAATGGGTTTGATGTTTTCAGTTTCTAAAATTCTGAGCTGCTTTAATGATATGACTGGGATTCATATTTCCGCTAAAAGTATGTTTATCATTAGACTTTGAATACTGTACTTAATCTCTCTTTCATGGCCATTCCCTAGGATGTAAGCCATGGAGAGAATGGAGTATCGGATATGTCAATAAGTAATCAATAGTTTATCAGTAAATTCATCAATGAATTGATAAACAATCAAAATTACCGATTAAGTTTTTAATGTCATGGAATTTATCTTGATGCCTTTGCCCACTTGGCTGTACATAGTAAACTATACTGAATTCGGCTTCCCTTCCCAGTTTAGGTAACATAGATATTTGGAAATAGACACAGTAATGCTGATGTAGATAATCATTACGATTGGACGATTGGTCTGGAATTCATCCAGAATCGGGTTGTTCCCTAAGAACAGAAGTGCACTTTTCTTTCTTTGCATGATTAAAGGTATTTACTTGCATGTGAAATTTGACACTGCATGTGTCTTGTGTGAATAAGCTTTTCTGGTTTAGCGCTACATTTCTCTCTCTTCCTTTAACTAGATGTCATTTTTCAAGGACCCGGGCAACAGGTGTGCATCAGGTGTTTTTGTTGTGTGGTGGGCAGTAAAATATCTCGCTGTGTGACTTAGCGCCTTATTATTATCTGCTCATTGAGTTGAGGGCATCTCAAAGACTGTTCCATTTGTGTTGTGCTTCATTGCCTTTATTGATTGCTTGGCCTTTTCATTACACACATGAACCTGGCACAGATAACTATATTTCTTCCATGTGAACTGGTACTTTTCATAATGTTTTGCAAATTTCGTTTTGGAAAGTAAGAAACTCGTTTTATGGAAAAGTTAAGGTAATTTGTGGCTGATTTTATTTCTTCCTGATTTTCATGTTAATTTCATTAATCTTGGGATATCACAGGATTTATTGTGATATTTTATTTTGCCCACTGAACTTAAAAGTAAATCTAGCTATGCAAGGTTATTTAATATCTTGTGTTTCTCTGGATGCGTTAAATTTGTTTTGTGAAAGTACATGAAGCTTCAAATCCACTCCTAACATAACAGTGCTTGAAGGAAAGAGCCTTAAAACCTTATATAAGAAACATTTTCCATGTCAGCAATGAGCATTGCCTCTTATTTCGATTTGATAAAGATTTATTAGAAATTGCAAGTTCATTCAATTTTCAAACTGAGTTTTAAGAACATAGGGGTGTTAGGCCTTGCATCGGAAAAGCTCATCTGAAAAGCATGTGGTAAATTATTGTTTTCTAATTGGTTTCATGTTTGATTAAGGTTGGTAAAATTGCATCATTATTGTCACCTGATTGGCCATGACGGGTGCTTTATTCAAGGCATGCAGTGCTCGCTTTCGCTGTATGTAATTAGTGCCACAAAATATTCATCAAATGCAAAACAACTATGTGAATTACATAGCTAATGAATTTATTTTTAGTTCTAGGTAGGCATATGTGGAATGACCTTTTTCAACCTTTACTCAACCATTTTTACAACAGTAGTGTGGTAATGATAGTAGAAACTTTTTGAGTTACTTTCTACTCATAATTTACATCACTTTAATACGTTGCTTTGCTTGACACAAAACTTGGATGTTGGGAAATCTGGACTTATGATGAAGTTGCCCACCCGAAATGGGTAGTGTTCTTTTTTTTCAAAATTTTCTCCGGGAAAGAAACTGTAGGTTATGTATTTATGGAATGCAACAACTCTAGGAGCCAGAGGGAAAGGTTAACAGCCTCTGTAGTGAAGTGTCACTACAAGCCGAGAATATTGGGACAGGAGGCTAGAGGAGGAAGATGTGGCACTCACTGTGTTGGGGCTGTATAGAAAGATGTAGAAAATGGAAAGTTATAAAATTCACAAATGTGCTCTAACAGTGGTTACTAATTGGTGGTAACCAACAGTGGTTGGAGAAAAGGACACAAATGCAGGCTTGAGTTAGTTCAAACATGGTAAATTAACCAATAAGCATTACAGGTGAAATAGGTAAATGAAGAGTTGGCAAGCAGGATTGTTAATTAAGCAGACGAGGGCGACCTACGGGTCGATACAAAGGGTCAGAGGTCACAAAAAGGAGAATGAGATGTGTTGGTGCACACCCGAGGGATGTTTGGGGTTTATCATGAGATGAGGTTTTTAGCGAACATTGGATAGTACCGTGGGATGCAAAATCGTAAAATTGAGATGCATGGAACTTAAGACTTTGTTTATGCAAATGTTTCCTTCAGCATACCCATAGGCCTATTACTGATGAGCCTATGAGTATGAAAGTCTTTGTATGTATTGCCCTTGAATCTCTATATTAATCACCATCCTAGTCATAGCTGTAGTTTGCTTTATTTTTCAATGTGAATCAGGTTTTTGACAGAAAGCTTGTCTTGATTTATTACAGTTCCTTTGTGCTAATCCTGGTTTTTATGCTCAATGATATCAGTTGGGAAGCTACAAGAGGCACCAAAGACAGTATGTAGGAATGAAAAGTGTGAGCACATAAAAGCATAATGAAGCACTCACAAAATAATATGAGTTGAGGGTATATAAGGCAATGGCCAACCACCACTGATATGCCTCGGCCCTCAGTGGCCAGATCAGGCCAGCATTGTGTTGCTTTTGTTTGCTGCGAAGCTCTACCACAACACGAGTGTTAATGATGTAACTCAAAGTTATCAATCATCCTTATAAAGCATAACACCAGGATTATATGGCCGAATATGTTTGCCGATATATATAATATATAATATATATATATAATATATATATATATATAATAAATATATATAATATATATATATATATATATATATTATATATATATATATATATATATATATATACATATATATCACACATATGCATGTGTTCATGCAGTTCACGAACCCTCACAACCTGCAACACACCACCACCTCCCCGAGCCATTGTTGTAGAGCCCTGTGGTTTATTAGTTATCACTGCTTTGTTTAACATGGCATCACACAGGCTTACACCCTTCAACCCCGTCATAGT
Source organism: Chionoecetes opilio (assembly GCA_016584305.1). Classification (NCBI taxonomy): domain Eukaryota; kingdom Metazoa; phylum Arthropoda; class Malacostraca; order Decapoda; family Majidae; genus Chionoecetes; species Chionoecetes opilio. The sequence continues at coordinate 155,564 of JACEEZ010025850.1, read as the reverse complement.
GGCCATTGACTGCACGTGTCTGTGTTTGTGTTATTTGTTTAGGTGTGGCTCCAGAGTTGCTGGTCCTGCTCGACAAACGACGCTCAACGCTCACAACCAACCAGCTAGAGGTATACCCTTGCATGACTTTTGTTGCACAGTCCTAGTATTCATGACCCTCTGCTTGTGCTGCATTGAATACTTTATTTTCATGTGATCTTCATTTGATTCATTTGATGATGCAAATGTTAAATGTGAGGCATATTTTGAATGCAGCTTCAGTTATGTTGAAATATTATACATGTGTTTCTGATACATTGAATAATGTCTGGAAAAGGAAGTTAATGAAACTTTCAAGTATGCGTACAAAGATACATTGTACTTATATGTATGGGTTTTTATTTTCAGAATTGAATGGTTGATATGAATTGGTAGGATAGATTCATAAAACTTCTAGGCTGTTAAAAATTGTTATTGCTCCCAAATTTGTCAATCATAGAGTTGTGTTTGAGGAAATGAAACTGAAAAATTTATATCAGAATTAAAATTAATATTGAAAAAACGTAATCTCATGTTGACTCAACAATAACACCGTAAAACTTTTCAGCATACTACTTTTCTTATTTGCTGCATCAATTCAATGGTAAACCATTATATATATATTTTCTAGTTAAAGTCAAAGTTGCCTAACCTTGTTTGTTGTTTTCAGTGTCATTCAGATACCTAACATGTATCATCTAAATCAGTCAGGGGAAGTAGCATAGTTTTCTTGTTGCAGCAAGGCACCTTTTTTTCATCCATCTTGGTTTATCTTATAAGTGCAGAAAACTTGTCAAATGAATGATAGTTGCTTAGCTCAGTTTATATCTCGGTGTAGATGAGGATGAGCTACTTCTAAGAAAGAGGTCCCAATGTTTAGGGTTTCTGTGAAGAGGGTTGGCTAAACACCACCACTGAAAAGACTCATGTTTGTTTTTCAGAAGAAAAAAAAAATTTAAGAATTTAACTTGCTATAATAAGAAATTATATTTTTTGCGTTACCAGTAGAACCTGTAAACAATGAATAATACTGAGCATAACACTAAAATGAGTAGACAAATGAATAATAGAATAATACTGCACGTGAGACATTATGAATATATATATCATGAAATGCTCCAGTGAGTATTGCAGATTTGGTATAGCATGACTGGAAATTGATAATTTTGATAAATCAGTGATATAGGAAATTTGATTGATTGTTATTTAAATAGATTGCCTTTTTGCTAATGAGATGTTGTTTAGGTAATTAGTATAATTTAGAGTCAGTGATGGGTATAGGATGCAGTATAAGTGCATAGTTGTCTGATGATGCATTTTATGAATGCTGATGGTTAATACTTTTCTAAGGCTATTTTTACTTATATTTCAATTTTCAATTCATCAATTAGTTTCTCCATGCTGATGGTCTTTGTTATGACAGGAACTGGAGGAGACCTGGGTGGACGGTGAGCGTGCAGAGGAGCCCAGATGTCCGCCCCTCCATCGCCAGACCTCTCACGAGCATGTATTGACGACAGACCTGTCTTTGGAGGACGTTGTCAATGTATAGTGAAGGATTTGAATAGGAAGGAATAATTTTGCATTTTTTGGGAATAAGTGCACCTTTTGATTGGCAGGAAAGATTGTCCCGATGTATCTACTTACTAAATTCATGATCGTCTAGATCAAAAACAAATTTTGTAGGAATTATTTTAATGATTACCATTATTTTGTAATCTTACATTTGATATCTGACCTATTATCAGGCAGCAGTTTACATCTCCCAGCTGATGGCAAGGTTACAGTGTGAGTCAGTGAGCCAAGAGGACACCTGCAGGTGGCTGTGAAGTTTCAACATGTGACAAGCGTAGTGATAATGTTACTTAATGTCAGGAACTGACTTTAAGGTAAAAGTGTGCTTTGTATTGAAGCAAAGCTTGGTTTCATGTTTAGAGGAGCAAGTACATTTTTGCATTTTCATATACATACTCTTATGACTTACTCTTGTTCCCCATAGAAGTCAGAGGAATGAAGCTCATCTAATAAAACTAAGCAATGAGAGGATTGTAAATTTAGTGGTTAGATAATTTATATAAGGTACATCGTACTGTAAAGCGAGTATAATAGGTCACTGCCAGCATTGGATATGTATATACTTTCTTCCAATTTTTGTTAGTACAAGTAGCACAAATTAAGTTGTAGGCCCCCCAACCAGTGTTCTGGTGTGAACCTGTGACACGGAACAGCAGCTCCCGCACTGTGAGCTGCACATTGCTCTGACATCTGTCTTGCCATCACACAGTTTATACCATTATATATATATATATATATATATATATATATATATATATATATATATATATATATATATATATATATATATAGTGATGAAACGAGTAAAAAAGTTATTTTGTCCACTTATACAGTTCCCCTCACAGATTATGTTGAAGGAAAGTGTCAGGGATGTTAAATCTAATAAAGAATTAGTTGTTTGAGGTGTATCTTAGCACACTCATTGTATAATACTGAAGTACATATATTGCATATGTATTTTTTGCACTGATTATTACTGAACTTTGCTTTAGAAAAATGCACAGTACATAATATTGGCATTAATAAGCATGATTAAATAGTTAGCTCACTTTTATTTTGTAATGTATGCATTCACTTCACACACCAGGATGAAAGAGGGATGCCCTGATTCATTTGCAAGCTTCACTTTGCAGCTAGTTAGGAACAAGGATTTAAACTTAACTTACAAGTCTTTAAGAAATTTTTGTAGGCTGAGCATACCAGGGTTGTTACATTTGTTAGAAGTATTTATATGCAAGAAAATGGGTGGTCACTTAATGGGAGGCATGTTAATGACGTGGTTTTGTGATGGTATGCACTTAACTTTAAAAAAAAAAGTTCAATGCATTTGATTCCTAATCTGACTTACTGTGTATTGAAAATATTGTGGTAGTATCTCAACAGTAGAATTGAGACGAACTTGTATAACTTGTGAGCTTTGCTTTTGATAGGAATCCAACAAGCACTTTACCATGAACATATGTATAAAGATGATAATCTTGTCAAAAGTAATTATTATAATGTTATTAATCTACAGGTAGTATGTTTGCCTCGTGTGAAATCTGGCTTTTTTTATGTACAGCTTGTGTTGTTTTGTGTGAGGAGCCTTGTGCCAAGACTGAAAGACTTTAGTGTGTGATCAGTGTAGAATTTTTTTTATACACATATAACTATTGAATACTGAGGTTCCCATGGCTGCAAGAAGTTTATCTGTGATGGGATGTTCAGGTTTTGAAGTGACTGATTATGACATGTAATAACAAGAACAGTTACGACTCAAAAGGAAAAACTGAAGTAATGTTAGCAGTACGTCACATTAGGAAGATTTTTTTTTTGTAATCTTTGAATCTGCAAGAAATTGTAACCACGTAAATTGTATCATAATTTAACATGTCCCAGCAAAGCATACTTAATTTCAGTTTTCTGATACAGAAAATGCACATTTCCATATTTTCATTATAAGAAAAGAGAATTTGAATTGAAAATTTGAGTCAAACAATAAGTTACGTGTTGGTGATAAACTTTTGCATTTAAAGCAAATTGCTTGCATTCAAAATCAAGGATTGTGAACAAGTATCCAGTAAATCTATATTCGTTGACAATAGCAGCATTTTTATGTATAGTTTCATTAAGTCATGGAAAAATTATGTATTGATTTCTTCAGAAGATTTATTCCCCTAATATGGGAGTACCTTTCATTCTGCTGTCAACCTTGCCAGTTGTTCCAGTCAAGTGGTGTGATTTTGGGCTTCACCAAGGTAGTACAAAGCAGCCAGTTGCAAGGTTTGTTAAAAAGAGTGCTCACATGAGACAATACAATTTTAAAAATCAAAAAAATACAATTAATGTTGTATAGGTGACTGTAGGTAGTTATAGGAAAACAGGAAACTAATCATTCAGCTTATGAACCTACCTCGAACCACTGTAGTGCTCCTCAGGTGTGAAAGACTTCTTCCCCCCCCACCCTTTTTTTTGAGATACCAAACGTCTATTTGTTCTCTGTTGGTTCTCTATACAGCCTACTCACGCTGGTTCTCCACACCACACTGTAACACTGCTCCTCCAGATAATGATGTTTCCATCAAACCATTTCATTTTGAATAAGGTTGCATGTTCTAGAAATGAATTTCACGATCATCTATTGTAATCTCTTCTAAGTTCCATCTGAAAAGGTGCAAGGCTGAAGATAATTCTGAAATGAAATCATTGTTCAATAATTTTAAATCTTTCTTAAGTGGCCTGGTTAAGCTGAATTTGATAATAGCACGAGTTTTCATGTCCGTCTTGTGAGCTATCGTTTGATGTACTTGTCATGAGCTACAAACTGTACAGATTACTGCCAGTCTCATGTAAATTCATTGTTAGCTTTTTTAACAGATAGCATAATGGCATAAGAATTGTTGTGGTAACCTCATCTTGTTTAGTATGATTGTAATGTTGTGCTTGTTGGGTGCAGCACAGATGGGGCTCGGGACACCAGTGGCATTCTTCCAAGCAACAGATTAGTTTGGGTTGGGTATTGACAAATCTATCTGAATTGATTCAGTAATGTGATATGTAAATTGGAAATTTTCTTTGCAGTTCAGATGGCATATTATAAAACATTCGATATTTTTATTAGTAATAGGAATTGCAATGTCATGACAGTTGTCCCAGCTGGCCAATGTCCTGAGCGACTGTGCCATGATTAGGTAGCAATGAAATATTTTGTGGTCATTGTGAGTTGTGATAGCAACAAGATTTCTTGTCACATTTTTCTTCCCTCCTTCTTTTAAGATTTGTGCTAAAAAGTTATGTGACCACAGATTTTTGTCACAGCAATGTTTTACTCTTGTAAATATCTTACTTGTCATATTTTATATTTTACAATTATTCTACTGCCTTAATAAAATTATTTCCTATATACTGTTTATACAAACTTGGAGTAAATTGATGAACTGAGTACACTGTTGATACAATTCCAACTACAGGTTGACCATCACTAATCCGGCAATCAATATTCCCGTTCCAGCAGTTTTCCGGCATGAATTTCGGAGTGCAGTTTCAAATTTCCCGGGTTGACGCGCCACTGTTTTCGGGAGGCGCCGTTTGTTTTGATGGCGCTGTACCCAGAACCAGAACCAGAACCGTATCCTAGCGCTTCGTGTCCTGGTGGAACGCCGACGTGAGTTTCGACAGGGGATGCTTGCAGCCTATGTTGATCTCAAGAAGGCGTTTGACTCGGTGCATCGTGAGTCACTCTGGGATCTTCTGCGACTTCGAGGGATTCCTGCAAGGACTATTGGTTTGATGACTGGTCTGTATTCTGGGACTGAGAGTGCTGTGAAGTGTGGGGCAGGTGTATCCGGCTTCTTAACTGTGAATACAGGAGTGAGGCAAGGGTGCGTCCTTGCCCCATCACTTTTCAACGCTTGTATGGACTGGGTATTGGACAAGGTTGTAGATCAAAGTGATTGTGGAGCATCCGTTGGCAACACCAAGATCACTGATCTTGTTTTTGCCGATGATGCAGTAATCTTTGCCGAGTCGCTGGAGGTCCTGGTGATGGCTCTCGAGGTGCTGCACGAGGAGGCAAAGCCTTTGGGACTTGAGGTCTCCTGGCTCAAGACCAAGGTCCAGGTGTTTGGAGACTTACTAGATGAAGCAGTACAGTCTGTTCATGCGTGTGGCGAGGACATTGAGACCTTGGAAAGTTTTACATACCTTGGTAGCGCAATCCATAATGACGGCGGGTCACGTCAAGAAGTCTTACGGCGGATTGGCATAGCCCACGGTGTTATGGACTCGCTCAGCGGGAGTATTTGGCGTTGTCGGTACCTGTGCAGGAGGACAAAGATCCGGATCTTCAAATCGCTTGTGATCCCTGTCTTACTCTATGGTTGTGAGACATGGACACTAAATAGTGACTTGAAGAGACAAATCAATGCCTTTGGTAATAAGTGTCTTCGCAGAATCATGGGGTATCGCTGGGATGATTACGTATCAAATCAGCGATTGCACCGTGAGACTGAATCGAGGCCTATTACCTGCATAGTCCGTCAGCGCCAACTTCGGCTATATGGGCATGTGACACGCTACCCTGAAACCGATCCTTCCCATCGGGTTGTATCTGTAAGAGACAATCCGGCGTGGAGGAGGCCAAGGGGGCGCCCACAAGGCTCGTGGCTGGGGCAAGTTGATGTTTCTTGTCGAGAGCTGCTTGGTATGGGAAAGGAGCCTGCATGGGAACTCGCGCGTGGTGACCCCCGGGAGTGGCGTCGTAGGGTGGGCGAGGCCATGTGCCCCCAATGATTGATTGATTGTACCCAGAATCAGCTGTATGCTCAAGCTTCCGACAGCAAACGGGCATTCCTTCTCATTTATTTGCCGTAATTGTTAAAATCTGCTGCTGTATAGCCCCATCATGGATTCGGCGAATAAAAGAAGTGGCGTAAAATGCAAACATCGCTCGTTGTCGATCGCAGAGAAAGTTGAACTGTTAAAAAAAACTTGATAGTGATGTGTCTGTGCGAAGTGTTTGTGAAATGTACGGCATTGGGTCTTCAACAGTCTATGATATAAAAAACAGAAAGAAAAAGTGCTAAAGTTCTTTACTGTTACTGGATCAAAAAAACAGATGTTTGTAAGGAAGTCAATGACAGAAAGAAAAAGTTCTGATCTGGACCAAGTGCTGATAACCTGGTTTAATCTTCGTGTAAGTGAAGGTGTTGAAATTTTCTGTTACAATATACAGTACCCTTCCGAGTTTCGCACTTGCTTTCTTCCGGAGGCGTAGCGCGAAACTCGGGTATTGAAAACACTGTAAAAATGCTTATTTAGTCCGGTGCGAGGTGTACCTACCGTATTTTACAGCTTATAAGACTCACTTTTTCCCCCTAAAAATATCCTGAAAATGCCCCAAGCCCCTGTCCACCCAGCAGTGAATGGGTACCGGGTGTTAGCCTAGGGTTTGTGACCCACCTCCTGGGGTGGTGGCTTCGGCCAACACTACGTAGAGAAGAGGAGGGAGGAGAGGAGCTTGAGCTTGAGTTGGGAGTCACCCAGCGAGCAGCGGATGCTGTTTTGGTCTGAGTGAGGGCGTCAGCTGATGGTTGTGTGACAGTGTTATACGGCAATAACACTTTCACAATGCCTTTCTCTCTTCTCTCCTGTCTCCTCCAGAAACCACAGTACCACACACGTCATGGTTAATCACTTATAAAGGAGTATTTTGTGGTAAATAAGTAAGGAACGGCAGGGGTGTAAGGTAAGGTGCTACTTATTTTGAGGTGTTACCTATCTTATGCGACACTGGCTGCTCCTGTAGAGAAAAACACAAACAAAAGGAAAAAAACAAAGAAAACTACATACAAGCTATACTAAGCCTATTATAATACTATACTAAGCCAGGAAGGTAGGTTAGACGTGTCCCATATGTCTCTTGGGAGGCGTTAGCAGAGTGGTTAGCGTCAAGATATGTGTCAAGCTCTAGCACGAGCTTGACAGACGACTTACAAAGTGATACTGAGCAGAAAAGGACACAAGAAGAAGAAGAAGAAGAAGAAGTCTCAGAGTGGCGTTCTGAGTGACCTGAGTTCGATCCTTGATGAGGGCTGTAAAATTCACTTAAAATCTTTCTCTGCACCGTTGAGTGGCCTAAGAACACCCACACCCATTAACTCTACCTTCGATTGCGAGTGCATCGGAGGACACAGGGGGCGGCATGAGCCTCTAATCACAGGCGTCACTAGAAATTCTGTCTGCTCCACCACGGGCAAGGGCCAACCATCACAGCCCTCAAGTGAGCCTCCAGGGCCTACCATCCCACCCCTGGAGGTCACTGCCTAACGGCGCTGTACACACACACACCAAAAAAAAAAGTGTACAAAGCAACGCGAAAGTCGGGAATATAATGCGCGAAAGTCGGGATGGTAAGAATTTAGGACTCTGCGCGAAACTTGAGGATCGCGAAACTCGCATAGCGTGAAACTCCGGAGGGTAGTGTATATAGCAATACAGCATATATTATAGTCAGGGGACAAAACATCAATAATTTGGAAATTTCGAAAATCCGGCAGTCCTAAAATTCCGTGGTTGTCCGGATTAGTGATGGGCAACCTGTACTTTTACTTCAATTCGAAATATGGTTATTGTACCTCAAGAATAAGAGTTCTTTCAAATAGTGATGCCTGCTTCATTGAGTTTGCAAATGTGTTGTGTGTTTCCCATTGATAGCTTGTTCTGGCACTGATGAAGTCTTGGGTTAAGATTAGAAGACAATCAATCATTGGGGGCATACGCCGGGGGACGCGTCCCCTCACTCACCCTACGACGCCACTCCAGAGGGTCGCCACGCATGAGTCCCCATGCAGGCTCCTTTCCCATACCAAGCAGCTCTCAACAGGAAACATCAACTTGCTCCAGTCACGAGCCTTGTGGGCGCCCCCTTGGCTTCCTCCACGTCGGATTGTCTCTTACAGATACAACCCGATGGGAAGGATCGGTTTCAGGGTAGTGTGCCACATGCCCATATAGCCGAAGTTGGCGCTGACGGACTATGCAGGTAATAGGCCTCAATTCAGTCTCGGTGCAATCGCTGATTTGACACGTAATCATCCCAGCGATACCCCATGATTCTGCGAAGACACTTATTACCAAAGGCATCGATTCACTTCTTCAAGTCGCTATTAAGTGTCCATGTTTCACATCCATAGAGTAAGACAGGGATCACAAGCAACTTGAAGATCTGGATCTTTGTCCTTCTGCACAGGTACCGACACCACCAAATACTCCTGCTGAGTGAGTCCATAACACCGTGGGGTATGCCAATCCGCTGTAAAACTTTGTGACGTGACCCGCCATCATTATGGACTGTGCTACCAAGGTATGTAAAACTTTCCAAGATTTCAATGTCCTCGCACCCCCCCCCCCCCCCCCCCCCCCCCCCCCCCGTTTCCCAGGCCCGCTGTCATCGTGGGGGGAGCTTCAGGCCCAGGGACGGGCCCGACACCCGGGTGACGACCTTCTGGTCGCTCCCTTGGCTTCGGGCCTCTGTCCTCGGTCTGACGAATTTTGCCTGGCCTTTCCTGTCTTCCTCCTTTTCCCCCTCCTTCTCTCTATCTCTTCTCTTGTACCTCCTCCTATCCCCCTTTCCTCCTAAAGTGTGAGAGCCATGCTGATGGGATATGAGGCTGGCTTCGGGCCAGTCCTATACGGCCTCAGGGTGCCACGGGCACGGTATACCCTCGGTACCACTGCCCTTACCCCTCATGGGGTTTATGAGAGGCAGACCGTTTATTTCCCCCTCTTTACCCCAGGCTCACTATGGCCATTGATGATACCCTTAACTCTACAGGGGCTTTAGGGCCAGCCCCTCTATCAAATGACCCTCTGGATCCCCCTGGTTAACCAACCCCTGCTCCTCTTTTGACTCTGGCCCAGAATACTACTATGCCCATTCCCCAAACTCGACCCTCGGAGACACTTAGTGCTCCTGAGCCCCCTAGCCAGATCAAGAATCCATCCACAGCACCAGGCCACACTCCTGCACACAATCCCACTACCTCTTCCATACCTTCTCCATCCTTGCCTCCCTGCTCTACCCCTCCAGATCCTTGCTCTACCCTTCCTCCTCCCCAGCCTTCTTTGCCCTCTTCCTCATCCTGTGTAGCTACTCTTGCACCCTACAACCCTTCTCCCTCTGGGAGACCTACAGTCCGCACGGTCACTTCTTCCTCATGCCCACGCACATCTACTTCTCTCCCTCACCCCTCCTTCGACACTCTTTTTGGTCCTGCAAAGTGGGACCGTTTCTTCATCGTCCCTAGCACCGCCCCTTACTCTGCCAATGCCCTACGTTTCACAGCATGCCTCCAACGGCAAGTTGGCAAGGTTGCATTCCGTACCCGCCCCGACCGGTCCCGCCTGGTGACTGTTGACACCGAGGCCCAAGCTCATGCACTGCTCAACTTTAAAGACCTCGACAGCAACCCCTTCTGCATCACGCCCGACACAACTCTTAACACCTGCACTGGAACAGTTTCCATCCCCCCGCGTTCTTGCCCAGTTGATGACACCGAATGGTTTGAGTGCGCGGATGTCCTCCTCAACCTTTTGACAGAGGATTATGATGCCGTTGCAGTTTACTGCTACACCATCCCATCCCTGGGCTGCTGTAAGTCCCCTACCAACATTGCCAGTCACTTTCAAAGGGCAAGATCTCTCTGATAGCATTTATGTTGCCGGGGTCAACTACTCTGTTAAACCTTACCGCCCTACTCCTCGCCAGTGCCAGTCCTGCTGGCGTGTTGGCCACCCTGCCAAGCACTGCCGATCCCTTGCCCGCTGCCCTCTTTGTGTTCAACCTGGCCATGCTCGTTCCACGTGTCCTGCAATGTCTCCCACTTGTGCTAACTGTGGTCGTACCCACAATGTCTTCTACAGGGGTTGCCCTGTCTACTACTTTGAATCGGAAGTGGCATCCATCAGATTTAAGTCTGGCTTAACTCTGTGGGAAGCCCGCCAAGAAGCTCGCCGCAAAGGCTCTTCCCCTTCCCCCATCTCACAGCTTATTTCCAATCCCACTTTTCCGAATCCCCCCACCACAACCTCTCCTACCCCCTCTTTCCCTGTTCCTCCTCCTCCCACTCCTCGTCCCTCCTTTGCTCCTTCTGTTCTCCCCTCTCTCCCTAGCTAACCCTTTTTCCGTCCTTAGGCCAGATACTTCGACCTCAACTCCTTCCTCGATCCCCACACCCTTCCTCCACGCATCCTTCGGCCTCCTCTTGTCAGGCGACCCTAAACGTTCTTCCCCTTCCTCCCCCATGAAACCTTCCACTCTCTCTCCCTCCTCCTCAGGTCCTCACATCCCACTTTCTACGTCTCCTCCTACAGTACCCTCCCGAGTTTCACGCTATGCGAGTTTCGAGATCCGCGAGTTTCGCGCGGAGTCCTAAATTCTTACCATTCCGACTTTCGCACATTATCTCCCCGAGTTTCGCGCTGCTTCGTACGTTTTTTTCTTCTCCCCCCCCCCCTTTTTTTTTTGGGTGTGTGTGCCTACAGCGCCGTTAGGCAGTGACCTCCAGGGGTGGAATGGTAGGCCCTGGAGGTTCCCTCGAGGGCTGTGATGGTTTTGGCCCTCGCCCATGGTAGAGCAGGCAGGATTTTTATAGTGACGCTGTGATTAGAGGTTCATGTCGCCCCCCTGTGACCTCGATGCACTCACAATCATAGGTAGAGTTAATGGGCAGCATGTGGGTGTTCTTAGGCCACTCGACGGTGCAGAAAAATATTTTATACCTTCGGTAATATCAAGATCAAGTATCGCTAAAGAGGTAAATAGTCGTATGTACAGATGGAAGAATGGTGTCAGCAAGATGTGTGTGATGTGTGAGACAGGAGTGGATGAAACTGTGGAGTACTTGATGCTGGAATGTGAACGGTATGAGTATGCTAGAACAAAGATGTTGGAGGTAGTGGTAGGAAAAGTCGGAGTGGAAGAATGGCGAGAGATGAGATACAGGAGTGTGAATAGGCAGATGGAGTACCTGCTGGGGTTGTGTGCTGAGTGACAGTCGTGTGGCTGAAAGTGTAAAAGAATTCTTGGAGAGCACGCATGAGAGAGAATGAGAGGCAGAAAGCCCCTCAGTGAGGGTGGACCCCGTATGAATGTGATGCAGAGAGAGGAATGAGGGGAAAATTAAACGCCTAGTTTTGCTTCCCCCTTTTGCTTCTCTCCCAACAGAATACTACGTGTGTGGGAGAACACCGGACCAAAGGCTTCACCGACAGCATCAGCTGGGTGACTCCCAACTCAAGCTCAAGCTCAAGCTCGTAGGTCCTCTCCTCTCCTCCTCTCATGTCCTCTAGTTTTGGCCGACCACCCCGGGAGGCAGGTCACAAACCCCCGACTAACACCCGGTACCCATTCACTGCTGGGTGGACAGGGGCTCAGGGCATTTTCAGGGTATTTTCGGGGGGAGAAAATTACTAAATAAGCATTTTTAGTGTTTTCAATACCCGAGTTTCCTGATCCTCGAGTTTAGCGCTATGCCTTGTGAAGAAAGCAAGCGCCAAACTCGGGAGGGTACCAGTACCCTCCCGAGTTTCACGCTATGCGAGTTTCGCGATCCTCGAGTTTCGCGCTGAGTCCTAAATTCTTACTATCCCGACTTTCGCGCATTATCTCCCTGAGTTTCGCACTGCTTCATACGTTTTTTTTCTTCTTTTTTTCCTATAGCGCCGTTTGGCAGTGACCTCCAGGGGTGGGATGGTAGGCCCTGTACGCGAGGGCTGTAATGGTTGGCCCTCGCCCGTGGTGGCGCAGACAGGATTTTTATAAGAGTTAATGGGCTGCTTTAGTAGAAGCGAAATTGGATTGGCTTTCCATTGATATATTTTGTTTTCTGATAAATGAATTAGCACCATGCATAAATTAGCGTTAACTAAATAAATATCATCATCAATCGGGGTATAAGCAAGCGCCCCACCCTCAGTACTCACTGATTGTGTAAGCGACTGGGCGAGGCTCTCTTCGCCGGCCTCCGCTCCCGCACACCACAGTCACCGTTCCTATCACGTACACAGTAGTAGCTACAGCTCATTATTATTACTACATGTGCAGTGCTTAAGCTGTGTATTAAACTGCAGTGCGAATTGACTTAGTCTTTAAGAATTGTAGACATGGGTAGTGATTGAATATACTTTTCAAGCTCATAAGGTAGTGGTATATATCACTGTGGCGTAATAAGCCTGGAAGATCGCCACCAAGCAGAGCATTTGTGCCGCGGTATGTTATATGGATCTATATTCCCTATTTCCTTACATTTTTCAATGTAACGAGGAATAGATCCAGAGTCCAACATCCGGAGGACATAGTCTGACAGATGAACACCATCAATCACTTTCCCAGCCCTCAAAAAAGAAATTAGTAAGCGTGAGTGTACCGCGTTTACAGGGGAGGTAATGTCCTTTGTTTGCATCACCGCACGGCCACTGTCGTCTGTCGGCCAGCCGCCAGCCATGTGCTCGGGGCGGACCGCTCGGCCACCGCCTCTACCAGCGGTGATCCAAAAGTGTCTTTCTGTTGGTCTGTTTCCATTTTCTTTGGCGTATCGTATAACTTTTAGCTTGTATGTGATAGTATTAGTAAATTAAGTTTGATGAATTCGCCATGTGTGATAATATTTCCAGTACTGAAAAGAGCTTAAGATACGTGTGACAGCCTAGTGGTAAATGTTACGTCAACACTAGCAGACGATAGATGGTGCTGTTGGCAGCAATCGTGGCAATCTGCCGCCAAAAGGGGGAATGTAAACATACCAGCTTGAGGACAGATTACGTAGTTGATTTGAATGTCTTATGGTATTTGAAATACTTGTAACAGGTAAGTACTGAGTACTGAGGAAGTACTACAACATTCGTCTTGGAAGACCATTAGTATTTCTAAGGGTATTTTTTTGGAGAAAACGTGAGTCTTATAAGCCGTAAAATATGGTACCACGCCTCGCACCGGACCTAATAAGCATTTTTACAGGATTTTCAATACCCGAGTTTTGCGATCCTCGAGTTTAGCGCTATGCCTTGTGAATAAAGCAAGCGCGAAACTCGGGAGGGTACTGTAGTATAGTAATCAAAGTAAATTCATTCAGAATCGGTAAATAACCGATATACGAAAGAGATTATGTGTTGTGACTGACGTGGCAGAGCAACGGACAGGGAATTCCCCACTCCAGCCAACGCCCAAATGGACTTAATAAATTGGTTCTACTATAGTTAGTTATCGGTCTCACTGTTACCACAAGCGGGTGTTCTGTGTTCATTGTCATCATGTCCAGCTGTCCATCCACGTGCACCAATAAACCAACAAGCATTCTGTGGTCAAGACAAGATACCACACGGTTCATTGACTTGCACCGCTAACATCCGTGCCTAGGGAACGTCAAAAGTAACACGTGCAAGGATAGAGATAAACGTGCAGCAGCTCTCACGCCAATAGCAGAGGAGATACGGAAGACTTGTGCTGCCATTACCACGGGAGATATAAATCTGAAAATAGAGACCCTACGAAATCAACATAGACGTGAAATGCGAATGGTTGAAAATCACTGCAGGGACACTTTCCTGTACCCATACGTCCCCACACAATAATTAATTATTATTATCAATTAATTATTGTATTATAATACAGTATAATACTACAGGCATCCCCGACAGACTTTGCCCGGTAAGGGCAGAGCCTGCCGGGCTCTGTCCAATAGTGTGGAGCCTGCACGGAACTGCTACATCTGGTAACACTGCTGAAGTGAGAGAAATATGCTTAGCGGGCACTGCCCGATAGTGTGGACAGGCCTTAAAGCCGGCCACACACACACCGGCGCGGCCTGTCCGGCCGACGAAAAGGGGCGTGGCTAGAGGCGGCCAGTGTGTGTGTGGGGGGGTTTTCATCCGGCGGGGCCTGTCGCAGCGGCCGGATGAAAATCAGTCGGCGCTTGAAAATTCCGTCCGGCGCGGCCTGCCGCCTGCGTGTGTGTGGGTGCCTTCCGGCGCGGCCCGCCCCTCGCTCGGCCAGATAATGACTAATTGTACCAGTAATAATTGTATTTATGATAATACAGGAGAACCTCGTTTATCCGGCACCCTCGGGGGGGAGCGCATGCCGGATAACTCATTTCGCCGTTGTTTTGAGAGTTACTCTTATGGAATCCCCCAAAATCCTTTTTTTTTTTTTTTCTCTCCATCACCAGGAACTGGCCAAGGGCACAACAAAAATGGGTAACACAAAGGCCGCTTAGTTGCCAGTCCCTATAAAGAAGACAGTCAGAGAATAAAATAAAAAAGTGGGTTTGAGGCTTTGTTTTGAGGCTGCCGTTGTTTTAAATGCCGGTTAAACGAGGTTCTCCTGTATAGGTATTATATGACGTATTATATATAGTATGATGTATTATATATAGGTATTATATATGGCTGCACATGCAGCCATCACCAACAAGTCATTTTCGGACAGCGGATTCATGTTGTCACCACAGTGGTCCGACGGGTACTGTATATTTTCATGAGGTGGCCGGTGTGTGTGTGGGTCTCGTCCGGCGAACGATGCCCCGCCACTTTTTGTCAGCCGGACAGGCTGCGCCGGTGTGTGTGGCCGGCTTAAGAGACAATCCGGCGTGGAGGAGGCCAAGGGGGCGCCCACAAGGCTCGTGGCTGGGGCAAGTTGATGTTTCTTGCCGAGAGTTGCTTGGTATTCCCGGGAAGGGAGCCTGCATGGGGACTCGCACGTGGTGACCCACGGGAGTGGCATCGAAGGATGGGCGAGGCGATGCGCCTCCCGGCGTATGCCCCTAATGATTGATTGCATTCCCACCTTGCATGCTTTAACCCTCTCATTCTCTTGCCCCTTTCTCTCACATTCTATAGCACTGTCCTCCCATTTCACTGGAGGTCGTACTCTATAACCCACTGCATCTACTACACTTACACATACTCTCTTGGTGTATTGATGGTGGTGGTGGAAGGGGGGTGGTGTGGTGAAGTATTAATTGCATTTTATGATATGGTCAGGACGTGATATAGTCTTAAGAACTTGTCTTTAAGTCAACGCATATACCGTAAATGGCGGCGTACAAGTCGACTCTTTGAGCCTGAAAAATTCTCTCCAAAACTAGGGGTCGACTTATACATCGTGTGGATAATGTGTGGGTATTGAATACAGCTGTTTCCAACAGCTGATGGAAACAGCTGATACACAGATTGTAAACACTGACAGGAACGCCACTTAACCCAAGCGGAGTCAGACAACTACAATATGCGCCACTCCGGTGATTCTCTGGTGGTTTAGTAAGCCTTGTTAGCCTGTTCAGTGTATAAGGGTCATTAAGCTGAGTGTGGGCAGTGTAACGGACCCATAGTTTCATAGCTGTGTGGGGTTAGTGGCGCCACGGGCTGTTTTTTTCTCATACACTAAAACTCTTATAACTCAGCATTGTATAACTCTGAATTTGATATAACTCTGCAAGGCAAAGACAGTCTGCATAAAATTATGCATCTCGGCATGTTGCCGAGTTATAACTGCATCTCTTGGTATCATGCCCTCACAACCTCTTGTGTGAACATGTATACAGAAAGTCTGCAAAAAATAATGTTTCTCTGCATATTGCCGAGTTATACTGTAACTGCATCTCTTTGCTTACACTCGGCATATCCTTAGTCTTCTTCTTCTTCTTGTGACCTCTTCTGCTTAGTATCGCTTTGTAGGTCGTCTGTCAAGCTCGAGCTCGAGCTTGACGTACGTCCCCGTGTGAATATGATGCAGTGAGAGGTAGGAGGGGAAAATGAAACCCCTAGTTTTGCTTTCCCCTTTTGCTTCTCTCCCAACAGATTACATGTGTGGGAGAACGCCGGACCAAAGGTCCCAACTCAAGCTCAAGTGCATAAGTGTCAGCCTACGCGCTGGTACCCGACCTTTGCCACCTATTTTACGTGTTTTGGGATTACATATAGTACTGTATTTCAAGATGTCAGCTCTATCACGCAAGGGTGTCTCCAGCAGGAAGGGAATGAAATTGAAGAGCCTGGGCCTGCAGGAAAAGGTGAAAGTGCTGGCAAGGATGGAAGCAGGTGCGTCCATGCGTGCTATTTGTGCTGAGTTTTATATCAAATCCAGCATTCTACGATATCAAGAAGAAAAAAAAAAGATTCGTGCCCATGCCCTTTGGAGGATCCAAGCACCTCCAAGACTACCAGGAAGAGGATTAAGCCAGTTAAGAAAGTCTCCCTGGATGCTGTATTTACAAGATTTTGAATTTTTACCCATATCAGGAGGGCATTTGCATAACTCGGCAAGGCCAGAGCCCCTATCATGCCGAGTTGTAAGGATTTTAGTGTACAGGGAGGTCCCGAAGATACGAGCAGTTAGGTTCCACCTGGCATACTCGTAAAGCGAAATCTCGTATAACGAAACACATAACTAATGGTAAAATAGGTTTGGTTCCAGGACCCCATCAATTAAAAAAGAAAGACAAACACAACAAACACACAGCGTCTATATTACCCACACTGTACTACCTATTCTGTAGAAAAAGCATTCTGAAAGAGAAAATAGCACACAAAATAACATAACTGCACATTAATTAAACATAAAACATGCATAACACTCACAAGTGGTAATGTTGTGCGGGGAGACAGGAAGCTGGCACGTTGCCAGCTGAGAGTCCCTGCTTTTTTCTCTCCAAGGCTCGAGAGAAAACAGGGGTGACTGCGTTTGCAGGGATGACTGGGTTAGAGTTCTTCCTCCTCCCCTTGATCACTTGAGCTCCCTTCACACATTCCATAATCGAGCCACGATAGCTCCACCAATTTGATTATTGACGCTATCGTGAAATTTGTCCACGATAAACGCAGACCATGATAGCCTCACAACAATGTCACGCTGCCTGTACGTATGTGTCATGACGGTCGTAAGATGGTCATGATGGAGTCATGACAGCTGTAAGACAATGTCACGAATGGAAAATCAACGGTCATTTTGTCGTTACGATAACCATGACATTGCCATGAACGTATCACGATAGCGTCAAGAGTCATGCCTCGTGCAACATGCCTCACACGTGGGTGTGTGTTCCCATGGTGATGGAGAAGGAAGGGGCCGGGGCTAGAGATGAAGGTGGGAGAAACTGGGTTGTGTTGGTAATGGAGAAGGGGGGAAATGGGGGAGGGGGGTTGTAATAAACAAGGGGGTGATGGTGTTGGTGGGGAAACGGGGGGGGGGGGGATGGAGAAGGCGTTGTTGGGGGTGTGAGTGGTTAAAACAGGGGTGGATCCACCCCCCACCCCCTACTCCCTTCCCCCATCACCACGTGGTCATGGGAATAGGGGGTGGGTGGCATCACCACGTGGTCATGGGAGTAGGGGGAAGGGAGTAGAGGTTGGGTGGAGGTGAATGAGAAAGGGGGGAGAAGGCGGAAGGGGGTGCAAAAAAAGGGGGGGGGAGGTAGGATTGAAGACTCGAGAGGGTAGGGTAGGTAAGGGACAAGGGAGGGGTGCGCAGACCTCTTCCACTGCCCACAAACTCGTCTCTGTGCATCTGAATCATTGTACATCGTCCAGGATGTGAATTGTTGAAGGCCACATTGTCGTACCGAGCCACCAGAATTACCATATTTTCAGATTGATTATCGTACAACCTTAGGTAAAATCATATAGTCAGTAGATGACTTTATAATTTTAGTAAATAACTTTTAATTTACTTTAGTAAAAAGCTTGTAATTTACTTTAGTAAATAACTTGGTAATTTTACTCACCCCAGTTTGAATGTCGTAGCATTGGATTTTCGATCTCGTATATTGAAAATAGACCCTAATTTACACATCTCGTATTATCGGATTCTCGTATACCGAATGCTCGTATAACGGGACCTCCCTGTATATGCAAATGGCGGTGGGCACCGGTAAGTGCAGTCCAGTCATACTACCGTATTTTACTATAATATACAGTATGTATGTTTTTTTGTTTTTTTTACATTTGTGCCTATAGCACCTGTAGGCAGTGGTGATCCAGGGGTGGGATGGTAGGCCCTGGAGGTTCACTTGAGGGCTGTGATGGTTGGTCCTCGCCCGTGGTGGCGCAGGCAGGATTTTTATAGTGACGCCTGTGATTAGAGGCTCATGCCGCCCCCCTGCAGCTCTACCTTCGATTGCGAGTGCATCGGAGGACCGATGCACTCGCAATCGAAGGTAGAGCTGATGGGCAGGGCATGTGGGTGTTCTTAGGCAACTCGACGGTGCAGAAAGGTTTTGGTTTTCTTCGGGGATCGAACTCGGGTCACCGAGAACGCCAGTTGGAGACTCTAACCACTCCGCTACCGCCTACCCATGTAGCGGTACTATCGGGGGACTATGATGTTTTTCAAGTGAAAACAAGAGGCGGACCTATAGTAAAGATTTATATCTTCATATAAGTGGTGTGGTGTTGTGTTTTTGCAACAGGTTACCGTATACCGTACCGTAGCCTATCCACATTTAAGCTTTGGCCTACCAGTAGCCTACCGTATTTTTGGGGCTGACTTATACGGCAAGTATAGGCCTAACCTGTAATCTTGAGCTAATAATCTTGAGGTCTACTTATACGCCGCCATTTACGGTAATGGGAGTCAATGGGAAAATAGGATTAGTTCACATTTTTGCATAAAGCACGATTTTCCAGGAATGCAACTCATGTGTTAAACGGTGCATGGGTGCATATGGGTATGGGTGCACATGCAAACATCTGGAAAAAGGTGAGAACCAACATAGTTCTACTGTTGTATTTTGGTTATTACTAAAAGTAGAATCTTTATAAAAGTAACAACCAACCAGAAAAGCCAGCAATCCGGAACACACAATTCCCCACTGGTGTAATAGCTGGGGTCATGCTGTAATTGGAGGTTGTTTATACGTAGTTGCATTTACCTACAGTACCCTCCCGAGTTTGAGGCTTGCTTTCTTCACAAGGCATAGCGCTAAACTCGAGGATCGCGAAACTCGGGTATGGAAAACACTGTAAAAATGCTTATTTAGTCTGGTGCGAGACTCACTTTCTCCCCCCAAAAATACCCTGAAAATGCCCCGAGCCCCTGTCCCCCCAGCAGTGAATGGGTACCGGGTGTTAGCCGGGGGTTTGTGACCTGCCTCCCGGGGTGGTCGGCCAAAACTAGAGGACATGAGAGGAGGAGAGGAGAGGACCTACGAGCTTGAGCTTGAGTTGGGAGTCACCCAGCTGATGCTGTCGGTGAAGCCTTTGGTCCGGTGTTCTCCCACACACGTAGTATTCTGTTGGGAGAGAAGCAAAAGGGGGAAGCAAAACTAGGTGTTTCATTTTCCCCTCATTCCTCTCTCTGCATCACATTTATACGGGGTCCACCCTCACTGAGGGGCCCTCTGCCTCTCATTCTCTCTCATGCGTGCTCTCCAAGAATTCTTTTACACTTTCAGCCACACGACTGTCACTCCTCCACTCAGCACACAACCCCAGCAGGTACTCCATCTGCCTATTCACACTCCCGTCTCTCATCTCTCGCCATTCTTCCACTCTGACTTTTCCTATCACTACCTCCAACACCTTTGTTCTAGCATACTCATACTGTTCACATTCCAGCTTCAAGTACTCCACAGTTTCATCCACTCCTGTCTCACACATCACACAGTGTCTTGCTAACACCATTCTTCCATCTGTACATACGACTATTTACCTCTTTAGCGATACTTGATCTTGATATTACCGTAAGGTATAAAATCTTTCTCTGCACTGTCGAGTAGCCTAAGAACACCCACATGCTGCCCATTAACTCTACCTACGATTGCGAGTGCATCAGAGGCCACAGGGGGGCGACATGAACCTCTATTAATCACAAGCGTCACTATAAAAATCCTGCCTGCGCCACCACGGGCGAGGGCCAACCATCATAGCCCTCGAGGGAACCTCCAGGGCCTATCATCCCACCCCTGGAGGTCACTGCCTAACGGCACTGTAGGCGCACACACACACACACACACACACACCAAATAAAAATAACTTACGAAGCAGCGCGAAACTCGGGGTGATAATGTGCGAAAGTCAGGATGGTAAGAATTTAGAACTCAACGCGAAACTCGCGGATCGTGAAGCTCGCATAGCGTGAAACTCGGGAAGGTACTGTAGTTGTGACATAAGGGAAAGAAGTTATACTCATGGGGTCCTGTTTGTGTGTGACATTTAAAAGTGGTTTTTGGCTGACTGCATATGAGGCACGCCGCGGCAGAAGGGTACTATGCAACAAAATCAATATTAGTCAGAAAACGCAGTTAAAGATTAGGAATGTTTGGGAATGATTAGCTCAAGAACTGTTTGAGTTAGAATGAAGTGTTGTATATCAAATAAAAGCTGAGGAAGTCAGCTTTCATTTGATGTAGAAAAAAAATCTTATCACAAATTATTATTGGTACTGATTTTTTTTCTTTCTATTCACCCATCCATGCATAGACAGCCTAGTCTTGACTTCCACTTTCATTTCCCCCGCCCCTCTCCCTTCCCCTCAACCCTTCCACCCCACCCTCCATGCCTTTACTCGTACTCCAACAGCTCGTCCCGGTCATCAGGGTCCTCGTCAGGTGGGACGTCTTCGGTTAGGCCAACTGTGTGTGCGTCGATTATGTTGATGTAGAAGGTTTGTTTGTTGACAGGCATGAGGTCGAGGAGGTACTGAAGGTCACGCACTTTTTCCTTTTTGAGGGCTAAGGGGCGGCTGTAGTGCTTGGGGAGGCGGGGGGGCGGAGAGGTCAAACACCTTACGGGACCAGGCTGCCCGTCCCTTCTGCAGTCTGACCTCGGTGATGTTCTCGCTGTCAGCCTCGTAATCTGACTTCAGTTAGGTAGCCCTCATGGAATGCCAAACGCAGGAGGATTTTCACTGGCACTATTGTCACTGCTGGAATAATCCATGATAATGGCGAAAGTAATGAGTAAATCCAGAGAAAGCACTCGTTGCTTTCTCTGCGTTGGGAGGGAAGGAAGGCGGCAGTGGTGGCGATCCGACGCTCTCATTGGCTCAACGCTCTGACGTCACGGAGTGCGTCTCGTCTCCCATTGGCTGGTTGAGCGCGTGTGGAGTTATGTCCCTTCTGCCACGGCGCTCCCTGCCTTCACGTGTTCTAAGTAATCGAAGCAGAAAATCACTTTGTAAACAATAGGACTTTCGACCTTATGGAAATGTTGGAAGAAGGATGCTAACTTCCCACCATCCTGTAGAGCGGTAATTCAGATCTCTGTCGATGTAAAAGTCTCATTTTTGGCCGTGGTGGCGGTTAGTACCCTTCTGCCGCGGCGCGCCTCATATAACAAAATGAGGTCTATATTCAATCACAATATGAGAAATCTGTATTATGTTAGTTATACAAGTGCTCATAATGGACAATTATCAAGTGTTATGAACATTTCCGTTTTATTTGGTGGCT
This sequence comes from Chionoecetes opilio, assembly GCA_016584305.1. NCBI lineage: Eukaryota > Metazoa > Arthropoda > Malacostraca > Decapoda > Majidae > Chionoecetes > Chionoecetes opilio. Next base: position 133,548 of record JACEEZ010025850.1, on the reverse strand, counting down.
ATGAGGTTCATGGTAACACTAACATTACTCAGTTCATTACCTGAAAAACCAACAAATACATATTTAACAATCAGCCTCTTTACATATATCTAAGGGTACTTTGTACCCTGAAGGGCTTCATTTCACCACACTGATGGTTCTTACTTCAAATCAAAACTTTTGATCGAATAAAATAATTGGATTTCAAAAAGTTTGCTAACATGAAATGAGATTTGAAATTCCTTTCCAGCTATCAAAGCCATATTTTATGATAGCTCAAAACCTGAACCTGATGTAATAGCATACAGAAGTTTATCTCTAAGTGTGTGCTCGTCTTTATACTCTGGCAGCTTAAGGAGGTTCATGCATGTGGAAGCAGTGGGAAGACGGTCTTCTGATCCTGATGGCTGGATACAGAATGCTGGCTGTAATTCCTGCAACAGAAAAAACTTTAATAATGACACTGCATAGTCATACACCGATTACTTGATGTTTGTTACCACTGTTGCCTTTTCAATACTGTCTTGATAACAAATATCCAGCTAGATCACCGAACAAACTTATGTAATGTTATATCAGAATAAATACACTATGGCTCTCCATTTGTGAATGAGTCGCTCATAAACTTCATCTAAGCACAAATCTATGAAAGTATATATTTTCTGGCAAAAAAAGAAAAAGGTCTTCCTTGAATGGCAAACATGCATACTTTTGCTGCCATTAACTAGCATAGTATTGGGGAGGCGGTAGCGGAGTGGTTAGAGTCTCCGACTGGCGTTCTCGGTGACCCGAGTTCGATCCCCGAAGAAACCCAAAACCTTTCTGCACCGTCGAGTGGCCTAAGAACACCCAAATGCCCTGCCCATCAACTCTATCTTCGACTGCGAGTGCATCGGAGGACACAGGGGGGCGGCATGAGCCTCACAGGCGTCACTATAAGAATCCTGCCTGCGCCACAACGGGCGAGGACCAACCATCAGAGCCCTCAAGTGAACCTCCAGAGCCTACCATCCGAGCCCTGGGTCACCACAGCCTACAGGCGCTATAGGCACAAATGTAAAAAAAAAAAAAATAATAATAATAATAATTTAGAAACCATAACCAGCTTTCTAGAGAATATTCTAATGGATGGATATTTTTGCCACGTAACTTTTATACCCCGGCTGACCCTTGACCTTTGCTCTCTAGGGCCAAAATATTTCTATTACCAAAAGGTTCTTGTGTGTCAAGCTTCAGATAAAATATGAAAAGTAAGTCAGTAGCAGCTCAGGACAAAATGATCTATCAAATTATCAAGTCGCTTTATCACTGATTTTAACTTCAAACATAGACCACTATATCTCTGGACTGTTCATGCAACAATGTTTTGAAATTGCAAGCTGCATAGGGGCCTGCGGGGCGCCCGACAAAGAGATATAGTGGTCTATGGACTATCATATAGACTGGTTTATCAGTATATATGATATACTGTAATCTTCGTAAATGTTTGTTCTATAATATTATCAAATAAAAAACAGTAAAACACGCTAAAGAAATGCCATTACGAGACTGAAGAAATATGCATGAACTTAATATTCACTTCAACTCTTCGCCATTTAAAACTTTGCGAGTCAACTTTTATCATGAAGGGTATCAATAGAAGCGCAATTGTATTAGCTTTCCATTGATATATTTCGTTTTCTGATAAATGAATTAGAATCATGCATAAATTAGCATTAAATAAATAAATAAAATCATCAATCGGGTAATTTTCCCGATTGATGATGTTATTTATTTACTTATATATTTAGTTTCCTGTTAAATGAATTAGCACCATGTATAAATTAGCGTTAATTAAATAAATAACCATCAATCGGGAAAATTACCCGATTGATGATTTTATTTATTTATTTAACGCTAATTTATGCATGGTTCTAATTCATTTATCAGAAAACTAAATATATCAATGGAAAGCTAATACAATTGCGCTTCTATTGATACCCTTCATGATAAAAGTTGACTCGCAAAGTTTTAAATGACGAAGAGTTGAAGTGAATATTAAGTTCATGCATATTTCTTCAGTCTCGTAATGGCATTTCTTTAGCGTGTTTTACTGTTTTTTATTTGATAATATTATAGAACAAACATTTACGAAGATTACAGTATATCATATATACTGATAAACCAGTCTATATGATCCGTATATATATATATATATGAATCCAAGCGGCCCTCCGACTTCAGGCCCTTGTGCAACAGGCCGATATTCCGTGCGCAGTCCAGATTTACAGTGGTCTATGCTTCAAAACATTCCACCAATGACTGAAGTTACAGAGCTCTTAGTTAGAGTTCTTGAAGCACCAACAAGAGTGCCAGTGTTGTTTTGACCGCTTCAGCTGACTCGCCTCACAATCCCCCATGCATAACTATCCTGGCAAGGGGTACAGACTTACAAGCCAATGGTTTTGCATACCATACCATCTCAATTATAGAGCTATAAATTTTATGTATTTCATTTTGGATATGTCTAAAGCTTACAGTGTCAAATAGTCTGTTCAGGTGTTATTCTAGCACCAATACTCTCTGATTCAATCATCAACTTAACTTTAAGGGTATAAGATGTAGGGTGATTTTAGAAGGAATTGTCTGGGGAAAAAATTATCTTATATTGTGGGAAATAAAGTGAATAAACACACACAATTATCTGTCAATTTTCAGTATTTTGAAAGAGAACTAGGCAGCTCAGAAGTACTCGTAGACACTCTGCTCATGGCCACATGGTTGTGACTGTGTACCTCAAATCAAACAGTTGCCCAGTGAAGGAGGTAATGCTCTTTCATCACTAGCAGAGCTATTGGGTCTCCGTTAACGAGTTTGAGGGGAGTGCTTAATAACCTATCATTTTGATAAATTCAAAATACAGTAAAAACGTATTAAATACTTCAGTGTTTCCATTGGAAAAAATTGCAGCAAACACATCAAATTACCTTAAATCCCAGGAGAGGAGGTCTGGAACAGCTTGTGACAAACTTCAGAAGCTGACGCTTTTGAGTTTCACTGAACTCTCTTAAGACTTGCCAAAAGGCTTGTATTGTTGCATTTTCAGTACTATAAATACCTGAAAAAAAAGGAAAATCAGACCTGAGTACTAACAAATTTTAGTTGATAATTTGGATTCATGAGACAGAACTGCCTGGAAACCAACATGACGTGATGAAGATGTAAGAGAGGGCATGTGATAAGCCTAATATGGATGCAATGTTGAAGGTACAGGTCATTCCTTACGTCAATACACTGATACAGAAAACTGTATATCTTAATACCCTTCAAGCATCTTGTCTTCTTCAGGTTCTTTCCATGCTCTATTGTGTTCCTAAACATAGGCACTCACACATGCACATACTTACACACTCACATCTGCAAAACAATGGAAAGGGGGTCACTCCGGCCACAAGTGTCAATACATAGCAAGGGTACCTCGGCTTGGCACATCAGTGACCAAATAAATTGGCAAAGTTTTAAAAAATGTCAATGGAGAATTGGTAAAGAAGTGCATAAAGATCAATGTAGATGTCACTGGAAACAGTTTCGAGAGGTAAGAAAAGATCAGCCTACAACCTACAAAATTTAAAAAAATAGTATCGTAAAAGAAAAAAATATTAGATTGCTGATACAAAAATTGGAACAAAAAACTGATTGGTTGGATTCCCAATGCTAGCACGTGAGGCAGTGAGGCTGGACAGGCGATGGAGGGATGAGATTGAAAAGTCTGCAGGCAAATCGACAGGGGCCTTATCCGCCCATGTATGGAGTATGTCTCACATGTTTGGGGAGGATCCACTCATACAGCTCTCCTAAACAGGGTTGAGTCAAAAGCTTTTCGTCTCATCAACTCCTCTCCTCTGACTGACTGTCTTCAATCCTTAAATCACCGCTGCAATGTTGCTTCTCTTGCTCTCTTCTACCGTTATTTTCATGCGCACTGCTCTTCTGAACTTGCTAACTGCATGCCTCCCCCCCTCCCGCGGCCTCGCTGCACAAGACTTTCTACTCATTCTCATCCCTATTCTGTCCATCTTCCTAATGCAAGATTTAATTAGTATCTTTACTCTTTCATCCCTTTCACTGGTAAACTCTGGAACTCTCTTCCTGTTTCTATTTTTCCACTTTCCTATGATTTACATCTTTTCAAAAGAAGAGTAACAAGACACCTCCCGAACTAAATTGGCTCACCCCTCTTTTTTATTTTATTCTCTTACTGTCTTCTTTATAGGGACTGGCAACTAAGTGGGCTTTGTGTTACCCATTTTTGTTGTGCCCTTGGCCAGTTCCTTGCGATGTTAAAAAAAAAAAAAAAAAATCTAGGGAAAAATTGGCAGAGTGCCATAACTCAGAGAGAGGGTTTGGGGGAAGGCTGGTTCCATAATGGCTGATTATGATCAAACAAGGAAAAGTTGACTTACCACCATATCTGATATTGTCCATCAGGTCTTCAAGGTCAATAGGAACAGATGCACCTGATATCAGCATCTGAAGTTCTCGCCAGTCAAACATCTGAAGCCATTCCAGGGGCACCACGTCGACCACTCCTGCAACACAAGGCTACACTCAATGCAAGGATAACCTCAAATAAAGTATTGACAGTCAACTTTGAAATTTATGAAAGTCTTTATGCTTAACATGTAGCAAAGACTGGTAATACTAAGATGCCAATAACTAGTGAATGGACACCCTTTTTAAACTTTTTTTTTCCATCTTTTAAACACCATATCAAACATCAAAAACTAATGCACACCAAGGCTCAATGTGCAGCCCTCAAATCAATTGCCAATACAACATTTGGACACAACAAACAAACCCTAACCACAGTATACACACAATATAATATACGCTCAGTGATGGATTATGCAAGCCCTACCTGGGCCTCTAACCTCACTAAGACACATCACAACACCCTACAGACCGTACAGAACAAAGCCCTGAAAATCATTACAGGCTGCACAGCTACCACATCTACACCATGAAACAAAAGTCCTCAAAGTCAAGGACCACCTTGACATGAGGCACACAAACACTCGCCGCAGCCGCCTCAAACCCACAACACACACACACTACACGACATGGCACACCACCCTCACATGCCAAGAAACATCAAAACAACACCTAGCACACATTATCACACACAATTCTATCATCATTTCCACCTTGTCCTCTCCAAACCAGCATCCACAGGTATATTCATACCCAGATCACCCATCGCTTCATCCAATCATTCACGGACAACACTCAGCTGCTTGCACGGCCCCCAGACATCCACCCTTCCGAGTCCTCCCTTCCCCGTGAGGGCAGAGTCCACCTGGCCAGGCTGCGGTGTGGACACCATCCAGCTCTTCTGAGCTACCAGAAGAGGCTGGATGGGTCCGTTGCGGATGCCTGTCCAGGATGCAACACAGCATCCCACACTATCAAACATATTATAGAAGACTGCACTCCACATACTCACACATGCCAACAACACAACATACACTCCATGAAAGCCCTGTGGGAAAACCCGTTACAGGCCATGGCCTATCTTAGGAGCTCGGAGCTGTTCGGCCCGGCAGCCTGAGGAACAACAACAACAACAACTAGTGAATGGAGTCATATCTCAAAGAATGAATAAATAAAATACTGAAATAATATAATAAAGGTTCTTTGGCATTAGGTATCGATTGGGTATTGGTTGATTACAGATCAGTAGTAGTGAACATCAACTGAAGACAGGAGGAGATGATGTGTTTTTGTTTTCTACAAAACCTAGGAAAGATATGGATTGACTTAAAATATTAGATATTAGTATCTCTGCTGAAGCTTGATAGAAAGATATTCTTATTGTAAGACAGAGTACTGCAGTGAAATAGAACACAATGGATACTGAGTGATGAGGCAGATTCTACAAATAGGTGTGGGATCTATGGACATGAAGTGCCTTGGTTGAATCCTACTGGATTATTAATAAGGTAGTACAAGTACAGTAAGGCATGTGTGAGAGTGGGCAGAGAAGAATAAAGAGATAGGTCTACAACATGTTCAGCATCTCCCTGAATGCAGTTATGAAGGATATGAAAGCTGAACCTGAGGACCCTAGGGCAAGACTGGTGCATGGCAGCAGCAATAATTGAGGCGTCGGTTTTTGTGTGCAGATGACACAGCTCTTGTGTGGTAGTGAGAAACTGATGATTCCAGTTACATAATTTGGGAGAGCGAGCAACAAAAGGAAGCTGATAGTGTCTGTGGCAGCAAGGAGGCATAGGAGATACCAATACAGAGCTGAATGTTGAGAGGCTAGAACAGGTGAAATTTTGGTATTTAGGAGTGGACACTGAGGCAGGTGAGCCCAAGGGGAGGCGGTGGCCTAGTGGTTAGCGTCTGGAAGTGGCAAGCTCGGTGTACAGTTTGAATCCCGCCATGTGCCAAAATCTTTCGGCAACCGTTAAGTGGCCTAAGATCACCCACATACTGCTTTTAACTCTACCTTCGACGGCAAGTGCATTGGAGGACATAGGGGGGGCAGCATGAGCCACAGGCGCCACTATAAAAAAATTCCCGTGTTTCACAAGGGAATTTCACAAGGGAAAAAAACAAGGTTTCCTTTTTTTTTTTTTTTTTTTTTTTTTTTTTTTTTTTTTTTTCATCACAAAGGACTGGCCAAGGGCACAACAAAAATAGGTAACACAAAGCCCGTTTAGTTGCCAGTCCCTATAAAGAAGACTAGGAGGATAAAAAAAAAAAAAAAAAAGAGCGGTGAGCCAATTAGAGAGAACTGCAACTCGAGAAATGCCAGTGGTCGCTGGCAGTTTTAACTCAAAGGTTGGTCTACTGTGTTTTCCCTCCGCGACTAATATTTTTCATAAATCAATTTCGCGATAAATATTGATGCACCGCATCTGAATACCAAAAAATATAGTTCTTCTGTTGTTCTACTAATTATATGGATGAAATGCATTACGATGGAACGTTCTATAATAGCAATTTAATGCAAATTACTCGCCTCGAGTAGCAAAGCTTAATATATTTTTTACATGTATATTGTGGCATGTAAAATTTGGGCGATGTTCACACTGTTTTCAAAGACAGTACTGCTGCGTCTGGCAAACGCTTGTCAAAATACAATAAGCAATGCCTTGGAAAAACGAAGAATAAAGAATGCCGAAATCGGCTTGTTGCTGCGACAATGTAGGTTATAATTGTGGAGGCGACACGCCGCGGCGGGGAGTGGTGGGCGGGGAGATTGTGGCGGGGAGATTGAATCAAAACATTACGACTTCACACGTCGACTCATTGCACTTCCAGGCTTTCTTTCTGATTGATACACAATAATAACAGGAAAATATGACTGCCTAGGTATAGATATCTTCTAAACATTCGTTATTGACTATATAATATCATAGAGTAGCATTTACCTCGCCTCCTCAACTATAACCTACTTGGTTATTTGGTTATATACAATGTTTTACAGAATCAGGCTTCTATACAATATACATATAGAAGAAAATCGTTCTTAATATTATACTTGTGTGTTTTAAGTGCAGTGGAATAAGCCCATATTTTTCTTTCAAGTTGACCAACTTTTCACCAAATTGTGAGTTAAAACTGCCAGCGACCACTGGCATTTCGGAGTTGCAGTTCTCTCTAATTTAGTTCGGGAGGTGTCTTGTTACTTTTCTCTTGAGTTCCAGAGTTTACCAGTGAAAGGGATGAAAGAGTAAAGATACTGATTAACTGTTGCATTAGGAAGATGGACAGAATAACGATGAGAATGAGTAGAAAGTCTTGTGCAGCGAGGCCGTGGGAGGGGGGGAGGCATGCAGTTAGCAAGTTCAGAAGAGCAGTGAGCATGAAAATAACGGTAGAAGAGAGCAAGAGAAGCAACATTGCGGCGGTGATTTAAAGATTGAAGACAGTCAGTCAGAGGAGGGGAGTTAATGAGACGAAAAGCTTTTGACTCAACCCTGTTTAGGAGAGCTGTATGAGTGGATCCTCCCCAAACATGTGAGACATACTCCATACATGGGCGGATATGGCCCTTGTAGAGAGCATGCAACTGGGAGGGAGAAAAAACGCCACAGGACACCTAACTTCTTAGAAGCTGTTTTAGCAAGAGATGAGATGTGAGATTTCCAGTTCAGATTTTTAGTAAAGGATAGTCCTAGAATGTTCATTGTAGAAGAAGGCGACAGTTGAGTGTCATTGAAGAAGAGTGGATAGTTATCTGGTAGGTTTTGTCGAGTAGATAGGTGAAGAAATTGGGTTTTTGAGGCATTGAACAAAACAAGGTTTGCTTTGCCCCAATCAGAAATTATAGAAAGATCAGAAGTTAGGCGCTCGGTGGCATCTCTCCGTGAATCACTTAGTTCCTGTTGAGTTGGACGTCTAATAAAAGACATTGAAAAATGCAGGGTAGAATCATCAGCGTAGGAGTGGATAGGGCTTTGAGGTAGACATAGAAGATCATTAATGAATAATAGAAAGAGAGTGGGTGATAAGACAGAACCCTGGGGAACACCACCATTGATAGATTTAGGAGAAGAACAATGTCCGTCTACAGTAGCTGGAATATAACGGTTTGAAAGGAAACTTAAAATGAAGGTACAGAGAGAAGGATAGAAACCGAATGAGGGTAGTTTGGAAATTAAAGATTTGTGCCAGACTCTATCAAAAGCTTTTGATATGTCAATGGCAACAGCAAAAGTTTCACCGAAACCCCTAAAGGAGGATGACCAAGATTCAGTTAGGAAAGCTAGAAGATCGCCAGTAGATCGCCCTTTACGGAAACCGTACCGACGATCAGATAGAAGATTGTGAGCAGATAGATGCTTAAGAATCTTCTTATTAAGTATAGATTCAAAAATCTTTAGAAAGGCAGGAAGTCAAAGCTATAGGACGGCAGTTTGAAGGATTAGAACGGTCACCCTTCTTAGGAACAGGTTGGATGTGAGCAAACTTCCAGCAAGAAGGAAAGGTGGAAGTAGATAGACAAAGACGGAAAAGTTTGCCTTGCTTCGTGTGTGGCGGTTATTGTGTATATTTGTGTAAGTATGTGTTACCGGTATACTTTATGACTGGAGGTGCAGAGGAAGCGGAGTAGTGAAGAAACGGGAACAAGAGTCAGTGTGTAGTTGGATGGTAGAGTGAGCATGTGTTGGTCCACGTCTGGTGACGTATGCGCCACGCTTATCAACGGGTTCTTGTTGTGGCTTCACAGCTGAGGCTGTGTCACCCTCCCTCGGGGCAGACAGTCGCCTGAAGCCAGAAAGCAAGGGAGTTTGGTCTGCGGGAGGCCGTGTCACTAAGACACTCAACATGCTTATTGTCTGTTGTATCATTAGTAAAATGTGTTGTTGTTCTGCTTTGATGAACATCGTGTATTAGTTTGGTGATTGGTATCATTAAATGTGGAATTGGCTCAACAAGTTTGACCGAATTAAAATGTTCGCGTCCAGCGTGCGGGGCTTCATATCCTAAGAACCAAAATTCCGCTTGGTGGCGATAACACCCTGCCTGCGCCACCACGGGCGAGGGCCAACCATCAGAGTCCTCAAGTGAACCTCCAGGACCTACCAAAAAAAAAATGGATGCATAGGTGAACCTCAGAGTGGTAGAAGGAGCCAAGGTTTTGGGAGCATTGAGAGGTGATGGAAGTTTGAGAATTTTGTCAGTTGAAGCAAAGATTGGTCTGTTTGAGGGAATTGCCACCAACTGTCCTGTATGGCTGCAAAGAATAAGCATTGAATGCAAAGGCACAGTTAAGAATAGAGGTGTTGGAGATATACTGCTGAAGTACAATATCTGAAGTGAGATGGTTTGAAAGTGAGGAACAACAGGGTCAGAGAGATGTGCAGAAACCATTGTAGCTTACTGGAGAGAGCAGACCAGGGAGTACTGAAGTGGTGAGGTCATTTTCAAGGTTAATTTAGAACTTATGTTGTTGTAATTTTAGCAGTTTTAATTCCATAAACAAATAAGTGGGATAAACTAATCGATGTTGGCGGTTTGTGGCAACTCAATTCAAGCATCAACATGCCACATGGCCCGCGGTGGCCCCCAACAGTTGGATGTCGGCCTCTTTAATCTCCGCTTGAACACACAAAACGTACGACTCACATGCACCGCCTGCGATTGTCCCCTGACCCTCACTGCCCCTGGTGCAGGACTAGGTTTCCACTCCCACTCTAAACTCCTCGCCCTGAACATCACCACCTTTGACCTGCACAGCCTGCTGGCGGCGGCAGCTTCACCCCTCACGACAACCCTGTCCTCATCCTCTTCTACACCTTCTTGAAGAAGACAGCCACCCCTGTTATAACCTCACAGGACTTCGCCAGGGCTCACAGGGTACCTTAAATTATCACAGCCCTAAACAACAGCAAGAACAAGCATTAAAGGTTCGCTGTGGCAACGTTTTAGTAATGATAAATCCATGTATAAGTTAAGAATATGGGTGAGCTGGCATTTCATTACTGTACTCTTGAAATGTCATTTCTATCACGAAAACCTCGCCTACGTTGCTAGGTTTGTTGTTGGTGTGCTGTGGTCGCCGCTAGTAGACTCTGGCCAAGGGGATAAAAGTGGTCAGGGCCACTTCTAACTTAGCAGCAATTTCAATCTCCTTCACAAGTTTGTTCACACACTGCTAGTGGTTAGCAGCAAACTGCTAGCCTTGAAAGCAAATTTCGAACGGTAACTGTGTTTTGCTAAGCGTTGGCAAGAATATGAATACGGCCCCTGGTCGCTACCGCTTCCGTAGGACACCCGTGGGCCACTGCTCAGCATCAGACGCCTACACCAGGAGGTTTAACAATGCCATCGAGTACATCCCCTGCAGTGACAAGTGTGTGGATGACACCTTATTGTACGACGCCAGTGTGGAGGAGACATTCTGGCGCATGTATACCTTCTTGGAGACCTGTGCTTGCGCTGGAATAACCCTAAAGCCAGAGAAGTATATCTGGAGAAAGGAAGTGGATTTCGTGGGTTTTCGCCTTTGCTGGGAGAGGTACCAGCTTAAAGCTGAATGCTTGTCGGCCATTAGGAGGTTCTCGATGCCTGAGCACTCTACAATCATTGACATCAGGTCATGGTATGGCCCAGTTAACCAGCTGGTTCCCTTTTAAGCAACCGCACCAATGATGGAGCCCTTCAGGGAGCTCCTGGAGAAGTCGACAAGCAGGCGGGTGTATTAAGACGAGCAGCTGGAGCTTCGGTTACGCCAGGCCCAGGAGACCATTTGTCAGCTGGTCAAGGACGGCCTTGTCTACTATGATAAGACCAGGCCCACAGCCACGGTCACAGACTGGAGCAGAGGTGGCATCGGCTTTGTCGTACTACAACAATATTGTGACTGCATCTCACCAAACACACCCTTTTACTGCAAAGGGTGGTGGAGACTGGCACTATGTGGCAGCCGTCACCAAACGCCCACTGAAGCAGGCTACTGAGGGCGAGGCACTAGCAGTGGCATGGTGTCTCTGCAAGGCCAGGGTGTTCCTGCTGGGCTATCCCAATCCCATCCTGGTGACAGATTATCGCCCTCTAGTTGGCCTGTTGAAAGACAGGGCCCTTGGGAACATTATCAACTGACGTCTGTTCCCCCTCAAAGAGAAAACTATGCAGTTCCGTTTCATGATCATGTACCTGCCAGGGAAAAGTGCTGCACAGCAGACGCACTCTCCAACTTCCCGTCCATCAAAGCGGGAATTGAGGCGAAGGACTTGAGCATGACAGTGTGCCGCCGTACTTGACGCCCTGAGCTGGGATGACAGTGTTATCCTCAATGAAGGGGACATGACAGAGGCAGCCAGGGTCAACCCTGTGTACCAGAAACTATTGACAAAGGTGATGGCAACTGACTGGCGCACAACAAGGCGCAAGAGGCTCCCTGAATGCGCCCTATCTTCAGTGTGGGATAAGATGGCTGTGGTGGGAGATCTTGTCACCTACACATTTGACTAGGGCTGCGTACGCCTGGTCATATCCGAGTCCCTCCGTCATCGAGTGGCTGCCAATCTACATGCAGGACACCAAGGGGTGAACTCCATGCTCAGGAGGGCCAGGCAGTCAGACAGTCTACTGGTCTGGAATGGAGGACCTACAGTACCACAGGTCTTTCTGCAACAACTGCGAGAAACCCATTAATTTCCCATTCCCTCTCCCCAAAGTCGCTGTTCAAATCACTCCCCCACCTGCATGTCCGCTCCAACTGGTGGTGGCAGATTTGTTCCAGGTGAAGAAGCACACCTACCTGGCGTACGCTGATTGCCTCACTGGCTGGCTTGATGTGGCCTATTTTCCCGGGGACACTACATCTGGCAAGGTGATCGTCCACCTCTGGAGGTTCTTCACGAAGTAGGGAGCCCACGAGGAGCTGTCTAAGAATGGGGCACCAACCTGTCCAGCAGTGAAGTGACAAGAGTTCCTCAGGCAATGGGGAGTGGCAGCAAGGGTGTCCTCAGCCCACTACCCTCAGTCAAATGTAAGGGCTGAGGCAGCGGTGAAGTTTGTCAAATGGATCTTGAGGGGCAGCACTGGAGTGGCTGATAGCCTGGACTGCAACAGGATGTCACGGGCCCTTTTCCACTACACTCAACCCTCGATTTAACGAACCTCAATTTAACAGATTTCCGATTTAACGGACTCCAACTGCTACAGACAAGCAGACCAAACCATTAAAAAAGTCCCTTGCTTAATTTTGTTTCATTTCGGCCTACAGTACCCTCCCGAGTTTCGCGCTTGCTTTCTTCCCAAGGCATAGCGCGAAACTCGGGTATTGAAAACACTGTAAAAATGCTTATTTAGTCCGGTGCGAGGTGTACCTACCGTATTTTACAGCTTATAAGACTCACTTTTCCCCCAAAAAAATATCCTGAAAATGCCCCAAGCCCGTCCACCCAGCAGTGAATGGGTACCGGGTGTTAGCCAAGGGTTTGTGACCTGCCTCCCGGGGTGGTGGCTTCAGCCAACACTACGTAGAGGAGAGGAGCTTGAGCTTGAGTTGGGGGCCACCCAGCGGATGCTGTCGGTGAAGCCTTTAGTCCGGCGTTCTCCCACATACGTAATTTGTTGGGAGAGAAGCAAAAGAGGGAAGCAAAACTAGGTGTTTCATTTTCCCCTCATTCATCTCTCTGCATCACATTCATACGGGGTCCCCCATCACTGAGGGGCCCCCTGCCTCTCATTCTCTCTCATACGTGCTCTCCAAGAATTCTCCAAGAATTCTTTTACCCTTTCAGCCACATAACTGTCACTCCTCCACTCAGCACACAACCCCAGCAGTTACTCCATCTGCCTATTCACACTCCTGTATCTCATCTCTCGCCATTCTTCAACTCCGACTTCTCCTACCACTACCTCCAACATCTTTGTTCTAGCATACTCATACCGTTCACATTCCAGCATCAAGTACTCCACAGTTTCATCCACTCCTGTCTCACACATCACACAGTGTCTTGCTAACACCATTCTTTCATCTGTAGCTACATACGACTATTTACCTCTTTAGCGATACTTGATCTTGATATTACCGTAAGGTATAAAATCTTTCTCTGCACCGTCGAGTGGCCTAAGAACACCCACATGCTGCCCATTAACTCTACCTACAATTGTGAGTGCATCGGAGGACACAGGGGGGCGACATGAACCTTTAATCACAAGCGTCACTATAAAAATCCTGCCTGCTCCCCCATGGGCGAGGGCCATCTATCACAGCCCTCGAGGGAAGCTCCAGGGCCTACCATCCCACCCCTGGAGGTCACTGTCTAACGGCGCTGTAGGCGCGTGCACACACACACACACACACACAACAAAAAAAACAAAAAAAAAGGTGTATGAAGCAGCGCGAGATCGGGAGGGTAAGAATTTAGGACTCAGCGCGAAACTCGCGGATTGCGAAACTCGCATAGCGTGAAACTCGGGAGGGTACTGTATCTCTTCTGTAGGCAGTGACCTCCAGGGCTCGGATGGTAGGTCCTGGAGGTTTACTTGAAGGCTCTGATGGCTAACCCTCACCTGTGGTGGCACAGGTAGGATTTTTATAGTGGTGGCTGTGATTAGAGGCTCATTCTGCCCCATGTCCTCTGATGCACTCGGCGTCATAGGAAGAGTTATTGGGCAGCGTGTGGGTGTTCTTAAGCCACTCTTGACTACAGGCATTATAGGGGTGAAAAAAAAAACCCACCAAGCAATGGTCACTTCAATTTCCCCTATAGTCCATAAAATTGAGGGTTGAGTGTATTTGAATACCCTTCACTGAGGCATAAACAAAATTAACCTCCTGCACAGTTGGTGGCAGGTTGCCAGCTACGTGGTGGCATACCTGCTCCATGCCAACACTACAAGGTGGACCAGCACTGGCGGCGTGTCCTTCGGGAGCGTGAGGTGCGCATGGCACAGTCTCAGACTGAGATCCCCGTAGTGCGAGGCTGGGCACCTCAGCGGCTGCCCCCGCTGGTCATAGGTGACAAGGTTCTTGTGCCACAGGGCCGTGGGAGAGGGCCGGCGTAGTCATGGAGGCCAGGCCACACAGGCAGTATATGGTTTAAGTTGGTTGGCGGCGGCAAACTATCTCTCTGTAACCGTTGGCATCTCAAGGCCAGTGTCATCCCTCCGCCAAGCACGCCTGCGGCACCGATGGGCCAGCGCCAGAACCAGCACCCCGTCCACCGTCGCCCGCCAGGCCTCCGGTGGGGAGCAGAACCCCAAGACAGCGAAGACAACCGCCACGGATGTCGGATTATGTGTAGTTTTGGTTTGTTTATAGGATAGGAGAACTTTGTTTGGTTCCCTCTCAGCCGTGTTTTCATTTAGGCATTGTTTTGTTTCTCAGTCAATGGATATAGGTTACCATTTACTTGGGGGGGGAGGGAGACATGTTAAAGGATTTGGCAACGCTACATTCAGAGGACGAATGTGAGTGAAAGGAGTGTGGTATGGGTAAAAAATATGACAGGATTGTATAAATGTATAATTTCATTCTTTAGTAAAATTGTAACTTTTTTGCTATAAGATTATATTGTTATAAATTACAATCAATTTTGTAAAATCAATGACTGTTAAAGTTCTATCTTTTTAATAAAAAAAGGCCAGGCCAGGCCAGGCCAATTTTTTTATGGATTATTTTGTATATTTGGAATATGTAATTGGAATGTATTTTTTGTGAAGGAGCAGCTCTGGGTTCTGTGCCGTCCCACACCTTAGGCCTAGGTACCAAAAAAGGAAAAAAGAATAATATATATATAAATATACGATATGTATATAATTATGCACTTATATATACCCCATACCTTTTTTGAAGGCTTGACTCTGCTTTGCAATCTGTTTGTTTAACTTATAATCAGCCATACGATAAATGTATTCAATGCGGTTTTCATTAATCACTGGGATGTTGGAGCCATTTGGTATCAGCTCTTCAATCTGAAAAAAATTACACATTTATACCCAATTACATCCATGGAGTCTTGCCAATACTATGCATTGCTGTACACTAAGCTAACACAATTCCTGCTTCCAACAACTCCGCCAATCTTGTACAAACTCGGAGGCGGGGCCAAATTTGTGTCACTACACTAAAACCCTTATAGCTCGGCACGATAGGGGCTCTGGCCTTGCAGAGTTACTCAATATGATGAGTTATGCAAATGCCCTCCTGATATGGGTTTTTATATATATATATATATATATATATATATATATATATATATATATATATATATATATATATATATATATATATATATATATATATATATATATATATATATATATATATATATACACTAAACCCTTCATGTTCGCGGGTTTAAGGCTCGCGGATTTGATTACTCACGGGTTTTCAAACCTTGGGTAATTAAACATAAATACGTACAGGTAATTAAATATAATTTTAAAATACGAAAAGTAAGGAGTTTGAATGGCGCGCGCAAAAATGTTTGTGTGTGCAGCCGCGTGAGGGCCGCCACTACCGCCACTCTGCCAGTTCCCGCCAGTAGAACAAAATCCAGCTTGTGTTTACCCGTTCTCGTCGGTACAGTGCAGTGCTATTAATTTTGTATATCTCGTCAACATGGCCAACAAACGTAAATCTGGTGAGCCTCAGTCAAGCGGGAAAGGACCAAAGAAGACCAAAAGAGACATGAAAGTGATGACTTTAGATGAGAAGGGTGAATTAATCAAGAAAATAAAGGGTGGCATGTCCTACGCTGCCTGTGGCCGCCACTATGGGGTAAATGAATCGACGGTGAGGTACATTTATAAGAAGGAAAAAGAAATTAGTGCTTCCCTAGCCTCCTCTATACCCCATGCTGCAAAACGTATGCATTACATTAAAGATGTAATCTTGTTCAAGACTGAAAAAGCCCTAAACTATTGGATCGAAGACATGAACAGGCGCCGCATTCCAATAAGTGGCGATTTCATAAGGGAAAAGGCCAAAGTTCTTTATGAAACTTTCAGGAAGAATAACAGTGACAGCAATGGTGCAAGTGGTGACAATACTGGTGCAAGTGGTGACAATGCTGGTGCACGTGGTGACAATGCTGGTGAACGTGGTGATAATGATGGTGCAAGTGGTGATAATGATGGTGCACATGGTGATAATGATGGTGCAAGTGGTGATAATGATGGTGCACGTGGTGATAATGATGGTGCAAGTGGTGATAATGATGGTGCAAGTGGTGATAATGATGGTGCAAGTAACTAATGTCATGCTCGTGGATTTACGCTAATCGCGGGTGTCTCTGTTCCCTAACCCCCGCGAGCATGAAGGGTTTATTGTATATATATAAAATAAAAAAAATAAGTGTAAATAGATGTATAAAATGTAACTCGGCAATATGCCAAGATAAATTATTTTTTGCCGACTTTCTGTATACATGTTCACACAAGAGGTTGTGAGGGCATGATATGCCGAGTGAAAACCAAGAGATGCAGTTTAGGGGAGGCGGTAGCAGAGTGGTTAGCGTCACCGGGTGGCGTTCTCGAAGACCCGAGTTCGATCCCGAGTGAGACCCATAAATCCACTTAAAATATTTCTGCAGCGTCGAGTGGCCTAAGAACACCCACATGCCCTGTCCATTAACTCTACTTTCGACTGCGAGTGCATCGGAGGACACAGGGGGGCGGCATGAGCCTCTAATTACAGGCGTCACTATAAGAATCCTGCCTGCACCACCACAGGCAAGGGCCAACCATCACAGCCCTCAAGTGAGCTTCCAGGGCCTACCATCTGAACCCTGGAGGTCACTGCCTACAGGCGGGGGGGGGGAAGAGAAAAAAAAAAAAAAAAAAAAAAATGTAACTACATTATTTTTTGCCCGAGTTATAAGGGTTTTAGTGTATTTGTAAATATGTCACCGGAAAAGTGGAACCAATAAAAATAAATGAAATCATCTGGTTCTCGTAGTAAACTTGTACTCAAATGATGCAATCAACAGCCTTCCCATACTGTATGCTATTATATTGTGTTTACCAAAGGTCATACAAATATTTCCACATTGTGTATAAGTAATTGCGTATAAAATTGAGTACTTGACAGTAACTGTAGAATCCTTTGTTGGTCATATTCAAATATATGAATAATGAAGAACAGGAAACTACAGAACTGCTTCCCTGCCCAGTGACCAGGGCTTGGAAACGGTTTAAGGGAACGAAAACGTTATCATATTTACTGTTCCTGAGCAAAAACGCTAGTTTGAAATCTCTGTAACCGGTTAATAACGTTATTTTTTCGTTCCATGCCATATTTGGTCACTAATCCAATTTCACTTCCAGTAGCCAAATGATTTAAGTAAATGCATCTGCATTACAAACATACATAAATTAAGTCTACTGTATTTGTTCACTTGGCAATTGACGATGTGGTTTTGTTTCAAATAGTATCATATGCACCACTTTTCATTCAATTTGTGAAGAATAACTATTTGTTACCTTTTATAATTATGAATTTATGTCTTCGTGATATGATATGCATCACGTTCCCATATTTTATTACACCTTCCAATTGTGCAATCGTTAAACTTTTTTTTCTTTTTTTCGTTGTAGCCTATAGCGCCTGTAGGCATATGGAGTCTTGATGTTGGTCGAACTCACCCGTTGGTGGCGCAGTGCTGGATTTTTATAAACTATTATTGTTTATTAAACTATTACCAGTTTGGTTTAAGAATATGCTTAGATTAATATCCAGTATTCGAAAAGGGATTATATATCGTGAGTATGGCTTAAATTTTTAACAGTGTTCATAGCCTAATGCTTGGTTCGCCGAATTTCGGTGTAAGTGTCCTAAGTTCGAGTCCTTGGAGTACCACATGTAGTCATTGACTTCATTGATTAGGTTTATTTAATTAGTGGGCTGGTGATATTACGAATTAATATAGTTTTACTATATATAATATTAATAAATAATTAGTGATTCATGTCTTTACGACGACTGAGATTGCATACTCCTATATTACGCTTCCTGTATTGTACATGTAAATGTGTTAACTTATTTAAGTCGTCTAAAAATATAGTTCTTACGACATCTAAGGGTTTGATTTTTTAGGATACTGTGGACCCTGAAATGTATGGCTTTATTACCATCTATAAAAATGTAGTCATGCATAGGCATTATTATTTACTAGGGCTAATAGTATATTCATTACATGGTTTAAGAATAATGTTCTAACCGGTTTTCATTTCATTCTAACCGGTTCAAGAACGTTATGTTTGGAGGAGGAACGAAAAACGAAACGTTAATAATACTGTTTCTGATCGGAACGAACCGTTTGAAAAATTATTTTGTTTTCAAGCCCTGCCAGCGACACAAACAAATTTGGTCTCGCCTCCGAGTTTGTACTAGATTGGCGGAGTTGTTGGAAGCAGGAATTTTCACAACCACTGCTTGGCAAAAAAATATCATGAGCAAATGCTGTTGATTCTTACTGTTAGTGACATATTTCAAGCTCGAATGGGAGAAATATGGTTATATTGTATGATGCCTGACTTGCTGCCTACACATACACCCACTAAGGATGAGTTTTTGGTCAAAATTATATTCAGATGCGATAACCTTATAGGGAAAAGGTGTGCAGAATATCAGTCTGACAAGCATATCTTTAGCAAAATAGTAGAAACGTGTAAAAACAAGGGCTAAAGTCGTTGAAAGATCACATGACTTTAACAGCGTCTGAGAGGTATGACTTCAGAGCATAGTGGGCAGCTGGCACTCCACTCCTTACAATCATAGATTTCCAAGTGGCATTGCATAAGGACTAATGAGAAACATAAGAACCAAAAAGTTATTTGAGAAGTGATGGAGGCAGAGTTTGGTGTTACAGGTAAAAATTCCATATTAATCCCTTGAGACCCAGAACGTAATTTCCATTGTAATTTAGCTACCATTAGTTTCTTAGTGACTATAAGCAATATTTTATAGCTATGACCTATTTAGTATCCTTGTCCGGTAGCTAAATTAGTATATTAAGCTATTTATTGTAGTTTTATGGCTCATAATAGACAATTTTATATAGCAAAGGAAAGATCTGGGCGTGAAGGGGTTAAACCTGGGTACAGCCTAGCTTATACAGCTTGTATGAACAGCAGGTGCCAAGATAGACTTATTGCTGCTACAATATCTAACCACGACAAATAATTCTTTATTGTTGATTAAAAGTAAAAATGAGGAAGTCAAATATTAGCAGCTAATGACCTAAACACAACTGTACATAAAGGCTGTGAAAGCTGCTCTACACACCCACAAAGGTTCAATAAGGAATTCTGATCTGGACATGTGCAAATGGAAACTAATCTGTCATGGTCACCCCTTAAGGGACTTCCAAGGACAGGCGTCAGGGTATACTAGACTACAGAAAGAACTAGGAAAATGTATGGGTTTTAGTTTTATGCAAAAGCAGAGTTTGAACTTATTAATTCTGGGTTTCTTATCAACTCTAACTGCTTGTGACATTTCTATCTGCCTTCCAAACATCAAGCACAAACCCCCGGCATCACAACGTACTGTGTTCTGGCCCAGGGTGGAGTTCAGCACTGTGAAGTCAAGGCCCAGGTCTTGCACATCTCCATGGTAAGTTTTGAGGGAGAGCAGATTGCGACACAGCTCAGGGTCTAGTGAGTCCAAGTGGTGGATTTCAGCCGAGGAGGAGCCACCCAACAGCTTGGACAAAAAGAATCCAGCAAGTGGTACTTCCACCAACAGGTTTTCATAAAGTGCCTGTAAAATATTAAAATGTTTAAGTAGCCATACATCTTACATATATATTCTACTATTCCCACCTAGCTTGTGCTCTGCTTAAGATCTGACCCTTTATTTGTATTCTCTTTTTTCTTCTTTTTAATCTATCCTTCTAGCTTTAAGTCAAACAAACCATTCGTGAGCATTGCATTTTATCCACTCAGCTACTTCATTAGTCGAACCATATGTTCCTGAAACACACTTCATTTCCATGTCATGAGAAACACCTCTTGGCTCTGTTTGAATTTTCTTTTTAGTTGTGCAGCATAAGCCTTGAATCAAGCTTCCAAAAGTTGAAGACCTTGACTCAAGCTTCCAAAAGTTGAAGACCTTGACACAAGCTTCCAAAAGTTGAAGACCTTGACACAAGCTTCCAAAAGTTGAAGACCTTGACACAAGCTTCCAAAAGTTGAAGACCTTGAAACAAGCTTCCAAAAGTTGAAGACCTTGACACAAGCTTCCAAAAGTTGAAGACCTTGACACAAGCTTCCAAAAGTTGAAGACCTTGAAACAAGCTTCCAAAAGTTGAAGACCTTGACACAAGCTTCCAAAAGTTGAAGACCTTGACACAAGCTTCCAAAAGTTGAAGACCTTGAAACAAGCTTCCAAAAGTTGAAGACCTTGACACAAGCTTCCAAAAGTTGAAGACCTTGACACAAGCTTCCAAAAGTTGAAGACCTTAACACAAGCTTCCAAAAGTTGAAGACCTTGACACAAGCTTCCAAAAGTTGAAGACCTTAACACAAGCTTCCAAAAGTTGAAGACCTTAACACAAGCTTCCAAAAGTTGAAGACCTTGACACAAGCTTCCAAAAGTTGAAGACCTTGACACAAGCTTCCAAAAGTTGAAGACCTTGACACAAGCTTCCAAAAGTTGAAGAACTTGACCCCCGGCTGACAGGCACACAGGCGAGAACCTTCCTCTCAGGACGGGGATTTACAAGCATGAATAAGAACCTCTATAGCATGCATGATAATATCCACACAAAGGGCATCCACAATACCACGGATGATTTTGTTCAAAAGAAAAACCATGATTTATAACATTTCTTGACGACAGTTAAACACAACGACGACAACAGCAGACGTACGCACAACGTAGACATCGACTACAACTTACATTTTTTCAGAGAGGAGTGACAAGACACCTCTCGACCTACATTGACCCAAACCCCCTTTCTATATTTTCTAGACTAACTGACTTCTTTATGGGGACTGGCAGCTAGCAGGTCTTTAGTTAAAAAAAAAAATTGGCCCTTGGCTAGTCTTATATGACGAAAAAAAGGAAAAAAACTAGTGTACCCATAGCTTTACCTTGCCTAACATCCTTCCAATGAAGTAGTAGTGGGTCTGGTAGTTCTCTGCAATGACATGTGCCCCCGGGTTAGGATATAATGTGTTATCCAGAGTCAGGAGGAAGTAGCCTCTGGTAGGGTCAAAGGCAGTCTTGAGAAGCTCTGACAAAAACTCCCTGAATATTCCGCCTCCATCTATGCCCACTTCGTTGAGGCCCGCAGCATTCATCAGACGGACCCTCATGCGCAGCCGAAGGTTAGGCTCTGGAAGAAAATATGGTTTGATTGTATTTTTGCAGGTGTGTGTCTTTCTTTTAAATTTGATGAAAGCAGACAACATAAGGATGAGGTTGACGGATTCTACTAGTCAGTGGTTGGTGGGGCGGCGTGACAGCCTGTCCAGCCACGGCACAGGACGAGGAAGTCAAATGAGTCAAATTATTTTTTGACTTAAGGGCCTCAATAAGTAAGAATTTTCATAAATTAAGATAGCAAGAACCTAATGCTTTCTAACTCATTAAGATATCACTACACGTAACATCTTGTTGCCTTTAGATCACTAGTGACAGTAGAAATAAAATTTTTGTTTCCACTGCAGACTTACCATTATTTGGCGATATTTTTTCAAAAGCATCTTCATAGATGTGACTCCTCCTGATGGTCACATTTATCACAGGCCTTTCATTGAACTCTGCCCCCATCTGACTAATGCTCCGGTCATTGCCCACCAGTCTGCTGAACACCTGTGTCCGAGACTCAAAGGGAAAGACAAATGGAATCTCTCGCAGAATGGTGCCTCTGCGTTCATCAGTGACAGAGAGCGGGGGACCCTCCATTTCTGTAAGAAAGGCAAAATAAGAGAGTATGGTCTTCAATATGGAAAGATTAATACTAATAAACATAATCATTGCACATAACATAGTACCCAAGGATCTTCAATCAGACTAGAAAGTTTGGTGGTTTATATATACATGTACACCATAAATAATTCACATTTATTGGAGTAAAAACAAAATAAGTATCTCCTCTATCTTAACATATTCTGAGTCAGTCTGAATGTATCATACTTGTATACAAATATACAACCTATCAATCAGCAGATATGTTAGGGATCCAGCATACTTTGCTGAATGACTGCGCCTTCATTTGAAATGTCTCACCTAATTCATTCCTTGTCAGCAGCCTCTGAGGCATGAAGAGCCTTCTCTGTCTCCTGGAGCGTGGTATGAATGACACTGTCTGACAGTTGCCCAGTGGCAGTGTGACTCGTGAACTCAACCAGTGGCTGTTGGGACAAAACATCCTCCTGGTGTCCCGCACATGTATCTGTCGCAACACTCCAACACACACCTGCAGTCAGGAGGAAAATTCAACTTAGAATGATCAAAAACTTTCATAATTTTGCATAGAATATGATCAATTCTGTTTAATGCAATTCAATATAACAAGCTCCCAATTTGAACATAAAATTCAGTTTGTCGTTATCAATTTGATTAGTTTATTCATCCAAAGTGTTTACCGTATTGGGTTTGAGGCAAGGCAGGGTTAGCACACATCATTATACAAGCCAGGTGGCATTAATGTATGTGAAATGTCTGCCATTACTTTTAATCTCACAACATTGATACAGAAGTATGAGAAACAGTGCATTATTCAGTTCACTCAAGCCTGAAGTTACAGCTAAAACATGGAAAATTCCATTCAGATTCAGTACACACACTTAATTACACATACGTAATTCCAGCTTAATGTTGATGTTTGCCTTGCATTTACCTCCAGAAACACCCCATGGTGCTCATTCCATGAACTGGCATGTAACAATGAACATGCGGTAACCCGTGGCAAAGAGATTCACCAACAACGGGTTTCCTCCTTAATGTTAATCATGAAACCTAATCATATAGTCAAGTCTGCTACTGTGAGCAGTGTCTGTACCACAAAGTTTTCTATATCGAACTGTTTGGTTGAGATGTTGAACAAAGACACTAGAATGCATGAAGAAAAGAATGTTGGCTTTGGCACAGCACTTTTGGCACTTTTTGCACAGGCAAAATCATAGGTGAGGCATCTTTGTTTTGGTTAAGGAGGTTCAAAGGTATAACTGCTTATTTTTACCTTTAGCATTGAAAAGTCTTTCTATAGCTACTTGAAAATTATGATAAAATTTCACTTAATAGAGTAAAGATACCAGGTTGTTGATTTTTTTTATGTAAAAAAAAAAAAAAAAAAAAAATCCGATTTATTTGATTTAAATTTATTTATTTTATTTTTATTAATTTGATGTTCTAGGTGAAATCTAACTACTACAGGATATTGTTTAGCATATTTATAACAAAAAAGAGATAGAATAAGTTAATTAAAAATGCATATAACATGATTATAACGTAATTATAATGCATATAACAGTACAGTACACTCAAAACTGTGGCACCGCCGCGTACAGAGAAGGCAGCAACACTTGTTTTCCTTTTGAAGTCCCTGAATAAACACACTCCTCCTCATGATCATGATCATGCTTAAATTACTTTGTTGGGTCTAACCAATTAAATTAAAGTGATTTTTTTTTATTATATTCAGTTACAAGGTACTTTTTTTTAGCTAACTCTCATTATGAAAAAGGAATTTGTACTATTATCGGTAATTTTAAATGTATCTATACTTTTTCTTAATAATGCTAATTCTACTATACACTATACATTGATTTAAATAAAAATGTTATATAATTTTTGTTGTAGTAAAATTACTTTGCCGGTTGAACAAGAGAATAATATTATTTTGTTTGATAATCATAATGCATATTAAACTTTGGTTAATATCACTTTGGCTTTTTATAAACAAAAGTAACATGCACATTCAACTTTAGGTTAGAGTAGTGTGACTTTTTGTACAGTACAACAAAATTATATATATAATTGAGAAAAAAATATTTCTGCTGTGAAAACAGCCCGTGGCAATTTGCTATCTAAAAGTGCCACAGTGGATTCCCCGCACCACTCATTGTGTCTCATAATGATATAATTATACTACAATGATAAAATTGGTGTTCAGAAAGCCCATTTGCTTAATTTTCCTTCTTTCCCCTCTCGTTTTCAAATTATGATAAGGTTATGATTTAAATCAGTGATTTAAAAAAAATAATAATTTGATTTAAATCATGATTTAAATCAGTGATTAAAATCAACTTTATTTAAATCAAACAACCCTGAAAGATACAGTATGATCACTATTATAAGAGCAGATACATTCCATGCAGCCTCCTCTAATATAAAAGTTTTAGTATTAAGGCAGGTTCACACTGGACTTTTTTCGGCATTTTTGTAGCGCGGGGAAGTCGACCTCTTGCGGGCTAGTGGTCGACTAGCCTAGTGGGCTAGCCTAGTGGCTAGGCTAGTAGCCTAGTGGGCTAGGATTACGTTCACACACGCAATTCGTTCCGGGAAACAAATCTTCTTCTTCTTCTTGTGACCTTTTCTGCTTAGTATCACCAAAGACACTCTACGTTGTAGTGTCTTTGGTATCGCTTTGTAGGTCGTCTGTCAAGCTCGTGCTGACGACCAAGAGGGTCAGGGGTCACATCGCGCTAGGCGGCTAGGGGCTATAGTGGCTGGCTTGTGTGTATTTGGCACGCGAAAGATAAGTTTTTGCACACTTTATTATGAAGTAGTATTGATAATTTCATTTTTTCCTTGATATCATCTACTAAATCAAACCCCACGTCTAACTTAACATAATCTGATTTAAACTAACAACCGTTTCTGGCTGTAGCTAAAACGGAAAATTTTCGGTATTATATGTATCGCCATTGCCATGGGAAATTGAGATTCAAATTAAGGATGAAAAGATCTGCACGATGATGTAAGTTAAACTTGTTAGTTTTTAGTGCCCAATACCGAAATTGTACCAATAATTGGGGTGATTGGGAAGAGGGTGGTGCTGGCTTCTGCGTTTATTTGAATTTGGCGTGCGAAATTCTCGGCCGCTCGGTCGATAAAAGACCAATCGAGCGGTGTGTGATCTTTTCTTTAAGCCTAGGGCGATCATGACACCAGCCCCAGACCCAGACCTCTTGTCCGACTTCCCCGCGCTACAAAAATGCCAAAAAAAGCTCAGTGTGAACCTTTAAGGTGATTAGTACATGGGCTGAATGAGGATATGTTCCAGACCACCACCAACAATGATTCATGACCTTGCATGTGTTCACTCTCAGTAAGTATTCACAGATATGTAAACATTTCTAAGATACTGTAATGCTGCATCTAGTGATTTAAAAGTGAAATACGCATAAAAAGAATGACAAATAAAAAAACAATGAGAATGAAAAATAAACTAGTTTCAATGAAACATTTGCAGCTCTAGATGTACAGTGCCATACTGGCTGGCTGGTAATAGGCAGGCATATGTACATATAAATAAAAGATAGATAATGTATTGGATGAAGTAAAATTACATAAGTACAAAGAGTATGAAGAATTAATAAATGCTAACCAATTAACATAGTAGTATATAAATCAATATATATGTGATGCCATCCACCAATACATTCTAGTTCCTCCATCTTGGATACCACCTCCCTGTGCCTCACCACCTAGCCCAAGCAGGATTACAACACAGCACACAGCTTTACAACCCTGCTTGCATATCACTTCAGACGTAACCTGGAGTGTGTGTCACAGGTAGAGTCAGACCGCCAACCAGCTCTACACAGAGTATACCACGGCAACCTTCATCTCTGAGCCGCCTCCTCCTCCTGCGATTGTTTCAGGAGCCGTGGCCTGGTTTCTGGTGCCCGCTCCCCTCTATTCCTATCCCCAAGACTCTCCTGGTCCCCTTTGAGGTGCCTTGTCCTAACTGTACTATCGTCACCCTCAGCGCACACTGTTGCCTACTCCGAGTCCTTTACTCTCACCTTTGCTGTGATGGAGGAACTGTGAATACACCACATCTACCCCTGAGGGAACCCTTCCTTCTGCCAGTTGTGACACCTTTACACCAGTCTTGGCGTTGGATGTGAGACGAGGCTATTGTTTTGCTACTCTTAACTTAGTTATTCTTTAGTTACATATCTTGCTCATTAACCTTTCATCTCTGATCATCTCTATGGCCCTGACATGCAGTCAGGGCCAGGGCCATTGTTTTCAATGACCTACAGATCATTGAAAACAAAACAAATGTTCTTTTTATCCACGTCTGAAATTCCCAGCCAGTCATGCGACACATGGTGAAGGATACAATTATTACTTAACACAATTTCATGCTAGTTATGAAAATAAGCATTTCATCCTCCAGCCTCATAACTTTCCTTACACTAAAATTCATGAAGAATTCTATTTTTGGTAATATTTCATGATGGTGAAAGTCGTGCAATGTGTGTGATGGCAAACCTAGGCTGTGTGGTCAAACAACGCTGATAAGACAATGAGTAACGAGAAGCCAATCAGACACAACAGGATGAGTCATGTGTCTAACAGGGGACACTCGGATAAAATTAGGTAATAGCATGTGTGGTTGGCAAGGTGAATACATACCTACAAGTGATTAGGAGAGGGATTTTGGGCTGTATTGGATTGGTGAGTAATGCTGGAAGAGATGCAAAGAGATGCTTGTACTGCCTTTTTTTTATAAATTTAGGAAAAGAAATTCCAAAATCACCTAATTGAATTCAATCAAGAAAAAGTGTCATGAGCAGTTCTGACTAAAGTCGCCTAACCATTGTCTAGACCAGCGGTTCCCAACCTTTGTTCTGTTGTTTCCCCCTTCCCCATGTTAAACCATCCAGATTTCCCCCCTTCATGTGGACAAGGAAAAAAGTAGCCAAAACACAACATATACTTGCTTAATAACAAGTATATAGACACTACCCTCTATATTTATATACACTTAAAGAAATAAAAAGTCAATAGTTGAACTCTGAATTTTAAGAAATTGTTTTCTGTCAACTAAATGCTAGTGATTTAGATGTCCCTCAGGATAAATTTCCCCCTTAGAATCCTGAAATTTCCCCCCAGGGGAGATTTCCCCCAGGTTGGGAAATACTGGTCTAGACTACATAAAAAAAAAAGCCACAATGCCAGTCCCTATAAAACCGACAAGAAGAGATTGTAGAAAGGGGGGTGGGCCAATTTAGTTCAGGAGGTGTCTTGTCACTCCTCTCTTGAAAAAATTTATGTTGTAGGAAGATGAATAAATAGAAAAAGGAAGAGAGTTCCAGAGTTTACCAGTGAAAGGGATGAAAGAGTAAAGATAATGGTTAACTCTTGCATTAGTACGATGGACAGAATAGTGATAAGAATGATTAGAAAATCTTGTGCAGTGAGGCCGTGGGAGGGAGGACAGCATGGGGTTAGCAAGTTCAGAAGAGCATGAAAGTAACGTTAGAAGATAAAACAAAACACAAAACAAAAAAATAAATAAATCTAGGTGAAAAAAACCTAGGAGCAGCACACCTAGGAGGCATGCTGGAAAATGTGCAGTTTAACATAACAGGTAAATGAGTTGGTAGGGAGAAGGAGCCTGTCGGACCCAGCCAGGAGGCTACTGGGTGGCGCGTTAGGACCCCACAAAAGGCATGGTAGATACATCATTGACATTTTCGCCTCTCCACTCTAGGTGTGATTTGCGCAAGGGAAATACGTGTTAAGACCTGCCGTACTGCGACTCATTTCCCGTACATCCCAATTAGGCAAATACGCGATCCAAATTCTTGATTCTCTCCTTATCAGTCAGACAGGAACAATCTTTGCATGCGTGTGCGTAATTGGGTAGACGGTGGCAGTGGTTAGCGCCTGCAAGTGGCGTGCTCGATGTGCCGAGTTCGATCCGCGAGGGATGCCAAAATCTTTCTGCACCGTCGAGTGGCCTAAGAACACCCACATGCCGCCCGTTAACTCTATCTTCAACGACGAGTGTATCAGAAGACTCAGGGGGGCAGCATGAGTCTCGTATAACAGGCACCACTATAAAAATCCTGCCTGCGCCACCACGGGCGAGGGCCAACCATCAAAGCCCTCAAGTGAACCTTCAGGGCTTACCATTCGAACCTTGGAGGTCATGCGGTCTACAGGTGCTAAAGGCATAAATGTAATTAAAAATATAATAAAAAATAAATAAAAAAAGCAACAACAACAATAATAATAATAATAACAATTAATTTCTAGCTAAAATACAACTAGGTAAATATGCACACACATTGCTCCTACACTGACAGATCTGACATATAAGGAGAGAATGAAGAAATTGGGATTGGCATCATTGGAAGAATGAGGAGACTTGATAGTAGCATATAGAGCAGTGACAGGAATGAATAGCAGCATATAGAGCAGTGACAGGAATGAATAGCTAGCATATAGAGCAATGACAGGAATGAATAGTAGCATATAGAGCAATGACAGGAATGAATAGCAGCATATAGAGCAGTGACAGGAATGAATAGCAGTATATAGAGCAATGACAGGAATGAATAGCAGCATATAGAGCAGTGACAGGAATGAATAGCAGTATATAGAGCAGTGACAGGAATGAATAGCAGCATATAGAGCAGTGACAGGAATGAATAGCAGCATATAGAGCAGTGACAGGAATGAATAGCAGCATATAGAGCAATGACAGGAATGAATAGCAGCATATAGAGCAATGACAGGAATGAATAGCAGCATATAGAGCAGTGACAGGAATGAATAGTAGCATATAGAGCAGTGACAGGAATGAATAGCAGCATATAGAGCAGTGACAGGAATGAATAGCAGCATATAGAGCAATGACAGGAATGAATAGCAGCATAATAGCAGCATATAGAGCAGTGACAGGAATGAATAGTAGCATATAGAGCATGACAGGAATGAATAGCAGCATATAGAGCAGTGACAGGAATGAATAGCAGCATATAGAGCAGTGACAGGAATGAATAGCAGCATATAGAGCAGTGACAGGAATGAATAGCAGCATATAGAGCAATGACAGGAATGATATAGCATATAGAGCAGTGACATGAATGAATAGCAGCATATAGAGCATGACAGGAATGAATAGCAGCATATAGAGCAATGACAGAATGAATAGCAGCATATAGAGCAATGACAGGAATGAATAGTAGCATATAGAGCAGTGACAGGAATGAATAGCAGCATATAGAGCAGTGACAGGAATGAATAGCAGCATATAGAGCAGATGAACAGGAATGAATAGCAGCATATAGAGCATGACAGGAATGAATAGCAGCATATAGAGCATGACAGGAATGAATAGCAGCATATAGAGCAGTGACAGGAATGAATAGCAGCATATAGAGCATGACAGGAATGAATAGCAGCATATAGAGCATGACAGGAATGAATAGCAGCATATAGAGCAATGACAGGAATGAATAGCAGCATATAGAGCAGTGACAGGAATGAATAGCAGCATATAGAGCATGACAGGAATGAATAGCAGCATATAGAGCAGTGACAGGAATGAATAGCAGCATATAGAGCAGTGACAGGAATGAATAGCAGCATATAGAGCAATGACAGGAATGAATAGCAGCATATAGAGCAGTGACAGGAATGAATAGCAGCATATAGAGCAGTGACAGGAATGAATAGCAGCATATAGAGCAGTGACAGGAATGAATAGCAGCATATAGAGCATGACAGGAATGAATAGCAGCATATAGAGAAATGACAGGAATGAATAGCAGCATATAGAGCAGTGACAGGAATGAATAGCAGCATATAGAGCAGTGACAGGAATGAATAGCAGCATATAGAGCAATGACAGGAATGAATAGCAGCATATAGAGCAGTGACAGGAATGAATAGCAGCATATAGAGCAGTGACAGGAATGAATAGCAGCATATAGAGCAGGACAGGAATGAATAGCAGCATATAGAGCAGTGACAGGAATGAATAGCAGCATATAGAGCAGTGACAGGAATGAATAGCAGCATATAGAGCAGTGACAGGAATGAATAGCAGCATATAGAGCAATGACAGGAATGAATAGCAGCATATAGAGCAAGGACAGGAATGAATAGCAGCATATAGAGCAATGACAGGAATGAATAGCAGCATATAGAGCAGTGACAGGAATGAATAGCAGCATATAGAGCAGTGACAGGAATGAATAGCAGCATATAGAGCAATGACAGGAATGAATAGCAGCATATAGAGCAGTGACAGGAATGAATAGCAGCATATAGAGCAGTGACAGGAATGAATAGCAGCATATAGAGCAATGACAGGAATGAATAGCAGCATATAGAGCAGTGACAGGAATGAATAGCAGCATATAGAGCATGACAGGAATGAATAGCAGCATATAGAGCATGACAGGAATGAATAGCAGCATATAGAGCATGACAGGAATGAATAGCAGCATATAGAGCAGTGACAGGAATGAATAGCAGCATATAGAGCAATGACAGGAATGAATAGCAGCATATAGAGCAATGACAGGAATGAATAGCAGCATATAGAGCAATGACAGGAATGAATAGCAGCATATAGAGCAGTGACAGGAATGAATAGCAGCATATAGAGCAATGACAGGAATGAATAGCAGCATATAGAGCAATGACAGGAATGAATAGCAGCATATAGAGCATGACAGGAATGAATAGCAGCATATAGAGCATGACAGGAATGAATAGCAGCATATAGAGCAATGACAGGAATGAATAGCAGCATATAGAGCAATGACAGGAATGAATAGCAGCATATAGAGCAATGACAGGAATGAATAGCAGCATATAGAGCAGTGACAGGAATGAATAGCAGCATATAGAGCAGTGACAGGAATGAATAGCAGCATATAGAGCAGTGACAGGAATGAATAGCAGCATATAGAGCAGTGACAGGAATGAATAGCAGCATATAGAGCATGACAGGAATGAATAGCAGCATATAGAGCAATGACAGGAATGAATAGCAGCATATAGAGCAGATGACAGGAATGAATAGCAGCATATAGAGCAATGACAGGAATGAATAGCAGCATATAGAGCAGTGACAGGAATGAATAGCAGCATATAGAGCAATGACAGGAATGAATAGTAGCATATAGAGCAGTGACAGGAATGAATAGCAGCATATAGAGCAATGACAGGAATGAATAGCAGCATATAGAGCAGTGACAGGAATGAATAGCAGCATATAGAGCAGTGACAGGAATGAATAGCAGCATATAGAGCAATGACAGGAATGAATAGCAGCATATAGAGCAATGACAGGAATGAATAGCAGCATATAGAGCAGTGACAGGAATGAATAGCAGCATATAGAGCAGTGACAGGAATGAATAGCAGCATATAGAGCAGTGACAGGAATGAATAGCAGCATATAGAGCAGTGACAGGAATGAATAGCAGCATATAGAGCAGTGACAGGAATGAATAGCAGCATATAGAGCAGTGACAGGAATGAATAGCAGCATATAGAGCAATGACAGGAATGAATAGCAGCATATAGAGCAATGACAGGAATGAATAGCAGCATATAGAGCAGTGACAGGAATGAATAGCAGCATATAGAGCAATGACAGGAATGAATAGTAGCATATAGAGCAGTGACAGGAATGAATAGCAGCATATAGAGCAATGACAGGAATGAATAGCAGCATATAGAGCAGTGACAGGAATGAATAGCAGCATATAGAGCAATGACAGGAATGAATAGTAGCATATAGAGCAGTGACAGGAATGAATAGCAGCATATAGAGCAATGACAGGAATGAAAAGAAATGACAAAGAAAATAGTTTGTGAGGGATGTATGGACCAAAAGAGGTCATGGAAAGAAACTGAGAAAACATGATGCTTGAGGAACACCAAGATGTAGGTTATAAATAAAATAGGTTTCGGTATCAGTGTATATTGTTGTGAAATGATCTGATCAATGACATAGAACTGCCAAGAGTATTCATTGGTTTGAAGTCAAGATATACCATACCAAAGTATATATGGAGACGGCATCCCACTAGTACAGCAGAAGCTCTATTTAACGGAACTAGACTTACCGGAAACCTCGAGGTGGCGGAAAAAATGATTCCGTTATTCCATCTTTTAATGCTCGGTATAGCAAAAATTCAGCTAAGGGTACAGTAGCAATAGTTGGTGCGTTTCCGCTAAAGTCTGCCTACCTATGCGTTTGGGTAGGCTTGGGGGCCGGCCATACAGACCACTGCAGATCCCTATTTGTGGAGGCAAGCTAAAGTTCTTATAGCAATTAATATGTAAATTAACAGTACTTTTAAATATATGTACAGGGAAGTACTTATAGGCTATCTGTATATTATTCTCTCGATTTAGCGGAAAATCTGATTTACCGGAATCGGCCTTGGCTAAATTATTCCATTCTATTGAGCTTCTACGTATATTTAATTTCCCGTATATCACAACTAGGTAAATACATACACACGCATATGTTTACTATGAACAGAGAACAGTTAATGCTTATGTTCATATTTCATCTATCCATCTATAACTGTGATGCCTCCTTCCCTTCGTGAGCATCCCTCCGAGGGATGCCACACCAGATGAGACCACGGCCCTATCCAAACACTCCCCCCGTTGCCTGTATAAGCCCCCCTCCCTTCCCTGACCCCTCTCTGGTAACTCATTTCCACAGCACATACTCTTGATTGCAGTGTCCTGTTCCACATCAAAGTTAGTGCTGCATATATCAAAGTTGGCAGAATACTATTCCTCAGACCAATCTTAACCTCTATGGACACATATCTCTATTGCAGGTAGTCCTGAGACACTCCTACCTTTCACAACTCGCTCTCTTATTTCTCCCTCCATAACTCCATGTTTGCATAAACTAAACACTTTGTGGTATAGCATAAAGATACTAAAGGTCACTTGGATTTGCCTGCTTTAAGTTTTACATGAATGGCTATGTTACAGAACCAACAGGGCTCCACTGTGGTCACTGGTAATACACTCTTCTCACCTTCCTCACCTGTCTGCAACACTAGCAAGACTATGATGTGCATTCTATGTAGGCTATGACATTCAGATTGCAAGACTAGACCAAAACTATGACATATCATGGATCCTACAAAACTGCAATTAAATCTTGCCATGACTGCTAAATCAACAATACACATTCTCATTCTAGGTATCCTCTAGGTAGGTATTCTAGGTAGCTATTATCATGCAGTTACTTCAGCCGGTCCTCACAAATCAGTCACTAGCTGGTATCACAAAAATTGTAAACGTTCACCTCTAATTTGTCAAGATAAAATGTGAATAGAGAGAACTGAAGAAAATAGCTGTAGTATGTTAAGGTCAGATGGCAGAGAAGTCAATCGCCCCCTACCTTGAAGCAGTGCGCCCACATGGAGGTGTAGGAGGTGTCTGCCATGGCTGACATGCGGGTGTCCGGGTGCGCCAGCTCCACCAGCCCAACACAGACGTCTCGCAGGCTGGCAGACATCTTCACAAGCTCATCCACAGAAAATGGGAATTGACTTTGTGAGGAGTTTTGTGAATACAGCTCTTGACACTCTTCTGAAATCGCACAAAATCAAGCCTTAATAATGTCTGTAATGGCAATTAGAAGTGAAGCACAGACCTGTCTATACAACCTCTCTGATGAACCTCATTCTTGTGGGAATGTGGGAACTACATTACGATTTCCTTAAAGTAATATGTCCTGTCTTCATTACCTTACTGATGTTGTCATCAAATCTGCCTCTTAATGCTACACTTGCCCGGTCACTTCCACATCAAATTCAACAGGCCAAGTGTCAAGAGCATAAAGCACTGCATTTCATACACATGACGTGTCTTCCACTGTTTGCTTTTTAATATAATTATGATTACAATAGCAGGATTAACTCCATTAACTTCTTCCATCCACTCCCCTTCTTGTAGAGCTAACTTAAGCTCCAGACAATAGAAATAGTGTCAATCTTTCAGGTGATTAAACATCACCACTATTAAATAAGCAATATTATAAAGATACCTTACCTGGGTGTCCCAGGAACTCTGCATCATGGAGTGTGGAAAGTATAGCCGTGAGTGTGGCACAAAAGGTGGCCAGGAGGGGCACCAGGGTGTCCCGCTCATAGGGGGCCAGAGGGGAGCCTCGCGCCAGAACCTGCAACAATGGGGTTCCTCGAGCTCCTGGAAATCAAACATAGATAAATTATACACTAGATGACAGATGGAACATGATTTTGTTGTAATACATTTTGTATATTTATTGTACACTGCCATTGATTAGGATCCAGCAAACTTGGAACACATGTGCTTGATCCAATATCACTCTGAAAAGTACATTCACCATAAATTTCTTCACACAGACATAACTACCTGAAAACAAAATGACACACACAAATGAAGAATCAATAAACAATACTAACCAAATGCTGGGTGAGAATTTGTGACACTGCCTGGCAGAGGAGCCCCCTGCTGCAGGCTGGACAGCACCACCCACATGGCCCGCAGCAGCTGCCGCCGCACCACCACGCTGTACAGCAGCCTGTCCACACACGCACAGAAAAAAACAATAGTGGCTAAATTGTAATGGTGGTGTGTTTTAGCACCATTACCCCCACAACTTTTTCCTTCATCTTGACCCATTCATTAGGGCAAGGTCACTCCAGCTGGCTAAATCCAGCTTATTCTACTTTTTACTGTATAAACTACTACCACCAGAATGATGTGGCACCTTTTTCCTACCTGCACTGATGGAGTTGGAGGGATGGGGCCGTGAGGAGGTGGTGTGTGAGGCGGGAGAAGTGCAGCAACACCTCAGGAGAAACATAGCGCTCCACCTGACTCAACAGCCAACCAACATGTTCTGTGCTGTTCACCACTGATACACACTCCTCGGCAAGCTGCATATCAACATAACACACTCATGAGTTCTCAGAAAATATCATGAACAGATTTATAACATAACTTTCAGAAAGTTTCTTTAAATTACGAGAATGCACAGGTGTATAAAAACATTAATGAGATCATGTAGATAAGGGACAGACAGGAGACATCACAAATGATTAACACTAGTTACCTTCTGACTAATATTGAGACATGCTTGTATCTAACTTTTAAAAATACCCATATATGTAAAGAATTTGGTGGCATAACAGAGATGATAATGATAAAAACTGAATTTACTTTTAAAAAAATTACTTATTTCATAATATCAGTCAACAATAGGAAACTTTGAATGAATGAATAAGAAAAATGTGCTTAACACACGCTGAGAGCAGGCACAGCAGCATAGAGCGTTAATTGGAAGGTGTGTCCTTACCTCAATCATGACTGCAAGCACCAACATTGCACAGCTGTGTTGCAGGAAAGCACTGCAACACAGCTGCACATCACTTGACTCGCGTCATTCTAATTTAACATGACTTATTGTTGAAGGTGATACACGCTATTTCAAATATGTATATGGTAAATAGATGAACAGAAGAGGTCTGAAGGTGAATATGGCCAAGACAAAGATGATGGTAACAGGCATGAAAATAGAGCAAAATATACAAGTGGGAAAGTTTCCCTGTGGAGTGTGCGGTAGTGTAGGAGTAAACTCTATTCGTTGCAAGGAATGTGACAAGTGGTGCCATAACAGATGTTCGGGACTAAGAAACCTGAATAGAGAAGTAGATTTCTGCTGTCCAGTGTGTGTAAGAAGAATCAACAGAGGGAGATAGCCAGAAGAGGAAGAGGAAGAGGTAGAAACTATAGAAGTGAATGGTGATGTAATAGAAGAAGTGAAACAGTATTGTTATCTTGGTGACATGTTAGATAGTGAGGGTGGAGTGGAGAGAGCAGTAAGAACATGGGTAGCAACTACATGGATGAAGTGGAGAGAGATAGCGGGACTGCTGATGAACAAGAGTATTCCACTGAAAAAAAGAGGCAGAGTATTTGAAGCGTGTATAAGATCAGTATTGCTGTATGGTTCTGAGACATGGGCTTTGACGAAGAAGTTGGAGGATGTGTTGGTTAGTTGTGATCGGAGAATGTTGGCAAGAAAATATGGATTGAAGGAGCTGAGTACAGTGCTGAGAGTAAGAAAATTGAGGTGGTTTGGGCACGTGAAGAGGAGAGAAGGTGGTGAGGCATTGGGGAGAGCTGTTAGACTCAGTTAGAGTGGAAGTTCCAGGTCGCCGTGCACCGGGCAGGCCAAGGAAGACATGGAGGCAGTGTGTTGAAGAGGATCTGGCAGCATTGGGCATTGAAGAAGTTGAGGCAATGGATAGAGATAGTTGGAAGCGTATCATCGACAGTGTAACCTCATAAGATATTATGGGAAAATCTGACTTTAAACAGAAAGGTGATGCCGATGTATATTCTAAACACAAGAACAGAGTATCTTCTCCATTTTGCCTTATGAATACTGAAACACAGTGAAGTTTAATCTAATCATGACACCTGCTTCTTGAA
The DNA here is from genome assembly GCA_016584305.1 of Chionoecetes opilio. Taxonomy (NCBI): domain Eukaryota; kingdom Metazoa; phylum Arthropoda; class Malacostraca; order Decapoda; family Majidae; genus Chionoecetes; species Chionoecetes opilio. Next base: position 96,659 of record JACEEZ010025850.1, on the reverse strand, counting down.
ATAGCTCTGAGGAGTAGCCACAGTAGAGGAGTCTCCAGTCTCTAACCACCCTTGTCCAAGCATCTCATCCTTACAAACTCCAGTGCTCTTACTCTCCAAGGAATACCAAGGTTCTGTCCACTTACACTCACAGCACAAACTCTACTCTTCCTCGTTTCGCTCACACCCATGACACGCACTGCATTATTATATTCCAAATTCTAAATCAACATCTTTGCATGCAATATTCAGCGCTCAGTTCATCCCTAAGAAGATCTACACACACACCTTACATAAGACTGGATTCAGAGGCTTTGAGGAGTCCATCGGGTCTTCCCCTTCATCGTCGGAGTCCACGTCCGCATCACTGCAGGTCAGGTACGAGGTGGTTCCTCCTAGCAGCTCTCCAATGGCTTGTAAGTAATTACATAGAGAAGTGACATCTTTGAAGTCTGAAAAACACAAGAGATATACTTCTTAATACAAGATGTCTTTTTCCAAACACGTGGGCTGGCACTTAACACAAAGCAGCTTGTTCACAAACATTGAAAACAATTGGCACTTTCTACAAATACAACACACTATTAATTTGATTTGAGTTTTACAAAATAATAATATGGCTACGAATCTTCTACAATATTTGTCACATAAATTCTCTCATACTCACTGTCTTACTGTATAATGTTATGGGTTTTTTTTTTACCTAGCTTATAATAATATTTGCCAATTTTTTATTTCCAACATTTTCATTACATATATATGCTCACATAGATTTAAGCAAAAAATATATCTATATTCGTGCATACGCACACAGACACCTGTGCATGCTACCAAGCAGACAAAATGCTCAGCTGTTCTCGGCCAAATTTGGTTTACCCAGACTGCCAGCTAGGAAGAGGATCTTGCCTATTTGTGGTTGAGGGGAATGTGAGTACTCAGGGGCCCTGTTATTTAAGTAAGGAATTCATGCATCTGTTGGCTGGTCAGTATGTATTTGGTCAGTTGAAAGAGGATGGAGGTTGCTCACATCTGCTGACCACAATGGCGGAGTGTGGCAAGGCTGACTCTCCTATAACAGCGATTTAATAAATGTGTTTGAAGTTTTTCTACTGGAGAAAGTAACCATGGAATGAACATGAGAAGGTTCGCTCATAGCTGGTGGATAGAAACATATTGGATCTTGTACTGGTGTGGAACAAGATTCACAAGGTGGAGAATCTATTCGGTACAATTTTATCTCTAAATCATGAACAAGGAAAGATGATGGATAAACTAAAAATCAGTAATTGCAAGCTGCAAGGTACATACGACAGCTCAAAGAAGAAAACAGCACAGTTGGAAAAGCATGAAAAGATGGGATAAATTTTAAGGGAAAATGAGGCCAAGACTTTAGTCCATGAAAAACAACTAGTAGATGATATTAAATAAGAACAGAAAGAAAGGATAAGCTGCATAAGGAGGAGAAAGCAGGCCAGTCAATATTAATTCTGAACCAGCAAATGAAGGAAATTCAAGTCAATATAAAATAAAAAGTGGTTAAGGCATCCCAGACCCTGCAAAGCCTTGTAAGAAGAAAAGAAAAGAAGAAGAAGAAGAAGAAGAAGGAAAGAAGAAGAAGAAGAAGAAGAAGAAGAAGAAGAAGAAGAAGAAGAAGAAAAAAAACTCTCTCTCTCTCTCTCTCTCATGCAGCTGGCAAAAAGGTGTGTGTGATTATTATAACAGGACTGCAAAAGAAACCTATGCCGGTAAGGAGAGAGAGGAATAAGGAAGGACTGGCCGTGCCTGAGGAAATTGTCTGCAGTTATGGAAGAGAATGTGGAAGTTCAAAAAGAAATTGAGGAAATAAACATGCGGGGTAAATTTGAAGGAGCATGCATGTTCAAATAGTTTAAAGCAGTATAGGAGGAAATGCAAAGGAAGAAGAAAGGGCTAAGATTAGGGAACTGTTACAAGAGACCAAAGTATAAATAAATGACCAGAGAATGGAGAATAAGATAAGATTTTCATCCTATCGAGACACTTTGCAAGTACCAACTACAAGGTTATTGACTATACAAAGCGCCGCCACGTCAGCACGAACTAGGCGGACTCGAACCGCTGACCGAATGCACAGGGACGCTGCACATTGCGGGCTCACGTCTCTACCAACCTTGCCACCCTGACGGGCAGAGAGAATGGAGAAGACAGGCTATGCTGGAGAGAGATGGATATGAAAATCAGCCAAGAGGAGTGGAAGGTATGGGTCAAGAAGCAGTGAAAAGATCTATAAATAGTATATGCCAACGTGGATGGTTTGATATCAGTAACATTAGAAATAAAGCACCAAGGAAGACAGATTTATTGTTTAGCAGAGAACCAGGAACAGAACTCCCACGTAAGTCGCAATTTTTCTTATTCTGATTCCTCATCTAAACTTATTCTCGTGGCAAATAACATTAACAAACATACCCTGATTTCATTGCAAGGTGATCTATTCCAATCAAGTGTTAGGGCCTCAGTGACATCTCCTTAATGAAGCAGACAAGGGGCTATATTCAAGAATGCTCGTCGAGTCCCGGCGGGTGGATTTTGCCGACCGTTGTAACCTCACGCATGGGATATACAAGAATTGCCGTCAACTGCCCGGCGCGTGGAGAGATGTGCAGACGTACTAATATAAGCGAGTCCAAGGCAACATCGGTGTTTTGACTATTTTACACATATCTAATTCCTTTTACTAACCTAATTTATCATTTCTGCCATTAACCCCTTCACTGCGGATATCAAATTCATAGGCCTACCCCCCTGTGCGGCAGGTTTAATTAAAATATAAAAAATAATTACTGATCATATTTTAGAGTGCCTAAATGAATAGGATGCTCATTCCATGCCAGAAAATATGTTTCGTCTTGGTGGAGGCTACCAGCTAAGTGAAGAGTTACGTCAAAGTGCAGCATCAGGGCCATGACCGTGCTGCCAGACGCACAATGAAACTACTTACTACTCAACATAATACTGCTTATTTTGGTACATAAATTCTTCATTCATGCATTCATTCATACTTCTGTTTTATATCCATCAAGAATATATTGAATATCTTGACTATTTAGCCTCGCCATTGAAGTAGAGGGCGCGGCAGCGTCAACACGTCGTACTGTACCGCTTGACCTTATTAGTCACACTAACTTATGCAAGCAGAAAAAGAGGTTCTATTATATCGCAACACTTGACACTGTTGCCATACAAGCCTATCACAATGAATATTTACCCATAATATCAGTGAGCGTGCAGTTTAAATACAGAAACCATATATGTACCAGCCGCAGTGAACCCTTAAATAGCTGAGAGACCGTATTTGTACCAGCCGCAGTGAAGGGGTTAAAATAATAGCTTTGTTAGTGTTCGCCACTTCTCTGAGGCGTTGATGTAGAAAAAAATGGGCCTAAGTGATGCTTGTGAGTACACTTTGAACGTCCCACCACCAGACAATGGATGACCACCACCACAGGTGGTCGCCATGGCCTCCTCACCAGTTATCACACCCATATAGGTCCTCCTGGACCTCATTTGATCTTAAATATGACATGTGTGCATTCATAATATATGTATGTTACTCTCGGTTATGTTGAAAACTCACCTGTAATGGTCAGTGAAGAAATATGATGGAAATAAGGGCGGAGCATAGTGGACGGACAACGCAACACGTCAAGTGTCCACGGTGATCATTGTATGCCGCCGTGCAGTGCAACGGATCGCAAAAAAATCTTGAATATTGCCCAAGACGCCAAGGAAAATAAATACACAACTCACCCGCACTGGAGCGTACAAGCGTGAGGAGGGAGTAGAGGAGGGCGGGAGGTGGACAAGTATCCATGAACTTGAGAGAGTGGCTGACCAGCACAGCCACCATCCTGTCTAAGGGCAGCTTGTGGTTTGCATTGGAGGCCAAACACGGGATCACGTAGTTGGAGATCTGGCTGTTGACCGCTTCACCCAGTATATGCTGACACATCTCTGCTAGCACACAATGCCTTCAAAGGAAATCAGTGATGAAAATATGTTAATATACTGGAATAATTGATAATATATTTCAACAAAAAAAATTAAAATAAAAGAGCTGAACTAGGCAGAAAAGTAGAGTAATCTTTGACTTGAGACACATGATAGGATAGCATAATAGCATTACACTCCTAACAACTAAATATGAAAGTAGACATGAGAGAATAAAAGCCAAGTTTCAAGGATTCTAGAAATGGAAATGAATTACTTGAGAGCTGCGTGGTGAGAGGAGAATGAAGGGATGGTGAAAATATTGAAAGTATGTAAATATAGAAGATTTAGTATGTCTTATAGGGGAGAGTAAATGAGTTATGGAGAGATGGAGGTCAAGAAGTGTAGCATCCACAGATGATTTGGTCAACTGGAGAGAACAGGGAGAGGCAAAGTGGCAGGAAAGATATGTATCAAGATATACAAGAACAGAAAAAAAAAAGAGAGAGAGCGAGAGAGAGAGAGCGAGAGAGAGAGATATGGAGCAATAAAAGATAAAAGGACTAGAAGGTGTGAAATCAAGGTGCCGTCTAACTTTATAAGACATTCTGGGAAAATCTGACATTGAAAAGAAAGATGATGATTTTCCCACGTGAGTTCATGTTGTACTTACAGGAGCCTTGTGTCTGTCATGGCGGTGGAGAAGGTGAGAGGCTTGAGGAGGAGGTGGAGCAGGGCGTCAGCGAGGGGGGTGGGGGGTCTTCAGAGGCCTCATACACCTCAGGAACCCGTGTGATTAACAGTTGAACAATCTGATGATAATACCCTGCAAACAAACAAAGATCAGCTTGTTTCAAGACAGCATTGCAGGATGGCTTCACTTCTAATTTTTGTTAGACAAATGTACAAATAAATATTTTCCATCAATAATATTTTTGTGAAATCTAAAACTTCTGTAAATTATTTTTTTACATTTTCTTGAAGTAATTTTATGTATCTAGGATGTGTATCAAAGAAGTGAATATTTTGTGATTGAATTGCTGACTTTTGTGCCCCCCTATGCATTGGGGAGATGGCCCCAATGCATAGGCTGGCAATTTTTTCACACCAATGTATGAAAAAAACCTTTATGTAATGATAGAACAAGTTTCACAGTGTTATTCATCCACCGTTACATTAGCCAGGAAATTCCTTCCTTCATGACGGGCCGTTCCTGGCATGGTGTTGGTGGTGGGGTGCAGTACATGCATAACTCTGTACATAAGGCTGTGCCTCACCTTTGTTGATGAGATGTGAGTATACTGCCGCCAGGAAGAGGTGCTGGTGGGATGGAGGCAGCTTGGTGGACCAGGAGTCCGGCGCCAAGACTATCTCCAGAAGGCGAAGTGGTGCAGCATGGGACACAGCGGTGCTCCCTCCTTAACCAGGACAAAATATTTCTTAATTTCATGATTATAAAGCTATGTTGCCTACCTATATACATTTTACAGAGTAGAAATACATTGGTACACCTCCTACAAGCAGAGGGGGGCACCAAAGGATAAATCAAGTGATTCAGAAACCCTGAGAGGAAGTCATGGAAACTAGAAGAAAGATTATTGGAAGCAGGAGTGGAGTGTGATTATGGATACAATATAATGATGACTCCCTGCATATCTAGGCCTCAGAGGCAGTGAACAAGACCTATGTAGAACAAAAGATGTCAAATGTAGAACAGATACATATCCATGAAAATATTTATGAAACATGAAGTACACATGTATACAAAAGAAAAGGCTTTGAACTTTGTAGCAGCAGAGTGGAAAAAGGACAGCTTCATGAGGTGGCCTAAGCATGTATGAAGCATGGGTGAAAAGATTATAAGACAACATTTCAGATCTTTTTAACCACTATTTTGAATAACTGTTTATATGCATGGTAACTAATATGGCAATGGATAGAGATAGTTGGGAGCCTATCATCGGCCGTCTAACCTCATAAGATATTATGGGAAAATCTGACGTTAAACAAAAAGAAGATGTATGGTAACTACAGGTTGAAGTTCCCAAACTCGGCAACACCCAAAACTCGGCTATGGTTCCGGATTTTCCAAAACACGGCAGAACACCCAAAACCTGGCGTGTAGTTGCCGGTCGGCCGCTAGGTGCACCACACTAGCCGATGGTTTCTCCCGCCGATTTGTTTGTTGTTATGTTCAGTGGTGTTGTGACTGTAAGAGTTGTGTACACTGTTATTTTGTATACTTCTACAGGTCTGTATGGTATTATGGCTCCCAAAGTCCAGGAACACCTACTGGTGGAAGTGAAAAGAAAAGGAAGGAAATGTGTTAACTATTCTGAGAAAATTGACCTTTGAAGAAGTTGGATGGCTTTTTCCCCTTAATATATCTACGTTCTAAAATCGAAAATTCCATTACTCCGGCTCGCCTGTCCCGAGGTTGCCGAGTTTGGGAACTTCAACCTGTAATATCAACCTCAAGTTTTCCAAATGGAAGATTAAAGGAAATGCAACTGCCAACACTCAAAAGAAAGAAGATGGCAAGGAGACTTAAGTACATTATACATTGATAAATTACTTAGAAGAAATTGACAGAAAAGACCGGCTATTGAGAGGAGATAAAAAGGATGGATATTTGAGGGGACGCAAGGAAAATTAAGAAAAGGAATATGTTTAAACTACTCAAAGGAATATGTTTAAACTACTCAAAGGACTATGTTTAAACTACTCAAAGGACTATGTTTAAACTACTCAAAGGAATATGTTTAAACTACTCAAAGGAATATGTTTAAACTACACAAAGGAATATGTTTAAACTACACAAAGGAATATGTTTAAACTACTCAAAGAAATATGTTTAAACTACTTAAAGGAATATGTTTAAACTACTCAAAGGAATATGTTTAAACTACACAAAGGAATATGTTTAAACTACTCAAAGAAATATGTTTAAACTACTCAAAGGAATATGTTTAAACTACTCAAAGGAATATGTTTAAACTACACAAAGGAATATGTTTAAACTACTCAAAGGAATATGTTTAAACTACTCAAAGGAATATGTTTAAACTACACAAAGGAATATGTTTAAACTACTCAAAGAAATATGTTTAAACTACTCAAAGGAATATGTTTAAACTACACAAAGGAAGATGTTTAAACTACTCAAAGGAATATGTTTAAACTACTCAAAGGACTATTTTAAACTACTCAAAGGAATATGTTTAAACTACTCAAAGGAATATGTTTAAACTACTCAAAGGAAGATGTTTAAACTACTCAAAGGAATATGTTTAAACTACTCAAAGGAATATGTTTAAACTACTCAAAGGAAGATGTTTAAACTACTCAAAGGAATATGTTTAAACTACTCAAAGGAATATGTTTAAACTACTCAAAGAAATATGTTTAAACTACTCAAAGAAATAGTTTCTCCACAAAAAATCTAGATAAGTGGAATGAACTAGAGGAAGAGGTGATAGAGGCAAGAAGTGTGCATCAATTTAAGGAAAATCTAGATAATTATAGATACTGCGACAGGACCACACAAGTATAGTTCAAGCTCTATATGCTACAATTAGTTGTCTTTGTCTTTGCTGGAAGAATGAAGAGCAAGAGGAGACTTGATAGCAGTGTTTAGAGCAATGATGGGAATGGAAAGGAATGACAGGGATGACCTCTATGTATGGGATGCAGGAGCTAGGAGAGGACAGGGAAGAAAATGAAGAGGACAAGATGCATGAAGGATATTAAGAGGTACAGTTTTCCATATTGATGTACTGATGTGTGACCCAGACAACCAATGTTCAAGAATTCAAAATTAAGATTAACCTGATGAGACTGGGAGACAGACAGGACATACGGCTATTATCCTTTCCTGTACAGGGAGGTCCCGTTATACGAGCATTCGGTATACGAGAATCCGATGATACGAGATGTGTAAATTAGGGTCTATTTTCAATATATGAGATCGAAAATCCAATGATACGACATTCAAACTGGGGTGAGTAAAATTATCAAGTTCAAAATGCGCGCCCTACCACTCCCAGGCTGGACAAAGGGGGATTTGGTTGACCCCAGTGAGGTCACCCCTAGCAAGCCGTGACCTGAAGGGTAATTAAGCATATGCGCGGCCTGACATTTAGGGGTAATTAGCCAGGTGTGTGGCTCCAACCTTGGGACCGCAGTCAGGTCACCCCTAGCAAGGCATGACCTGAAGGGTAATTAAGCATATGGCGCGGCCTGACCTTTAGGGGTAATTAGCAGGTGTGTGGCCCCAACCTTGGGACCCCTACACTACCCTCTTTTGTATCACGAGGGGTCCCCTACAGTACAATGTCTTTTTTGCTTGTTATGCATGTTTTATGTTTAATTAATGTGCAGTTATGTTATTTTGTGTGCTATTTACTCTTTCAGAATGCTTTTTCTACAGAATAGGTAGTACAGTGTGGGTAATATAGACGCTGTGTGTTTGTTGTGTTTGCTATAGTTTATTTTAGCTTGAAAAACATGTCTTTTTTTTATTTATTTTTTATAATTGATAAATGGAACCAAACCTATATTTTACCATTAGTTATGTGTTTCGTTATACGAGATTTCGCTTTACGAGTATGCCAGGTGGAACCTAACTGCTCGTATCTTCGGGACCTCCCTGTATATCACAACTAAGTCAATACACCCAGCCATCTTCCAGACCAATGTACCTTGCACGGGGTGTGTGATGACCAGGAGGGCCATGTTAGCCAGGCGGGGCAACAGGTACATCCAGCGGTCACAGGAGTCACACACCCAATGCACCAGCTGCTTCTGCTCCCGTAACACCAGCTGACAGGTGGCAAGCTGCAATGATACTTATTACAGATGGATGCCTCACAAATTTTTGATGCAACAAATACAAAATAGTTAACTATAACACATTTTGACTGAAAAGTATGTGGTTACTAAAGAATGAAACACTACCCACTAGTTTATGATCCAATTAATATAAGTTAGCTAATCATCAACATTCTTTTTCACATATATTATTGTAAAGGTATAATTGTAAAGTACACCGTTCCAAGGGCCTGAGAGTAAGCACAGTGCTGTATTACTCTACAGCTTGGTAGCTACAGCACCACTACTTGGTTATGGCTGACTCCTGTAAACACGGTGCCCGCCACGCACACCGACAACTCAGCAGATTGATAGATATGTTACAAATGGCCTGGCTGTGAAAATACCGCCATCCTAGTGTTGCTCACCTCCATGTGTGTTGGTGGATTGCCACTCACCTGATGGGACTACCTGACATTACTATTTCAAGAGTCTGTTTTCTTTTATTTAATAAAATCATTTGCTAAGGTTCTGCATGGCTATACTAAGGCACAATGGTAAAGATATAAGCATGGCCCAGCACAGAACTATCCACTGATTTGTCTCATAGTTTTATAACAGGAATGTCTGTTCTGCTATGTTAATTTTGCTTTGCTGTACAAAGCTTCAAATAAAGTTAAAATTATTTCAATATTTTCAAAACCAACTATGAAATTACATTGATCACTCCAATTGACATTCCACTTGAAATACCTTCATGCTGTTTGTTTGAAACTCTAAACAGAATGAGGGAAGCTATGCTATGCATGAAGAGGACACTGACAGCCTAAGGATGAATCCATCACATGTTGTTGATGTAACTTTGTTTGAACCAATATCAAGTGGGCATGGGATGGTGACATATGTTGCATGTTTTTCTTGTAAAATTCAATGGGGTCGTCAGCATCAGTTACTGATATGCTGATGATCACTAAATAAAAAGAATAATCATGTTAGTCTATACATATATAATGTGAAGCACCTACCAGTCTATCGCTGTCTTCCCGTGGATGAAATATTCTAATCAATAAGGCAATCAATCTGATGACTGAGGCTTCTGATATGCCCTGTGCTCTGACCAGTGCCAGATGGGAGTCAAACTGATGCCGAAGATTAAGCTTAGTGCGCCGCAGACTCAAAACCCCTCGTGCCCAGGCCTGCAGGGTTAGGGCCGCCGCCTCCCTGCGTCTCTGACTCTGAGGGTAAAGGGTGTACATGAGACCTCCAACAACCATGCTTGTACATAAACATATTATATAACATCTTATCTTTTGATATTACAGAATATAAAGATGCCCTGAAATACAATTCTTAGGACAGAAGTACTGAAAGGAGCAACTCTCATCATCTGCCTTACCTCACGTTCGTCCCTGTCTGCCTTGAGCTGGCTCAGGAGGTCTGAACGCTCAATGTTGCGGGTCTTGCTTGCCCCGCCCAGCCTCTGCTGAGGCTTTCGCCGGTAATCTCCCTCAAAGCTCCACATGCTGACCTCTCAGGAAGTTCCTGAATAAAAAAAAAAATGTACAATAGTGCCTCATTTTAGATTAAATATATACTATATACTGTCTGTATATCATAACTTGTTGGAGCAGGGTAATTAAGGAAGATTTAAGCACCAAATTTGTACCTGGTACATATCATAACAAAGCACCACAACATTAGGGTAAGGCTTTGTAGCTACTGGGGGACCCTGCACCAAGGGAGGAGTGGTAAAATTAAGTGGAACCCTTTCAATAACAATTCAATAACTTTGATAAATGTTTTTTTTAGATTGTTTCAGTAAAAAAATCAGTATCTCCAACAGTTGTTTTTTTCCAGTCATCTTTCAACTAGCATTCTTCTCATATTATGCAACATAGTACACATTACACCTCTACAGGCATCACTGTAAGAGTCCTGCCTGTGCCACCACGGGTGAGGGACAATCATCACAGCCCTCAAATGGACCTAGAGGGCTAGCCATCAAAGCACTCATGGAAAGAAATTTTTACACTAGGAACGAAACTCCCTACACGATTGGGAGTGTGGTTTCTGTTCACCGCTTATTGGATTCTAGGAAACATTCTCTCTATGAGCTTCCGTCGCAAATCACTACTTTCGGAGATATAAAATGTTTTTAATAGGAAGGAGTGTATGCGATATGAAAAATAAACTAACCTAACCCCACCTTTTGACTCACTAACCTAACCTAATCCCACGCTTTAACCTCCTAACTAATGCCAAATCTGCATTAAAAAAAATTGTCTGCGGCAAGGGAAGAACAGAGGCGATGCAGGTCACAAGAGGAAGAAGAGTGAGGCGCACGTAAACACTTGTCTTTCTCCTCCCGATAAACAACATGTCATATTTCCAAAAGTAATGATTTGCGACAGAAGCTCATAAGAGAGAATATTTCCTAGAATCCAATAAGGTAAACAGAAACCACACTCCTAATTGTGTAGGGAATATCGGTCCTAGTGTAAAATAATACCAATTTCTGATGCTAGCATTAATGGACGCCCAGGTAATATGGGGTTAGAAATACAGTAAACCCTCGCTTTTACAGACTTCTATGTAACAAATTTCTGCTTGAACTAACTTTGTCTGCCAGTCCGGTATGTGTGGGGATTTACCGAATAAGTTCGGTAAATGCGGGTTCGGTTTAATGGTGGGCCGGCCGAACATGTACGTGCAGGTCACTCGGCGGCAGTGGAAGCAAAGCCAAGCGGGTGATGCACACCGATCAGTCATTATGTACGGAAATAGCAAACTTTCACCTCATATAACGAACAAAGTTTGTTATATGAGAAAAGTTTGGATCCCCCGGATGTAACAGATTTTCAAAGATAACGTCACTTCCTTCCCCAAATTGGTTAATTAAAGCGAGAGTTTACTGTACTTATGATGAGAACTAAACATTCAGGATACTTAAAACTACCGATCGTATATTGGTTGAAACTGCACATATACAGGTTAGCTTTAGTTTAGGTTAATGACAGGTTATTTCAGTCGAATATTATGTAACTTAAAAATCTTAACTTAAGCTAATAAGGGTGTGCAGTGTTGAGTGGCCGCCAGCGCTGCACACTTCTGGCCGCCTCATGGTCATGAGGAATAAGCACTTTCCTACTAGTTTCTGGTGAAAATAAGTATTCTATTTTTGGTTTCAGGGATTGAGTAGCATCCCTGATACATGCTGAAGCAGAAATTATGAAGAAAACGTGAGTATTAAGGCTGGTGTAGCGATCAGACTAACTTCCCCGCCCGATTAGCTTCCCTGCCACGACTAAACACCCGCAGGAGATTTGTATTATGGTAAAATTCTAGTCCTTTCCCGCCCTTATTAGTGGTTTTATTTTATCCAGACCTTCACAGATCCCTCCAGATACCTCTAAAACGTAATAATAAAGTGGGGGAGATAAATATATATATTTTTTTACTAACCTAACCTGGTAAAATTTTAGTCCTTTCCCGCCCTTAGGTCTCGTTGGAGGTTATTGGTAAGGTTATGTTAGGTCATAGTGAGGTTAGGTTTGTGATATTATTTTTGGGGGTCCAGGGCGGGGGTAATGAAGGGGGGAGGGGGCGTTGAAGGACGCATCTCTCCCCCATTCTAAAATTTTGGTTTAGAGGCATCTGAAGGGATCTGTGAAGGAATGGAGAAAAAAAATCACGAGTAAGGACGGGAAAACTCTATAATTTTACCTGTATTATCATCAGATTCGCTTATTTAACCTAAATAATGGTAAATCTTAAGAACAAGGGCTCCACCCCCTATCTTCTTATTATTATTATTATAGCCAACAAGCTTGGGGACATGGTGGGAAACTGGGGTTTTTGGGTGGGGGAGCACACACATAAGGGAAATATGGCCCCACAAAAAAAATCCATAAACTAGGGAAATTTTCCTAGTTCACAGACTTTATCGGGGCCATATTTCCCTTATATGTGTGCTCCCCAACCCAAAAACCCCGGTTTCCACCATGTCCCCAAGCTTGTTGGCTATAAGAAGAAGAAGAAGATAGGAGGTTGAGCCTTTATTCTAAAGATGACAAAACTACAGACCTAACCTAGCACCCCTCCTTGAGCCCCCCGTGCTGTGCACTAACCTAACCTAACCTAAACTACATATAGGTTATACCTACTACTTAGATACGCACTACTTTCTCAAACTCGTCGTCCATTGCGCATCTCGCTGGACTTAGTTTTTCTCAAGAACCTGAAATTTAATTTCGGTCATGTAGGCAAAGTAAGGATTGGCACTCATTAAAATCTAAACAGATGTGTTAAGGACGGTAACAGGAAGGTTCAACAGAATGCGTTTTCGACAACACCGTCAAAACTTCCAACATAGTGCATCGTTGAACCTTCCAAGTCAGCGCCGTCGAACCCTCTCATTCATTCCCATCATAATATTTTAGATCTTTCATCATGCAAAATTTAACATATCGTTGATATAAATTAAAATTTGTTTGTAAATTTGATATATTTAGTTGAAAAGTGAATATTTGTAAACTTCCCCACAGACTTAGGTGCCGTTTTGGCACCGTTTTAGGTGCTGTTGTCTAAAACTGAACATCAGGAGGGCACTGCTTTAGCCTGAGGATGAAGCCGCACAAACAGTACTGTTGTTCATTGTTTATTAGTCTTTATCGCTAATTTATTTTATTAAATACAATATTATTGATAGGCAAGCTAAGTTTGATAGGTGTTACCACGTTAGGGTGGGAAACAATGAAGATAGAGGGGGATCTTGGCTGTATAGGCTTTTCACTTTAATTTTGGTGGGTAATGATCTAGTAACCTTGTACAGTATTTTATATTAATCCTTTCAATGACAAAATACCTTTAGGTTTTACTCTATGATAGACATATTGGAAGTTTCGACGGAGTTCGACGGTACCGTCGAAACCTCTATTTTCTACCGTCGAAAGTGCATTCCGTCGAAACTTCCTGTAATCTTAAGGACAGTAGGTATAATACGTAGAGCCAACATTTGGGTCAGTTTAGCGTGGAGCCCTTGTTCTTAAGATTTTCCCTATTTCTTCCTGGCCTACAATAGGTGCTGTTTCTAATGGAGATAGTTTTATTTTGCGCAAATCCATAGTTTAAAAAAAAAAAAAAAAAAAAATCACCGAATTTTATGGTACCGTTTCCATTAAAACACTGTATCTCCATCAGAAAAAAAACTAAAACTTGGCCGGGAAAAGTTAGTCAGGGTTTTATAGGTTTTAATGAAACCTAACCTAACCTTATAGGTTTTAATGAAACCTAACCTAACCTTATTCTTCTTCTTCTTCTTGTGACCTTAGTCGCTTAGTATCGCTTCATAGGTCCTCTTCCACTTCGTCTCCTTCGTTAACAAAACTTGTTAACTCTTCCCCTGTTTATTTCACCTGGGGAAGACATTTTGATCAGTTGTCAATCCTTTGATTATCATCCTAATTCATTGTCTATTTTGTGTTCTGTTCTCCCAACACTGCGTTAGGAACACTTTGGTGAGGTTTACAATACTTTCAGTTTCCTTTCTGTCCCCATACAGCCCTAACACCGTACACAGGGCCCCGTCTTTCTGCTCTAGTCTCCTGTCCCACTCTTCTCTGCCTAGGACTGTTACTATTGACGCTATAAGCTTTTCCCTCTGACTCCTATACTTGTTGCATTCCACAATGACATGTTCTACAGTTTCTTTCTCTCCTACCCTGCAGCTACAATTCTGGTTCTCCAGTTCCCTGTTCCTTCCGTTGACTTCCAAGGTGCCTGTTCTTGCTTTATAGAGTAACTTACTACCCCAGTCTCCTACATGCCAGGTCACCCCCTCTGGTTTCTGTTTCCACCTGTACCACTGCAACGTTGATTTCCTGGCCATTCCTTCCTGCCATTTAACTAGCCCATTATTCTCAATTTTCTTTTTGATATCTATTATCTCCATCCTGTTCCATTCCTCTCCCACAGTTTCTCTCCTTTTCCATCTCTCTAGTTCCTTCTTCCAGGTGGAACTTGATCTATTTTCCTGGGATATTTTCTTTGCCCATCTATCATCACTAAGTCTTTCAATTTTCTTGTGGAACACCAGTTTTCCTTTAATTATCCTTTCCCTGAAGGTGCTCCATCCCATGTCTCCCCTTATGGCCTCTACGGCAGTGCTCCTACAAGCTCCTAGTCCCCATCTGCCTACTATGTTCTGAGTCTTTTCAAAGTGCATGATGTCTCCTTCCCTGTACTGAGTCACTTCTGACCCATACAGGCAATGGGGTACAGCCACCCCCTTCCATAAACTCCTGCCTACCTCATATTTATTAATGACTCTGTTACCACCATTTATAATCATGCCCGTCATCCTCCTTGCTTTGCCTTCATTAAGTTTCCTTAATATACCTATAGGTTTTAATGAAACCTAACCTTAAAGGTTTTAATGAAACCTAACCTAAACTTATAGGTTTTAATGAAACCTATAAGGTTAGGTTAGGTTTCATTAAAACCTATAAGACCCTGACTAATTTTTCCCTGACAAGTTTTAGTGCTTTTTCTGATGGAGTAACAGTGTTTTTAATAGAAACTGTACCATAAAATTCGGTGATTATTTTTTTTTTTTTATGGGTTTGCGCAAAATAAAACTATCACCCTTAGAAAAAGCACCTATTGTAGACCAGGAAAAAATAGTCGGTGTCTCTGAAAACGACCGCGAAGTCCTCGTCCATTATTACCCAGATCGCTACACCGGCAAAGAGAGCACAGTTCTGGAGGATAATAACCAAAAACATGAGTATTAAAACCGGTAAAGAATGCCCAGTTCTTGTCCATATAAACCCTAACTACTTCTATAGGTCTCTGACGCCCATTCAGGAGCACAAGCTCCGAATGAACCTACAAATGAAGGGCCGAATCTGATACAAAGGACCGAAGGCCGAATGAGCTGCAGCCTTGTTCAGGGGTCAAAACCACACCCTGGAGCACAGACACGTGGGACTTAGGTAGTCCCTCCCCCCCATCATTACACCCTGAAATACACCTGCATTGCGTAATTTGAGTGATGAGTAAGATTGCCTCCAACACGACCAGCACCTCCCTGGTATGAGCCATGCATGTCCCTCCTCACGCCTGTAAACCACCAATTAACCTCACCACCACGTCCATGAACCCTGCACCTACCCTCAACACCGTGTAGGCCCTGCAGTGGGGGCGTCATGTGGCGTGGCGACACAACAACAACACCATCACGTCACAACACATCACGACACCCCTCCATGACACACGGATTTTCGGAGCTTCTACACTCCAATAACGTAACAGGCGTATTATGCAATATTATGATCATTTTATACATGAAAAAATTACAACTAACATTTTTGAGCTGCTAAAATATTACTTGTGGAGCATAATTTTGTTGCATTTACCGGAGGGGAAAATATCAATCAGCTGTTAGGTTCCCGCGCCCCTCACAAACAACAAGGCTTCTTAGCGGCATTTAAACACGGCTGTCCTGCACCTCAACCCTCTCCTGCAAGGCCAAGTGTTGTGTGTACCTCTGAACCAGCGAGGTTTGTACTCTGTCTAGCAATTATAGAATTATTTGTGGTTAGATGCATGAGTTATTGATGGAAAAGAGGCAAGGCAGTCGTTGGGTCAGGGAAATGCCTCGTCTCCATGAAACCTTACCCGGGTTGGACTGCTGTGTTTGTCGAGTATCTGTTCTTGAAAGTGTTGAATGCCACCATTTATTACAATATTGTGTGGGTTGTCACCGGGAGGCGACCGTAGTGTAACGGTAGCACGTCCGCCCGGCAAGTGGAAGGTCTCGGGTTCGATCCCCGAGCGGTGCCTGCCTTTTCGGTGAACCCCCTACCTCTAACAAATATATGTGGTGGTTTGCTTCGGGGCATTGCTGGGCCTTAGATTATTGCTGCCAGGTAACTTTCGTCATCTGTTTGGAGTGACCCTGTGCTAAGTAGTAAGTATGCTTCATTCGGTATTATTTGATATCTCGGCCTCCCGCTATTTTCAGGATGAATCAATGGTTTTTGGAACTGTCGCCGATAATAAGTCGCCGAAACACCAGCCGACAACTCTCGTAGACGATGAACACTCGCCGGCATGGACATTTTCGGCGACATTTCCACTTGTAATAGATGAAAAGGAAGAGTAAAGGGATTTCATTATTGGACACACATTTCTCGCTTGTCCCAAAACACTGTAAAACTGCAGTTAGATACAATACATTGACATTGGTTACATAACCTGACTTATCTGGGGGGGCTGCGCACCCCTAGACCCCCTCCGCTAGTTCACTGACCTAACATGGACATTGGTTACCTAACCCAATTGATCAAATTATTGTTGGTATTTAATCTCTTAAAGCAGAAAAACGTGTAAAAGCTTATTAAATGTATATATTGGGTACTGTAATATCAGAATTAAGAACTGGAACTGTCACCGAAAATTGGAACTCCTGCAGACATGAAAAATTGGAACGCGCTGACGTCCGCGAGAATTCCGATTGGCGACAGTTCCAGTTACCCAAACAATTAATACATTGTGTTAGATATAGATGTGTTTTTCCTTAATCTGATAATTGTTTTTCGGCTTTTATTTTTTCCTTTTGGGGGACTACTCTGTACAAGCATGAGGGGCCTGGAACGCGGCGTCGGCGAGTGTTCCGATTCTTCTCGTCTGCGTGTGTTCCTATTTTCGGTGACAGATCCAGTTCTTGATATTACAGTACCCAATATATATATTTAATCAACTTTTATTCTGTGTTTCTGCATTCAGGGATTAAATACCAGCAATTGCTTTAACAGAGGACTTAGGTTACGTAACCAATGTCCATGTATTGCATTAAACTGCAGTTTTACGGTGCTTTGGAACAAGGCAAAAAATGTGGTATCAAATAATGAGATAGCCTCTATTCTTCCTTTTCATCTATTACAAGTGGAACTGTCGCCAAAATGTATATGTCTGCGAGACTGCGAGTGTTCCACGGTCGGCGAGAGTTCTCGTTTGGTGTTTCGGCGAGAATTCCGATCGGCGACAGTTCTATAAACCTTCATAAATTTAACGTTTCGGTAGCTCTCCATCGTATTTCCTTAACTTGTCGATGATTCAAAGGCAGCGAGTTCAATATCTTAGTTAATGGCTAGTACTGTCATTGCTTACAGCGGTTTGTGGTGATTTGGGGGAGTGGCATGCGTGCCTTTCTACCTATTTGAACATAATAGGTGATTGGAAGAATGTAGTATGTTGCCGAACTCGATTTCCAGGTGGGGAGAGTTCTGTTTTGTTTCGCGAAATTCGATCTCACAGTCCAAAACCTTCAGTAAATTAGTTTCGGTAGCTCTCCATCGTATTTCTCTTAACTGTCGATGATTCAAAGGCAGCAGTTCAATACTTAGTTATGACCCTACCCATAACTAGTCACGGTTGTTACATCGTGCATTGTGGGATAAGGCGGGGTCGCTGCTGGTGACCTACGAGGGAAACTACGGCGATGATTAATTCGAGTTATTTTGCCGAAATTGATATCAGGTGCTATTTACTGTGCTTGTTCTCGTGACACATATAGAGAAACCTAGTAATGGCTGATGTGCAAGGCTTAAACAAAAACATCTAAAGAGCTCGTCAAATGACACTGGTAGTACTAATGTTCCTACACTGCTTACTTCTAATGATCTGCTGTGACTGTTCGGTTTAAAGCCTCACATCCCATCACCTCAGATCTTCTCTATGTTGTCAGCGAGCACGGAAATATAGCACCCGGAATATCAATTTCGCCCAAAACAACTCAATTTTTTTTCATCGTCGTAATCTTCTCTTTGTAGGTTGACATATTCAGGTTATGATAGTATAAAATACCTATTAATTTAGTTCCTTTTGTTGTCTTTCCTCATAAATAAGTTGCTACATCATGGTTAAGGTTACTTGACGAGCCAATGAATACTTGATCTATACAACATCACTTAACCTTTGCTTTGATTATCTTATTACCATCAAAAAAGTTGCATAACCACGTAATAACCCATCCTTGCCTCATGGTACCTGCATGGTAACTGTCGCTACGATATTTTTGTCCTACACAATCGGTGAAACACGTCGCGAGTAAGTTAGGTTGGTATCGCGTCATTCGCCACATGCCATTCGCCACACCTATAAGTCTTCGCCAAGTCATCGCCACACTATGGAGTCTATTTTTCTTCGTAGGTCACCCTCGGCATCCCGCCTTATCCCCACAATGCACCGATGTAAACAAACCGTGACGTAGTTATGTCTGGGGCCCATTGTGTTGCTTGCTGACAGCGGTGTGGATGATTTTGGGGGAGTGGCACTCGTTCCCTTTTCTACCTATTTAGAACTTATAAATGGTGATTAAGAAATAAAGAACATGGAACACAGGAACGATTGCCTTTACTCACTCATTTCCATGGGAGAGGAACCAGTAGGGTTTTTTCCCTTTCTCCTAAAAAATGCCTGTTGCTTTTCCTCAAACTTGACTAAAAACCATAGAATACTATTGTAAAATTATGTGACTATGATGATGAAGTATTTCATTATAAATACGGTACGTACATGCAAACCTCAGACATTCATGTCAGATACCAGATCAGACATTTGATCCATCACTGTAGCAAATACTACACACAAACATTACCGACTGAGCCATAAGTGCTAGCCTGTATGTGCCATGTTCCTACTATGCATATGTCAGTTGTTGGAAGATTTTTCTCAACTCATTTTCTCAAGGCTTATTTATTTGCCATTTGAATTTTCAGGTGTTTTTTGAATGGGCTAGTGTCAAACCATGAAGTGGTCAATGCCCCAAAACTTTCCTTTTCTGTCAGACAACCATTCACACGACCTACCAATGTAGGTCTCGTGGCCTCTTGTAGCTTCCTTATTTTCTTATGTTCTTATGAATACATACTGTCTGTACATACATACTTTCATTAGCACTAAACTTGTTATGATTTAAAAACTTACTTGTTTAGAAATTTCACTATACTTGTAGGAAGTTTGTGTAACTAGAATTTGATTTCGTTAACTATTTAGGTATAGGTGTTTCATTATTTTCATTATTGATATATGACTATGAATCAGTTTTATACTCATAATCCTTTGATGTTGCTTTCAGTGACCATGGAAGATCGCAAGTGCCTCCGAGTCCTTCATCCCAATATGCAGAATCAGTCCTGCCTGCTGGTGTCTTCCAATGGCAGCCTGTCCCTTAATACACCGAAGAGAGGCAAAAAGAGGAAAAAGTAAGTTCATGTTTCTTATCTCATGAATATGGCAGTCATCACTTACTAGTCTTTTAAAACCAGTGAAGTAAATAACTCGCTATGTTTAGTATTTTATATTGTTTGCGCATATGTTTCAGCAGCGAGAACATGGGCTCTGCAAAAAACAGGCGCAAGGATAAAATCTACACAGACTCAGACCTCGAGAAGTTTATGAAGAATGTATCGGCATGTACCCAGACGGATCCCCTGCAAGGCACCACAGAAGCCCCGCCCTCCACCACCACCCCAGCTGCCACCACCTCCACCACCCCGCCTGCCACCACCTCCACACAGGCGACACTTGACATGCTGACCAGTGGTAAGTCTAACAAAGTGAAAGGTGAATATGACAAATAGTATTCCTTATCCACACAGGCGACACTTGACATGCTGACCAGTGGTAAGTCTAACAAAGTGAAAGGTGAATATGACAAATAGTATTCCTTATCCACACAGGTGACACTTGACATGCTGACCAGTGGTAAGTCTAACAAAGTGAAAGGTGAATATGACAAATACAGGTTGAAGTTCCCAAACTCGGCAACCTCGGGACCAGCGCCGAGCCGAGTAATGGAATTTTCCGACTTTTAGAACGTCAATTCTTTAGGTCAATTTTCTCAGAAATAGTTAACACATTGTTCTTCCTTTTCTTTTCACTTCCACCAGTAGGTGTTCCTGGACGTTTGGGAGCCATAATACCAATAACAGACCTGTAGAAGTACACAAAATAACAGTGTAAACAACTCTACAGTCACAACACCACTAAACAATAACAACAAACAAATCGGCGGGAGAAACCAAGCGGCCTAGTGTGGTGGCACCTAGCGGCCGACCCGGCTACTACGCGCCGGGTTTTGGGTGTTCTGCGTTGGAATCCGACCATAGCAGGTTTTGGTTTCTGGTTTTGGAAAATCCGGAACCATAGCCGAGTTTTGGGTGTTGCCGAGTCTTGGGATGCCGAGTTTGGGAACTTCAACCTGTAGTATTCCTTACCCTTACCACATATTTGTATTTTTTTAGTACAGCATAGTGGTTCATATCCTACCTTGCCACACAACAGACCAAAGAGATTGATTCTGTGCTTTCAAGGAACAAGATTTTTGTTTGTTAGACATTTATTTATTTTGTTATTTATTTTTACACCCTATTGTTGTTCCTTATTATTATTGTTGAATAGTATATAAGATGTGGAAAAGGAGATGAGTGTCAATGTGGTAATTATAGAGGAATCCGCTTGTTGAGCATACCTAGGGAAGTGTGTGGTAAAATCTTGAATTAGAAAAGTACAAGAAATTACCGCGGACAAGGTTAGTGAGGAGCAGGGAGGGCGATGCATCAGGAAAGTTTGGTTTGTGTAACCTGTTTATGGAGGGAGTGATCAGAGACAGGAACGTTAGGAGGAAAGGCTGGTATAGACATGAGTATAGATAAGACATAATGGAAGCTCAAGACCATCCTGTTTGCAGAGAACACTATTATTATATAGAGAAAAAATTGTACTAAAGTTTAAATGAATATTCAGTCCTGTTTGTGTGATGAGAATCCTGAAAGATAAAGAAAGTGAGTAACAGTAGGGTATTTATTTATGCAAAGAAAGGTGGAAGTTAATGAGTTTTCAGATGAGTGCTGAATGAGATTGCCGAGTTAGAAACAATGGTGGATGAGCAGATGTATGTCTTTTTCATTAAAGGCCTTTTCACAAATACATGGGGTGGCACACAAAGCCGATTGTTCATAATGAATTACAGGTTGAAGTTCCCAAACTCGGCATCCCAAGACTCGGCAACACCCAAAACTCAGCTATGGTTCCGGATTTTCCAAAACACGGCAGAACACCCAAAACACGGCGCGTAGTTGCCGGGTCGGCCGCTAGGTGCCACCACAACTAGTAGGCCGCTTGGTTTCTCCCGCCGATTTGTTTGTTGTTATTGTTCAGTGGTGTTGTGACTGTAGAGTTGTGTACACTGTTATTTTGTGTACTTCTACAGGTCTGTTATTGGTATTATGGCTCCCAAACGTCCAGGAACACCTACTGGTGGAAGTGAAAAGAAAAGGAAGAATAATGTGTTTACTATTTCTGAGAAAATTGACCTTTTGAAGAAGTTGGAAGATTTTCATGCTTTTTTTCCCCTTAGTATATCTACGTTCTAAAAGTCGGAAAATTCCATTACTCGGCTCGGCGCTAGTCCCGAGGTTGCCGAGTTTGGGAACTTCAACCTGTATAACAATTTGCACATAAACACACAACAATATTACAGTGTTTGTATTAGTTCATAGTGCATCTTTAAACTCATGCTAATGTTTTTTATACCACATCACACCACCTCCCTTTGTCCCATTCAGACCTTTCACACCCCTGGATGCTTGGGCCCCTGTGCCTTAATGCCTCCTTGACCCCATCTCTCCATCCCTTTCTTGACCTTTCCTCCCTCTCACTTCTGCACAGGATCTATATATTTTCATAATAACTCTCTC
Source organism: Chionoecetes opilio (assembly GCA_016584305.1). Classification (NCBI taxonomy): domain Eukaryota; kingdom Metazoa; phylum Arthropoda; class Malacostraca; order Decapoda; family Majidae; genus Chionoecetes; species Chionoecetes opilio. The sequence continues at coordinate 74,139 of JACEEZ010025850.1, read as the reverse complement.
CTCATCCAGTCTTTCCATATAGCCTCACCACTAGTACTCCCTGGTCTGCTCTCTCCAGTAAGCTATGCGTGTGTCTGCAGATCTCTGACCCTGTTGCTTCTCATGCTTTCAAACCATCTCGCCCCTAATATTGTTTTTAAGTATTTCATCTTCAACACCTCTTTTCTTTTCCTTGCCTTTGCAGTCCATGCCCTTGCCTGGCAGCCATGATGAACACTTGGAGCTACAATTCCCCCAAACATGCCCATCTTTGCCTCCACAGACAAATTTTCTCACTCCAAGCTCCCCTCAGTGCTCCCAAAACCTTAGCTCCTCCCACCCTATGGCTCACCTTAGCTCCTCCCACCCTATGGCTCACCTTAGCTCCTCCCACCCTATGGCTCACCTTAGCTCCTCCCACCCTATGGCTCACCTTAGCTCCTCCCACCCTATGGCTCACCTTAGCTCCTCCCACCCTATGGCTCACCTTAGCTCCTCCCACCCTATGGCTCACCTTAGCTCCTCCCACCCTATGGCTCACCTCAGCTCCTCCCACCCTATGGCTCACCTTAGCTCCTCCCACCCTATGGCTCACCTTAGCTCCTCCCACCCTATGGACTCACCTCAGCTCCTCCCACCCTATGGCTCAACCTCTAGCTCCTCCCACCCTATGGCTCACCTTAGCTCCTCCCACCCTATGGCTCACCTTAGCTCCTCCACCCTATGCTCACCTCAGCTCCCCCACCCTATGGCTCACCTTAGCTCCTCCCACCCTATGGCTCACCTTAGCTCCTCCCACCCTATGACTCACCTTAGCTCCTCCCACCCTATGGCTCACCTTAGCTCCTCCCACCCTAGGCTCACCTTAGCTCCTCCCACCTATGACTCACCTTAGCTCCTCCCACCCTATGGCTCACCTTAGCTCCTCCCACCCTATGGCTCACCTTAGCTCCTCCCACCCTATGGCTCACCTTAGCTCCTCCCACCCTATGGCTCACCTCAGCTCCTCCCACCCTATGGCTCACCTTAGCTCCTCCCACCCTATGGCTCACCTTAGCTCCTCCCACCCTATGGCTCACCTTAGCTCCTCCCACCCTATGACTCACCTTAGCTCCTCCCACCCTACGGCTCACCTTAGCTCCTCCCACCCTATGGCTCACCTTAGCTCCTCCCACCCTATGGCTCACCTTAGCTCCTCCCACCCTATGGCTCACCTTAGCTCCTCCCACCCTATGGCTCACCTTAGCTCCTCCCACCCTATGGCTCACCTTAGCTCCTCCCACCCTATGGCTCACCTCAGCTCCTCCCACCCTACGGCTCACCTTAGCTCCTCCCACCCTATGGCTCACCTTAGCTCCTCCCACCCTATGGCTCACCTTAGCTCCTCCCACCCTATGGCTCACCTTAGCTCCTCCCACCCTATGGCTCACCTCAGCTCCTCCCACCCTATGGCTCACCTTAGCTCCTCCCACCCTATGGCTCACCTTAGCTCCTCCCACCCTATGGCTCACCTCAGCTCCTCCCACCCTATGGCTCACCTTAGCTCCTCCCACCCTATGGCTCACCTCAGCTCCTCCCACCCTATGGCTCACCTTAGCTCCTCCCACCCTACGGCTCACCTCAGCTCCTCCCACCCTATGGCTCACCTCAGCTCCTCCCACCCTATGGCTCACCTTAGCTCCTCCCACCCTATGGCTCACCTCAGCCTTCATGGACCAGTTTGATACAACGAGAACTATTTATTACATTGGGGAAGCTGTATAAGTATTTCATGCATCAAAGTATGAGCATATACTTTATTAATATTGATATTCATTTATAGATACTCCTCCCGCCAGCTACTGGGAGGCACTGGCAGAGAAGAGGAAAGAAGCTCTGGAAGAGACTCTAGAGGAAAATCAAAAGCTTCATGAGAAGAACAAAGAACTTGAAAGTGAGATTTCAACTCTAAAGGAAGAAAATAAGTTGTTAGACGACATGGTTGAAGAGGCAAAACAGCTGGCAGCTCTTGTACAGGTGAGTCCGTGATGCTGAGGGTGGCGGGAGGGCTGTAAGGGAAGGAGGGTGGCATAAGTACTGTAGACAGACAAGGTTTGCAATACATTTAGGTTTGTTTTATTTAATGTTTCTTGGTGTGAATTGTTTGGAAAAAGGGAAAACTACAGTGATTTTATGAATGGGTAGTTAACTATATAACACCAAGCCATGTTTTGATATTCTTTGTGTATATTTTATAGTTATTGTTATACCACAAAAACTAATATTTTTATTCTTTTAGTCCATTACAGGGGAAGAGGAATAAGGAGCAGCCTTCAGCCCGAAGAGCAGCTCATCAGCATTCGCTTCCCTATTTTTAAAGTGATGTGTGTTGGTGGAAGTGTCTCAACGGTTGCAAGTTTGATGTGATAAGACTGAACAACGCTAGGTTTGTGACACCTGATGTATTTATTAAGATGGATGCATGGTTTTAATCCTGACTGAGCTTTGTGCTCATATAATATTTAGATAAGTAGCATTCTTGCCTCCTCTTGTGGAATGGGGTAGAGTAAGGCAAATCCATTTGCTGATGATGATATGATTTCGAGTGGAGACTGAAAATGATATGTTTGTGCTCATTTAGTATTACGTATGTGTGTTCCCTCGTGGCATCCTGGAGGCTGTTCTGATGCCAATCTTTTGAGGGATCACCTCAGAGGGAAGTGAGGTGTTACTGATGTGTGTCATGTTTTATCCTCTCTGTGATGTATGTCGTTAAATGTATTAAAGGGTAAGATGGAATATTTCAAGTATATTGTATCCCTTCAAAACGAATTCATGTGTATGGTACAATGATGTTGTTTTGTAGGGTGCACGGTTGCCCCTAAGAGTAGTGACCCAGAGTATGACCCAGTCCGAGGTAAAAATGTATAATGTCTATGTTCCATGGTATGTTATTGATTGTTTGAACTGTCGATTTGTGAGTGATAGATCACTGTGAAAGAAGGCGTGTCACTACAGAGTGTGGGAATGCAGATGATGTGCTTTGACTTGGCTTATTGTGTGGCTAGGTTCTGAAACACAATATCTAAGTTTGCAGTTATTACGTTTTTATCCTCAAAGTACCTTAAACTGAGAATTCGTGATTTCAGTTGTCTCGTCACTTTCGATGTCAGTTGTGATTAGCAGAGTGGCTCTGAAATTAAAATATAAGCTTTGCTCTGTTGAACTAGTCTAGCAAATACAAGTGTAATTATGACGGTCTCTGTAATCCTTCAGTTTTCTTTATGGGGTAATCATAGTGGAAGCTAGATAGTGTACTAAGCTAATCACTTCATCTTCCCACTGAAATAGTCAGTATTTGATAAGTGCACACATTAAATAGATTTGTGTGTAATTCGGCATTTACCTATTTGTATACTACAGGAATGAGTCAAGTTCATAATTTTCTTTATTTTTTGATACCAAATCACCATGCTTTTCTTTACATTTCTCTGCAGAGCTATATGTTATCAGTTGTCTCGTCTTTGGGAGACTATTTACCCTATGAATTTCGGTATCCTACTTGTACAAACCTCTTCTTAGGTAATATATTCCATTGTTTTATTGCTTTACTAAGAAAACTCCTTCGCATATCCTTATCTCTTATCTCTTTTTTTTTTGTAAACTATCTTGCCATGTCCCATTGGTGTTGAGTTTCCTTGCTGAAATAAGCTTTCTACATCTATTTTTTCTTTTTTTGTTGCGCATTTATACCCCGTAATCATACTACTACATACTTATCAATTTTCACATGTGCTACAATCTTAGTTTTTTACTATTTCACCCAAATATCTTTCTATCTTGGATGCCATTAGCATGTTACTACTTAACCTATAATTATTTGGTCTAATATCACCTCCAAAACGTAATCACATGGCACTTACCTGCATTATACTATGTAAATTGTTACTCCATTCATTTAATTTATTAAAGTCCTTGAAATTTATTGCAACAGTTTGATTTTTAGCTGGTCTTTGTATTTTTGGCATTACATATCAGCCAGATGTATGGCTGTAGCCTTGAGTAGCTGACTTCTTCATCCTTTTCTTATATAGGATTTATGTATACAAGAAATATAATTGGTGCCAATGCTAAAACCTGAGGAGCTGCACTTGTTGCCTCGTGCCAAGAATGGTACAAGTTTTCCTTTTAGTGTTTTTCATATTTTCCTTCCCTCTAGAAAATCATCCATCTGAACTAACTTCCTTGAATGCCTCCATTTTGTTGCAGTCTCCATGTAAACCTTTGTCAAGGGGATCCATCAAAAAATTCTTTAAGGTTCAGATAAATACCATTCCACCCATTGTCTTTCCTATAATGTATCAGATAATCTGATATCAAAACTGAATTTTTACATACGATCTTCCCTTCTATAATCTGGATTGTCATTCTAGCTTTTCTTTCCAGGTGTTCCAATTACTATCTTAGCTTATTCTTGTTCATAGTTTGACACAATGTATACTATAGTCTATTTTTTTTAGCGAGGCAAAAAATCCTAACCCCTTGCTGCTTACTGACTGATATTTGATGCCAGGAGAAGGGAATACTATGCTTCTTCAAAATTTCAGCTGTATTTTATCATAGTTAACCATATTATCAGGTAAACATAGGCATCATTTTAAGCATGAAACCTTAAGATAGAATGGAATTTTTGCCTTGTTAAAAAAAATAGACTATAGTTAGTGATGCATGGTCGTAGTTTGACACTGTATACTTGTTAGTGATGCATGGTCATAGTTTGACACACTGTATACTTGTTAGTGATGCATGGTCGTAGTTTGACACACACTGTATACTAGGCTGGGCCAAAAAAAACAAGTTGTTCAGAATTTAATGTAAGTTTCCTAAAAGTTGTGAGTGAGTGTCAGGAACACAAAAATGTAAATTTGGTAAAAAAAAATTGACGTCTTACGGTAAGACAGTCTGTTACCGTGGAAACCATTACCGACAACTACACAAAATGCCTAAAATAATGATTTATCACGCTTTGAATGACCCTCAGAGATGCTGCTGGTACCAAATGATGCAGAATTGAAAGCCAAAGATGATATGACAACTAGACAGTGGGTGTGATACAATTCAATAAAAAATATTTGCAAAAAACTCATTTTTGTTTCAGATTTTGTGTATAAAATTCAAACTTTATGTAATAATAGGCATATTTGTTTTCTAATTGCTGGTCCTCACTTCTAAAGGCATGAATACCAAAACCAAGACCTTGCTGTGGCTCTTTGACAAGTGTCCCCCCATCTTCAGTGTACCAGGAAACCATGGATTCACTGGCCCTTATCCACCAACAGGGGAACAGGTTCTTCTTCAGTACCATGGGTATCATAAACAACTGCAGCAAGCCAGCCATCTTCAGTCTAGCGCATTGGATGCCGCCAGACTTGTAACAAAGGACTTGCAGGACTGGTGGGTAAATACTGGTATTACCCTTAAATCGTGGCAAGCGATAGAGCAGATGATCCTTACAGATATTGAGGAGTACAAACTAAGGAAGAGTAAGAGGAATAGGACAACAGATACAGAGACCAAGAAAAGGGAGGAGTTTTTGGCAAACACGAGGCAGACATTTTGGATTGTTCAACCCGAGTTTGAGAAGAGACTGGCAGTAAAACAACAGCTGGAGAAGCAAGACCAGACAGATAAGGAAGACTGGTTGTACCTGGAAGGTGTACGTGGGGTTACTCGCACCGCAACTCTGGGCCCACGCGATCAGAAACTAGCAAAAAGGCAGAAGCGCAAGTTTCTTGATCAGCAGGCAGCGCAGGAGAGAAAAGCTAAGGATTGTCTACGCTCTGCCACTGCTGCCCATAGTGCAGATGCCGTAGAAGAAAGTCACGACCCTGAGTCTGAAGATGACAATTTGTTGTTGTTGTCAATGACAATGACGCAGCAGAGCGGGCACTAGGACTCGCCACAGATTTGAACACAAACAAGGCCCCCAAATCTGAAGAGCAGCTCCAGGCACTATACAGAGTTGTGAAGGGTGTCCGAGAGAAGCTGCATGGACTGGCAACGTCAACTGAGGTGACAAAAAAGTCACTGGCCTCCATTTCGTACAGTTGGGACTAATATGAGTGTGTATTGTATGAGTGTGTATTGTGTACTGATCTTACTTAGAAGTAATTGACTTCCATTGGTAGATTTCGGGATAACTAATTTTATTTGTTCAATAATTGACCATAAATGTGAAGAAATGTGTTTTTTTATTTTAAAAGTGGAATTAATTGTTTCACAGACATTGTGTATATGTTCTATGCTCTTTGGCTGTCTTTTCTGCATATTTTGGTACCAACATGAACCCTGACGGTCATTCACAGCCTGATAAATCATCAATTTAGTCAATTTGTTGTCTTGCCGGAAACGGTTGCTATGGTAACGGACTGTCTGACCGTAAGATGTCATTTAAAAATAAAAAATTTATCATGGGTTTGTTCCTGATACCCAATCACAACTTTTAGGTGACTTACAACCTTGTAGTATAAATTCTTGAAAATAACCCCTTTTCTGGCCCAGCCTACTGTATACTTGTTAGTGATGCATGGTCGTAGTTTGACACTGTATACTTGTTAGTGATGCATGGTCGTAGTTTGACACACACTGTATACTTGTTAGTGATGCATGGTCGTAGTTTGACACACACTGTATACTTGTTAGTGATGCATGGTCGTAGTTTGACACTGTATACTTATTAGTGATGCATGGTCGTAGTTTGACACACACTGTATACTTGTTAGTGATGCATGGTCGTAGTTTGACACACACTGTATACTTGTTAGTGATGCATGGTCGTAGTTTGACACACTGTATACTTGTTAGTGATGCATGGTCGTAGTTTGACACACTGTATACTTGTTAGTGATGCATGGTCGTAGTTTGACACACTGTATACTTGTTAGTGATGCATGGTCGTAGTTTGACACACACTGTGTACTTGTTAGTGATGCATGGTCGTAGTTTGACACACTGTATACTTGTTAGTGATGCATGGTCGTAGTTTGACACACTGTATACTTGTTAGTGATGCACGGTCGTAGTTTGACACACTGTATACTTGTTAGTGATGCATGGTCGTAGTTTGACACTGTCTACTTGTTAGTGATGCATGGTCGTAGTTTGACACACACTGTATACTTGTTAGTGATGCATGGTCGTAGTTTGACACACTGTATACTTGTTAGTGATGCATGGTCGTAGTTTGACACACACTGTATACTTGTTAGTGATGCATGGTCGTAGTTTGACACACTGTATACTTGTTAGTGATGCATGGTCGTAGTTTGACACACTGTATACTTGTTAGTGATGCATGGTCGTAGTTTGACACACTGTATACTTGTTAGTGATGCATGGTCGTAGTTTGACACACTGTATACTTGTTAGTGATGCATGGTCGTAGTTTGACACACTGTATACTTGTTAGTGATGCATGGTCGTAGTTTGACACACTGTATACTTGTTAGTGATGCATGGTCGTAGTTTGACACACTGTATACTGTTAGTGATGCACGGTCGTAGTTTGACACACTGTATACTTGTTAGTGATGCATGGTCGTAGTTTGACACTGTATACTTGTTAGTGATGCATGGTCGTAGTTTGACACACACTGTATACTTGTTAGTGATGCATGGTCGTAGTTTGACACACACTGTATACTTGTTAGTGATGCATGGTCGTAGTTTGACACACACTGTATACTTGTTAGTGATGCATGGTCGTAGTTTGACACACACTGTATACTTGTTAGTGATGCATGGTCGTAGTTTGACACACTGTATACTTGTTAGTGATGCATGGTCGTAGTTTGACACACTGTATACTTGTTAGTGATGCATGGTCGTAGTTTGACACACACTGTATACTTGTTAGTGATGCATGGTCGTAGTTTGACACACACTGTATACTTGTTAGTGATGCATGGTCGTAGTTTGACACACACTGTGTACTTGTTAGTGATGCGTGGCCGTAGTGTAAATTAAGGGCCCTCTGTTCCTTTTCTTGAATAATGAAACTATTTGCTCTTCTAGTTCTGGTAATTTTCCTTGTCTTAGATTCCTGAACCGTTGTGTAGCCCTAATAGTACTGCAGATATGTGAATACATTGTGATTTTAATGATAGAAGCATGAAACTTGGTACACAGTTAGGGCATGTCTATGGGAAGATATTTGGCTATAGGGCCATCGGCGATTTGCCCTGTGACGCAATTGGCGGCCATTTTCCAAGATGGCCGCCATCAGCTGGTATAGCCCCTCTGAAATGTTAGCTAAACTCTATTGTAGTGATAGTAGAACTGATTTATTGGTATTATGTACATCTTATCAATAGTTTATATAAGTCTAGTATGGTAGATAATTCCAAATATAGTCTTTCTAGGAAAGCAGTTAGTGCAAAGTCCACCGCAGACACAAAGTGCAGTGCACTGCAGAGCAGCGTTCCGACAATTGCAGTGTCCTCTGCAACCCTTCTTGCGACCATAACGTATGAGTTCCCTACAAGCTTTCGTGGCTTCTGGTAGGGTTGTCCAGCATATTTCGTAGCCATCCTGGACCTTGTTCCACCCCCATTCACTTGGAGATGGAAGCTCTGGAGCTGCGATCATCATCTGTGCCCAGCAGTGACCAGCCTGGTAGGCAGCCCTCTTGATGTGCTGGATGAGTGCAGCCTGTGTAGGAGGGAGACCATCTATTGCTCTGCCTTTCTGGGTGAACAGTTCCTTCCTTGCCTTGTCGACACACTCCTGACTACTGGTACGTTCATATAACAGGACCACAAATCGTTCCAGTGACCCCAGCCATTCTTCTATTGACTGTGGGCTTGGTCTAGCAGCCAAGGCACAGAATGCTGAGGTGACATTTCCATATGTGTTCCATGTGGCCCATGCGGTCCTCTTACCCCTGCCTCCAAAACAGGACACCGTGTCGCACCCAGTGAAGGCATGGAACATTGGCAATGCAACACACCGATCAGGACCAAGTGCTCTGGCTATCTCATGAGCGGCAATGAATTTGAAGCTCTGTCCAGCACCAAAGGCAATCCACAGTTCAGAGATGTCGAGGCGCTGGGCTGAATTTATGGCCAGAACTACAACGTCTGTGTCAACTGTGCGTATTGACACTTTGTTATGCTCTTGCCGAACAGCATCTTCTAGGTGGAGCATAATGCGAGTGTCGGCCTCTTCATGGGTGCATGGAGCTAGACCCAAAACATCTTTGGCGATTTATGCAAAGTACATCAGTATGGTGTGTGGTGATATGACCTGTTTGTCAGTGTCCATGCCTGCAACACTCTTTGCCAAGAAGGAGAACAACTCAAGTCTTATTGTCACTGATGCGTAGGAACTCCTGCCAGTTTCTAGGAACTGCACTTGATGGCTCGACGCGTCTCCTAAATCCCTTTCCTCTCTTGCTACGGGTGCCAGCCTTCAAACTTTGAGGAATGTATACATCCCAGATAATGTCTAAGCTTTGTTCGGACCTTCTTGCTTTGGTATTGGTGGATCTTGTCTGACAAGAGGAGCAGGTGCGATACTAGTGTAGGCCTTGGGCAGGCGTGCCATCGTCCCCTTAGTATCACTAGCACCATGTGTGGTGACAATTGCCCAATCATCTCCACTGAAGTTACTGTCTGGGTGTTGAAACAGAGATATAGCTATACCAGTTCCATGGAATGAGTCGTGTGCAGTAGTAGAGCTGGGGTTATGGTCATGTTGTCAACTGCAGCTGTTGTGAAGAGACCACCTTTCAGCTTAGGAGGACATACAGCTTTCTCTATACTGTAGTGATGACAGATCTTGTTGCCTAGCTCATTTGAAATGTCCAACACACGGTCATATGAAATGCTCAGGCCCAGCTCATACAGATTGTCCACAAGTTCGCGCTTTTGAGTTTTTGTGTGAATCATCACGCCCAGGTAGATAGGCAAAGGTGTTTCCCGTTCCTGGCTGTGCCTGGTTGTACTTGTAGTCCGATTTTCCCGATGTCTTACCAAACTGTTGTGCATCAGTAGCTGCGAAATGGTGAGAGCTGGTTGTGGCACTGCTGAGGAACTTGACTGTGCTTTGATGTTTGGTCCATTCAACACCATACCAACTAATGCCACAAGAGAAACTGGCACAAAATCTTCCTGACATGTGGGTTCAAATGAACTACTGAATTGGTTTTCCATTTTGAAGATGTCTCTACTCACTATGTTGGCAGCCCTGGCAAGATGAACAGCGTCAATGTCAGCATCAGGCTCGCATGCTTTGATCAATGCGGATCCAACATCTTCTTTGGCAATGAGGACCACATCTCTGCCTTGCTTATGAGCTGCCAAATCTGGAAAATAGCCCAATATTCTGTCTTTGAGCTTGGTGGAGTGGATGCGTCCTACTACCTCAATCCCAAGTAACTTAAGTCTAATGCTGTACAGGTTCACCAGGTCTTTGAGTTTGAAGACGGGTGCAACTACAGCATCGTTACGGGCTTCTTCAATATAGGATACCAGTTCAGCAAATGCAATGCCATGGTTCACGGTGTCCACATCAGACTCTTCAGATGTTCTTGTTTCTCTTGCTCTATTGTATAATGAGACCAGGCACTGTACATGGTAGTATTGGACATCTTGTGCAACTAGGTCTCCTTCACTGAATTTGGCAAGTAGTTGTCTGTCTTGCAATTTGAAGGCACATTGTCGGACACGGGCATCAACCCCGAATGTTGATGCTTTGCACAATGACCCTCCAGCTGGTGCAGGTTTGCCACAGAAGAAGCATGTTCCAATGGAAATACTTGTCTTTCCCAAACTTTGACGGGTGAACTTCTTATAGTCATCTGCATCATCTTCTATGGGTCTTCTTATTCTCTGCACGCTGTAGTTTTGTTTTGTTATACCGAAGTCGACATGGGTCGTGCCACTTGGCTTTGTAATGCTGTAGTGTTGCCTCAAGGCCCTCACCGTCATCAAGGCGTGATAGATTTAGAGTTCGTGACAAACAACCAATCCTACTGAAAGCCACAAGAAGGTCAGCAATTGTCTTATAACCAGCTCCGTGTGTGCCACGTCTGGACTCAGCTGGACAGTGAAGCACCTCCGATGTTTCTTCCTGGCACAGAATACACTTGCTCCAGTCTGTTGTTAGACAATGTGTTGATGTACCAGGCTGTAGCTACAGGGTCCACCACCTTGTAGATTTTCTCCATCGTTACACTGTTACACACCTGAAAGCCAAAACAACGATATGTTATACCAACTTTTCTTATAACGCCCCTACTAAAATTACACAGATAGTATTTTATGATAATTAATAATCGAATAAGGATATAGGGCATTATCAACCATAGTTGACTTATATAAACTATTGATAAGATGTACATAATACCAATAAATCAGTTCTCCTATCACTACAATGGAGCTTAGCTAACATTTCAGAGGGACTATAACAGCGGATGGCGGCCATCTTGGAAAATGGCCACCAATTACGTCACAGGGCAAATCGCCAATGACCCTATAGCCAAATATCTTCCCATAGGCCCCTAACTGTGTACCAAGTTTCATGCTTCTATCATCAAAGTCACAATTCAGCCAAATAATTCACATATCTGCTGTACTATAAATATGTTCACTTTGTTTCTCTGTACATTGCTTCAAACTCACCAAGAGATCCCATGTAGTCCACTTGTTTTGCTTTTATGCATGGATTACATGCGTGTGTGTGCGCGTGTTTTATTCTCCAACGGCATTGGTCAAGTGTTGGGCATGCGATCAGGATACCCTCCCGAAAAGAGCTTAGAGTTCATAGAGACGAATCTGTGGGTAGAGCTGGGATATACTAACAAAGTAAAGTGGGACCTCACATACCACACACACCTCACCCCCTTGCTTAAGAAAACAATTAAGTGACTGCCCGCATTTGTCAGTGAAAAATCCATTGAGCGGGGATTGAACGCGCGACCAAAGTAACCCGGCACGCCCCCAATACTGAGCCATGTTTGAAGTGTGTCTTTCCTAATACCTGGCCTGCTTTTGAGAATCATGCTGTAGTCAATAGTGATGTATCACTAACAAGTTAAGATGTGTTGTCTCGTGAAAATTGACACAATAATTCCCCTTGGCCTTACATTTGTTTAGATACAAATCTTAATCAAATCGTTCAGATTAAATATGCAATGATGATATAAATGCCTTTCTATCCTCGGTTTAGACTTTTGCACAAATATTTCCTGTTTTGCGGCGAGCTGCTCTATTGCGTCATTCACAAGCGCCCGCGGCACGAATACGCTTGTGATGCAGGTACCCTACCTAGGTACTGTTAGGGAAAACTTTAGGGTTGCCTGATTTTTTTGTGTGTATTTTATAAATGCATGGTGGTTCATCAGTATTTGAAATACCACATGTTGACAGAATCTATTGTCCTCGAAATGCCGACCTGACAACTGCAGCAGCTCAAAGGGTGCCGCCACGGCCCTCCCACTGTCCCAGCCTCCCGCGCCGCCGAGGCAGTCGGTGGGAGAATGATTCAACAGTCAACAGTGTAGCCACGGCCGCAGCAGGTGGAAGGTGTCGATGGCGGTGTCTGCGGTGAAAATTACAATTCTCGTGAAATATTCTGGATTTTAGCAAGACAACCTATGTGTTAGAACTGCTTACCAATAATTTGCAGTAGTTGTACACCAGGCAGCAAATAGTGAGGATTACATGCAACATTGACCCTCAAGGAAGTGATGACGTACAGGAAGACACGTTCAGGCTTACGCATTTCAGTTCCTGGATGGAATCCTTCATGGCTGGTTTAATTGAAAACACACGGATGGTTGTGTCACCAAGCTTACATCCACCTGAGGCGCCTCCACCCGCCACCATGCACCTTCAAGGCAATTTCTACATATTGAAAAAGCGGTGCAAGGTGACCCTAACGGACCAGTGCATCAGCTGGATCCCTGAAGGAAGTCCTGAATGTGAGTATATACTATAGCCTCCGGATACTTTCTGTCACCCTTGCTACCCACCTGGTGTTGAGGGGTCAGGCCTTGCCCTGGGCACGCCCGTGACGTTATACCTACATTGGTTCCTTGGGTTTGGGACTACCTTGAAATGTATCTAGTCCAACTTTACTCTCGTCATTACTGAATACTGTGCACAACATTGAAAAAAGAAATGTGTGTACAGTACTACAGCTATCCGCCCTAATAATTCCGAACATTATATTGTAGCCTACCAGTTTTAAATATGCCTAATGGCTCTTAATTATTACCATCACCACTGGCTCTTTAATGCTTGTAAGACATGTTGAGGTGATTAAAAAAACAATTTTCATTAAGGGTAGGATTGTAAATATGTAACTTGTATGCCTGTAAGTCGGGGAGTGCTTCAGGGCAATAATAACTCATTGTTTACATGTATTTACCTATCTATTCACAAGAAAAATCTATAAATGAAAGCATTCTTCATCAAATCATTGATTCGTGTACTATTTATTACACTGAGGGCACATTTTAATTCTCTCTGCAACGGGTGAGCGCAGCCTGGATGTGCAGGAGGGTGAAAGTGGGCGAGGGGCGCGCCTGGCTGCCCGCCGCTGACAGCTGGCCAGACACGCGGGAGCCGGGAGGCTGTTGGGTGATGGTTTGTTTGATCACCTCTCAGGCTTGATCAGGTCACTTGCAGGTACACTTTGGCGCTAAATGTACATAACTACAACTGTCTGATTATGACGGACAAAAGTTTATTTTTTGCCAGTTATGATATATGTTTTTATCTAATGCGCTAACCTTTCTTGTGACAAATCACACCTACGCTGAAGAAAAAGCAGATTGATCAATTATTTCACTCCGCCCATCGGAAGATACGATTTTCGCCTCCATATTTAAAGTTAGGGGACCAAAAACATGATCCGCAAATGTTAAAAAGCTGACACACTGTTTGTACAACACAAATGAAACAATCAGTTTGGATATTAGTAGAAAGACCCAAAACTAACCAAAATGTTTTAGTATAACCTTACATTGAATGTACATATATAATAATGTAATATCTATGCATCTTTACACACAGTGGCGTACCCAGGAAATTGAAAAGCCGGGTGGAGGCCAATATATATATATATATATATATATATATATATATATATATATATATATATATATATATATATATATATATATATATATATATATATATATATATATATATATATATATATTTTTTTTTTTTTTAATTATATTTTATATATATATTTATAATAAATATATTTATTTATTATTATTTATTCTTTGCAAAAGGAGGGGCATGGCCGCATGCCCCCCACCCCCCTCGGTACGCCACTGTTTACACATGTAGGACTAATACTATATATTTCGATTCACATTCCTGTATAATCTCACAAATCTTTGGATGACCATAGAGACGGAAAGAGAAAGAGAACACGGAAAATGTGTGATGTTACGAACCAATCCCACCTTCGTGCATGTCTTACTTTCTAACCGGGCACCAGCAGTGGATACGTAACTACGAGCGTTATTTCATATGAAAGTAGGCACCCACCCCCACGGAACCCCGTGCATGGGAGCCCTCTGTGGATACAGAACTAAGAGTGTTATTTCTTAAAACATAGCGCCTTTTCTTGCCTTCCAACCAGGAAGCTGGACCTAACGGGTCGGTATTCAAGGCCACTGTCACAGCATCTTAGCCGATAAATACTCACAATCGCCTCATCTCCGAGATCACAATCGCCTTAACTGTCTTCCATGGATCCGGATGACAGTTTTGATAGAATTGCCCATCAACTTTGATAGCTCGCACGGTACTCGTGTTACACACCTCACCTCGACATATGACTTTCTAAAATCATGTCCTGCTGGATTGAAATACTTTATTCACAGCTCATAATACCGCATTAACAGATATGGATGGCCTTTTAGTACTAACACAGGGTGTCAAAATCACAAATTTTGCTGACAGCCTCGCTCTGAAAATTCGCCGTGACGTCATATATGTGCCTCGCTGAGTCGCCTTACGTACTCTCCCTTTTATCTGTAGACTCGCGACCATCGTGGACATCTCTTCCGTTTATGAGTTTAAAATTTAGATACAATGGTTTACTCACAAGGTATTAATGACGTTGCCCTAAATATCTCCTCGAACGTCTCCAAGTTGCTGGACAAAAAATACATTTCAACCGTTCACTTAGAATCACTACATTTTACTCTGACGGGCCGGCGGCTTTGGTTGAATGCATGCTTTCAACCCCACAATTTTCCTATTATTCATAACCCTTCCCACTACCGCGTGTGTCAAACGGAAATTGATCATATAAGGAAAACGGGAATGCTTGGTTATTCATGGTTAGTTTTAATACAGAGTTTGCTACACAAGCACTGAATCGTCCTCCTCAGTGTGAAGGCTGTGTCCTGCCACGATGTGTGCGCCCCATGAAGGGATGGACTGACGGGTGTGTCCCCGAGAAATATCAGATCTCTAGTTATGGTTTGTAAGAAGAAAAAGGCAATTTGGATAAATAGTAAATCCTGACCAATCCAAGAGATGAATGTGAGTGCTCGAGTGGTGTAGAGGGAGGCAATTGTGCGTTAGCTTGATGCAGTTTCATTGTGCAACCAGATGCAAATTGCTACGTACTCTGATTGCAAAGGTAATATTCATCAGCCTTAGTTTATTAGATGTTATTACGCTGGAGGCATTATCACGTGTTCGGTCGCGTAAGGCTCTGGAAATATCGAGTCCTTGTACACTCTTAGAAAAAAAGGGTAGGAAAAGGGTAGAAAAGGGTGTTTATAGTGATGAAATACTGCTACCCTTACAAATATACCCTTTTGCAACCCTAAATATACCCTTTTCAAACCCCAAATGTACCCTTTCTCAACCCTCTCGTCTAAAAAGGGTAGATAAAGGGTAGATGAAGGGTATAATCAGCAGCATCTACCCTCCAGCCTGGACATAGGGTATAAAAAGGGTAGTGATGGTGCGATGTAACAATTCTACCCTTAATATACCCCTTATTTCTGAGAGTGTACAGGCTGTGCGGCAGGTGGCTCGGTTAGCCTCCCCAGAGTAGCTAAGATCTTAGTTACTTTGGCCTCCCCTATGAGCAAAGGGTGTGGATAGGAGTCCGATCTGCCCAGGTGATGGCGTAGCTCTGGGGCTGTCATAAGGGTGTCTGTGCCATAAGCATTGTACAAGTGTATTCATTATAAAGACTGGTAGCCAGGAAAATGTTCTTTGTAGAGGGTGTATACGGTGAACCTGTGACCAGACCAGCGGTGGAGTACATGGAGTAACAGGTAGCACTGTACAGACGAAGACAAACAGAGAGTAGAGAAGACAGAGAGGAAATTAGCAAGCAGTACAGTGGAGAATTAGCCAAGAAAGCTCCTCGCACTCTTTTTTTCTCTCTCTTTACGGCGTGCTTTGTGTCCTGCATGCGATGGAGAGTCATGGATATAATTATGAGTCAAGGGGACCCACGCGTCAGGCAGGACAGTGTTATGAAATCATGGACATATTTTAGTAACTGTCTCATATACACAGTAGCGCATCATTCCCTACATTAACGTGGATATACACTACTAAGAGACGACCTATGTTTAGTCGCTGCTCGTTTACACTAACTATAACATACCAGGGTAATGAAGTGTTGTAGTGCCGACCGGGGTAATTTGGTCCTGGTTTTGACAGACTTTGATCTAGTTTCCATATCTATTGAAACAAACACCAAAGCAAAAATGGCGGTCCGAATAGAACCAGTTCGTTGGAAGGACCAAATTACCCCGGTCGGCACTAATACACGTGTGAGATGGTTACCAAAATACACAATAGACCATATATATAAATACTTGATCAACCATTACTAAAATCTAGCATTAACTATTGATTATAATGCATGACTACTTGCTCTCACTCGACTCCATCAGCATGACGCGGTAGCTGGACACACGTTATTGATTACAGCAACACACACACACACACACACACACACACACACACACACACACACACACACACACACACACACACACACACACACACACACTAACACACACACACACACACACACACACACACACACACACACACACTAATAGCACACACACACATACACACACACACTAATAGCACACACACACACACACACTAACACACACACACACACACACACACACTAATAGCACACACACACACTAACACACACACACACACACACACTAATAGCACACACACACACACACACACACACAGAAGACGCTCAAGCTATTATTATATTTTTAGTGAAGTAAGTCTGCAGAGTCATGCCCGTAAGACGTGAAGATGGTGGCATGAATTGAGTTGAATACTGAAGTGATATCTTACCTGCGATTTTTTCCCCCAAGGAGAAAGCGACAGCAAAGGAACCTGACGTGCCTCGAACTGTTTTCTAGATAAGGTCTCTATAGAAAACGTCGTAGCCTTTTGTTGTTGTTATTGAAAGCTTGCAGGTCTCACGGCCTCTTGTAGCTTCCTTATTTTCGTATGTTTTTTTTTCTTATTATTCTTGTCAGATAGCCGCCTTCAAGGTTAAATTGAGGTATGTGTGCAAGAAAAATAAGAATCAATCATGAAATTAGCGCCTCACGTTTGACAACCTTCCTCATGAAATACGCGTAACAATTTTTTTTTTTAATATTAATTTTGTAAAGTAAAATAGCTGGTGTATTCTTCGAATTTACTACTTGCAACAAAAAAACGACAAAATTATATCGATGACAAGTGATCGGATTGTTTTTCAGGAATTTTCTGCTACATATGGATAACAGTATTCCACGAGGGTTATAGAAAATATATTTTCGGAAGCAACAACATAAGAATTATGGAAATTGATTGATAAGTAAGAGAACCACGTTGGCAGGAACTAGGGTCTCTGTAACACATATAACATCTATATAAAGGTACCCTAGCAGGAACGCTCTTCCCTGGGCAATGAGAAAGCGGCGCGCAAAGTCTGGCCAGCTTGGCAGCGTGGCAGGTGAGGCGCCCCGGCAGGTGGCAGGTGGCAGGTCTTCCCTCAGGCCTCAGGTGACTGTTTCTCACGCTCCTCTTGATAGTACTCTCCCTGTACCATCACATTCATCCTACATACACTAGTGTGGCCTTCCCATATAAGGGACTCGCCCAACTCAACACATTCTTGCATGGTGCCGTACTTATACCTGTTATAACTTTATTTTATCTTTTTTTTTTATTCCCAATACTCCTTTTCACTCCATCCATGTTTGGGGTGACAAAATGAGGAGCCAGGCTACAGATGTGCGAAAACAAAGACGGGGACGACGATCAGCTGAGAGGATGCCAGACCGATCAGCTGAGCGTCCCCCCCCCCCCCCCCCGTGCCCCGTGAGCCACGGCCTTGATGCGCTCGTCAGCTCCTTTCCCTCTCCCCTCTTCCGGGGTTAAGTTGCCACTTGCCATGTGTGTAAATATTCTTTACTGAGATACTGCATAAGAAAACTATGAAAATCAAAGAAATTTGGTTGTGGAACTTTTATCTTCCCAATTTCAACAGTAAATCAGGTGTTGTAGGTACAAGTTACACCTTTGAGATACGAGGTATATACATACTAATTGTATTATCTTGACGTGATGTTTACTGGATGGTGAAAAACATTTGCAATGAAATAATCATTTGCCCCTAAAAGACTTGCATCACACGAATGATTTTTTCCTGTACTGGAGGATGGCCGGGCGGGAAGGCGTCGAGAAGGCAGGGCTTCACACGGAACGTTTTTTGCCATACGGTTCGCCTGCAGCACCTCAGAGAACGTAACGAAAGGATATATATATATATATATATATATATATATATATATATATATATATATATATATATATATATATATATATATATATATATATATATATAATAAAGCGTTACGACTGTTCAGGAACACAGTCGTCTACAGCACAGTTGAGCGTCTACAAGTACAGGTGAAGAGGAGATTAATGCATCGCGGTGGATAGGTGATTACGAACTCACATGGATTAAGAAAGTGTGGGTGATAATTAGCCAGCATAGCACAGCCGGTTATCATCTGTGGTGCTGTGGTGCTGACGCCATTTGACCCGTCATTTACAGTTCAGTGACGATAAAATTACAGATATAAACAGCAATTAATGACAAGTACTACACGCGTTGAATCCATCAAGTGGCAGTACTGCAGTAACCGCACGAACCCCGACACTTGGGATTACTGATAGCTTGACGGGTGATAGGATAGGAGATGTATAGGATTGGTGATCCATTGTAGTGATAGTTCAAGATAAACTCCAATCGAACGAAAGTCAACATCAACTTAGTCAACATCAACTTAAGTCAACATCAACTTAGTCAACATCAACTTAAGTCAACATCAACTTAAGTCAACATCAACTTAGTAAACATCAACTTAGTAAACATCAACTTAAGTCAACATCAACTTAGTAAACATCAACTTAGTCAACATCAACTTAAGTCAACATCAACTTAGTCAACATCAACTTAGTCAACATCAACTTAGTAATCATCAATTTAGTCAACATAAACTTAGTCAACATCAATTTAGTAAACATCAACTTAGTCAACATCAACTTAGTCAACATCAACTTAGTCAACATCAATTTAGTAAACATCAACTTAGTCAACATCAACTTAAGTCAACATCAACTTAGTAAACATCAACTTAAGTCAACATCAACTTAGTAAACATCAACTTAAGTCAACATCAACTTAGTCAACATCAACTTAAGTCAACATCAACTTAGTCAACATCAACTTAGTCAACATCAACTTAAGTCAACATCAACTTAAGTCAACATCAACTTAAGTCAACATCAACTTAGTCAACATCAACTTTTCTCGCGGTGACGCTCCCCAGACAAAAAATTTACAATGTGCTGTAGGTGATTATTATTGTTGTTATTTATAGGATTATTATTATTATTAGATTACCGTACTTTAATTATATTATTATTATTTATATTATTATTTACCGTTTACCGTAAATTACCGTACTTTAATTATATAATTATTATTTATATTATTATTAGTACTACTATTAGTTTTATTGATTATTATTATTTTCATCATTATTACTACTATTAGTATTATTGCTAATATTTTGTTATTATATAATTAATTCTACATTTCTCTCTACAAAATTCCTTCTTATATGCTCTCAGTAGTTTGACACTTCAGTAGTTTAACGATGCTTTAGAATTCCTTGAAAAATTACTAGTTTACTTTTAAGTGTGTTTTTTTAACATACGCTAATTAAAGAAGCTCACTTTCCTAGACAAACGGAAACCCTTCCCCTTGTAAGGGAATATTTATTTTGCGTATACGTGCCAGTTGTGCCTCAAGTATTAAAGGTCTGTCTCCGAATCACTTCCTGTAGCTATCTCAGGTAATCTTGCATGTTTATCACCAGGTCTTTTTCTAGGTATCACGCGGCGGAATAATACGAGTGTTTTTTTGATCTGCTTCATCACAAGGCTTTCCTCTTTCTCTTATGTCTTTATTTCTTGTCATGAATCTCCTTAATCTCTTTCCTGCTTTACCTTGAAGCTTGATTATGTATCATTATTTGCTCGTATTTTGTATCTAACCACGTGGAAAAATGTCCACTTGTTTTGGTGTGTGTGTGTATTCACCTAGTTGTATTCATCTTGTTGTATTTTACAGGGCCTGAGCAACGCTCGTATGGCCCCGTCTCCATATCAATATTTATTTCATCATTCATCCTTAGTGCTTAGTGTTGGGGGAAGCCACCACCCCGGGAGGTGGGTCACAAACCCCCGGCTAACACCCGGTACTCATTCACTGCCAGGGGCTCAGGGTTTAAGAAGACCGCCCGTCTGTCTTCGTTCCGCCCGGGAATCGAACCCGGGACTTCTCGGTTGTGAGCCGAGCGTGTTAAGCCCTACACTACGGAGTTCCCCTTGTGTTTATGTGTGTGTTATTGAGTGTTCTAATTTCTAACAACGCATAGCTAACATATATTACGGGGAAAAATAGGAGAGAGAGAGAGAGAGAGAGAAGAAGATAGGGGGGGGGGAGAAATGTGTTGCGTAGGTAGTAGTTGTGTCACTTGTGTGGGTGGAGTGGGTGGGAAGGGGTAGCGCGTGGCGAGAATAATTTGGAGAGACGCAGTATGTAGTTGGCGGCGGAATCCCAGCCTTGAGGTGAGAAGAGGCTGAATAAGCTTGCGTCAGTGGGGTGTGTGAACCTTGGTGTGGGGGGGGGGGGTGAGGTAAGGAACGGTTGATTATGATTCTACATTTACAGTATTCACGAGAACATTAATGATGGATGGGCATGTGTAGCTAATGAGGATCTGGAGGAGAGAGAGAGAGAGAGAGAAGATTTTCAGTACCTACTTAGACATTTTTTTTCATTGTGAAATTATTTGACATTAACATAGTGCCGCCAAGTAACACATATAAGGTACATTCGAAGTCAAAGGGAGTGCCTAGCACATATGGATAACGATAATATACTAACCTTATTTAAATCCTGTACGGTGCAAGAGACAGAAATAGTTTTGTTTGGTAGTATGTCACGTATGGACCATTATATATTCGTGTGATTATAATGATATAGGTACATACATGTGTAAAGATGTGCAATATATATATATGTACATATTACACATATATTAGGGGCATATTCAGTATGTAGTTGCTCGCATCCAAATATACGGAGATGTATGGGTAGTATGAGAAAATGTAGAAAAGATCAAGATATGATGAGGATTCAGAGAGCTAGACATAGATGTGGAGATGATGAAAGTGGCGGACAGAGAGAGAGAGAGAGAGAAAGAAAAGCTGACCTGGTAAATATATATATACGTATTATGTGCAGTCATGGTATCGCTAAGTCTTGGTGGGGACAGATCGAGTCTTTGCTGGCTCGGTGGAGGAGAGCACACGATTGTGTTGTTCAGTGCGAGGTGTTGTTATTGTCGTCGTCATTGTCAATCCTGGTCGTCCTTCAATGTGCATAGTGTGTGGCGAGTCTTCCTATGTGGAGATCGTTCCTAAGATGTTGTCATGAACCAAGAAAGAAAGGAAGGGGATGGGATAGATCCAGTTTTTGTGTCGTTCTCACTAACATAGCTAACAATGAAAACAACAAAAACTCATTATATAAGTGTGTACGTATGTATGTGTGTGTGTATGTAGAGAGACAGAGAGAGAGACCCAGACATAGACAGAGAGGGAGATACAGACAGACGGAGAGAGAGACAGGAACTACCACGTGTAGGTCTCGCGGTCTCTTGTAGCCTCCTTATTTTCTTATGTTCTTATGTTCTTAAGTTTTTGTGTGGTTCTCAAGCTTCTTATCATGAGGACAGGGCGCCTGCCTTTGCTGTGACCTCGCGCCCCGTTTGATATGTCACACTTGGGCATCGGAGTCCATCGTGATGCTGCTGCTGGTGACGGAATCCTGTGCTGTGAATAATAGAGTTGATGACTTCAGTGGTCGACAGCAGACGCGACTATTGACTCACGTGTGGAAGGATACATTACGGAAAGAAAATAATACACATACTATATAATATACACACATAGAAGGAAATGAACTGAAATACTAATAAAATATAGATCATATATACAGGGGAACAGTTAGAGACACCATTGGGACCAGGTGGTGTAAGGGATTCTGGGGCCCTAAAAATATATTTGATAACTATATTTGATTGAAGCATAGACCACTGTAAACCTGGACTGCGCACGGAATATCGGCCTGTCGCACAAGGGCCTGAAGTCGGAGAGCCGCTCGGATTCATATATATATACGGATCATATAGACTGGTTTATCAGTATATATGATATACTGTAGTCTTCGTAAATTTTTGTTCTATAATATTATCAAATAAAAAACAGTAAAACACGCTAAATAAATGCCATTACGAGACTGAAGAAATATGCATGAACTTAATATTCACTTCAACTCTTCGCCATTTAAAACTTTGCGAGTCAACTTTTATCATGAAGGGTATCAATAGAAGCGCAATTTTATCAGTTTTCCATTGATATATTTCGTTTTCGGATAAATGAACTAGAACCATGCATAAATTAGCGTTAAATGAATAAATAAAATCATCAATCGGGTAATTTTCCCGATTGATGATGTTATTTATTTACTTATATATTTCTTTTTCTGATATAAATGAATTAGCACCATGTATAAATTAGCGTTAACTAAATAAATAACCTCTTCAGTCGGGAAAATTACCCGATTGATGATTTTATTTATTTATTTAATGCAAATTTATGCATGGTTCTAATTCATTTATCAGAAAACGAAATACATCAATGGAAAGCTAATAAAATTGCGCTTCTATTGATACCCTTCATGATAAAAGTTGACTCGCAAAGTTTTAAGTGGCGAAGAGTTGATGTGAATCAGAGTCTCGTAATGGCATTTCTTTAGCGTGTTTTATTGTTTTTTATTTGATAATATTATAGAACAAACATTTACGAAGATTACAATCTATCATATATACTGATAAACCAGTCTATATGATAGTCCATAGACCACTATATCTCTTCGTCGGGCGGCAGGCCGCTATGCAGCCTGGCAATTTCAAAACATTGCCGCGTGAACAGTCCAGAGATATAGTGGTCTATGATTGAACTTAAACTTTCATAATATTCATTAATCAGTGTTCCAATCAGCCTTTTGAAGGCTATTTTGGATTGTTTAGTAGCTGTCTATTAATTGTTATTTTTACTATTAGACACATCAAGCCCCTTTGTGGCCGGGCCCTGGTGCTGATATACCAGCCCCCTCCGCCCCACGGTGCCGTGTTCACAGCAGTCTGTTTGTTCGTAGCAGTCCAGACTTTGCTTACAAACTAAAGGACCGTTAGTTACGTTTTAGAGGTATCTGAAGGGATCTGTGTAGGTCTGTGGAGAAAAGAAGTCCACTTATAAGGGCGGGAAAGGCCTCTAGAATTTTACCAAAATTGAAACACTCGCCGACGTCGGCGAGAGTTCTAGGTTCCCAGAAACACGGGTAAAAGCTGCTCAAGTGTACATAATGAGTAATGTAATACCAAGATCAAGAATTGGAACTGTCGCCGAAAATAGGAACACACGCTGACGTGGAAAATTGGAACACTCGCCGACGGCGGCGAGAATTCCGATAGGCGAGAGTTCCAGGTACCAATTATCCTACCTATTTTAGCATCATCGGCGAACTTACTTAATGCTGGTGTCACACCTACCTGCGATCACGCTGGCGCTCCCACTTCGTCCTGAAAAGTATGAAAGCGTGAGGAAAAGCGCAGTAAGATCTCTGAGAACAATTGGGTGACGATTCAAGGACGGAAAAGGGTCACCATGAGCTACCTTGAGCGCCAGGCCTCGGCGCTTGTTTTCTTTACGCTCAAAACAAGCGCCGTGGGTCGGCGCTCTGACGAGAGCTGTGTAATGACGCAGTACAGTCGCCACGGCAGCAAAAAGTGAACTACATGAGCGTATCGGACGTAGCAACAACGCATGCACTATAGAGGCGACTTGCATGGGGTGACTCCTTGACTCGTCGCCAAATTGTTCTCAGAGACCTTACTGCGCTTTTCGTCACGCTTTCATACTTTTGAGATCGCAGTGGGAGCGCCAGCGTGATCACAGGTAGGTGTGATACCAGCAGGCGCAGCAACCTTGTGTCATGGATTTCACAATTTTCAGCGATGTCACTGCGCTTTATTGAAAATTTTCAGTCTGTGAGCGCAAAGGGGTCGCCGGCTGATTGCGGGTGTGAGTGATGGGCTATATTCAAGAATGCTCGTCAAATTCCGGCAGGTGGAGATTCCCCACAGTCGTACCAACACAAGAAGGACACAAGAAGGACAAAGATCCGGATCTTCAAGTCGCTTGTGATCCCTGTCTTACTCTATGGTTGTGAGACATGGACACTAAATAGTGACTTGAAGAGACGAATCAATGCCTTTGGTAATAAGTGTCATCGTAGAATCATGGGGTATCGCTGGGATGATTACGTGTCAAATCAGCGATTGCACCGTGAGACTGAATCGAGGCCTATTACCTGCATAGTCCGTCAGCGCCAACTTCGGCTATATGGGCATGTGGCACGCTACCCTGAAACCGATCCTTCCCATCGGGTTGTATCTGTAAGAGACAATCCGGCGTGGAGGAGGCCAAGGGGGCGCCCACAAGGCTCGTGGCTGGGGCAAGTTGATGTTTCTTTTCGAGAGCTGCTTGGTATGGGAAAGGAGCCTGCATGGGAACTCGCGCGTGGTGACCCCCGGGAGTGGCGTCGTATGGTGGGCGAGGCGACGCGCCCCCCGGCGTATGCCCCCAATGATTGATTGATACCAACACAAGCGGTGGCTGCAAAAGCAGGCGTACCAACACAAGCGAGTCCAAGGCGGCATCAGTATTTTGACTGTTTTACACCTATCTAATTCCTTTTACTAGCCTAATTGATCATTTCTGCCATTAAAATAATAGCTTTGTTAGTGTTTGCCGCGTATCTGAGGCATTGAGGAAGAAAAAATGGGCCTGAGTGGGCTTCCCGAATTCCCGCTTCCGAGAATCCCGTCCCATGGATGTACGTAATTACATCCCGTCCCATGCCACAGCCGCTCTCCCTCGTCACCACTTCTCACAGCAATATAAGGCCTCCTGCACCTAATTTTACCTTAATTATGACACGTGTGCATTCACAAGGTATGCATGTTACTCTCGGTTGTGTTGAAAACTCACCTGTAATGGTCTGGGAAGAAATAGGATGGAATAAGTGCACAGCGAGATGAAGGTGGGATCTGCATGGTGTCGCGAATCAGCTGACTCAAATCTCCACCCATTGCGTTACCTCTGTTGATTCTTGTATACCGCCCCACGACGCAACGCGTCGAGAAAATTTCTTGAATATGGCCCATAGGTGTGACAGCGTGGCCACCGAGAGAGAAGGCCTGATGAATCGCCCGTGACGTCACACCATCTAGATCTCACCGCTCCGCTCCCCGTACAAGTTTACCTACCTAATATAATGTTTATCAGTATAAAAGATATACTGTTATCTTCGGAAATGTTTGTTCTATAATATTATCAAATAAAAAAAAAGGTAAAACACAAAAGAAATGCCATTATGAGACTTTCAAGAAATATGCATCAACTTAATCTCTTCACTATTTAATATTTTGCGAGAAAACTTTTTACATGGAGAATATCAATAAAAGCGGAATTTAATTAGCTTTCCATTGATGTATTTTGTTTAGTGATAAATGAATTAGCAGCATGCATAAATTAGCGTTAACTAAATAAAAAAAATCATGAAATCGAGTAATTTCCTACCTAATATATGTTTATCAGTATTAAATATATACTGTTATCCTCGGAAATGTTTGTTCTATAATATTATCAAATATAAAACCGTAAAACACACTAAAGAAATGCCATTATGAGACTTTCAAGAAATATGCATGAACTTAAACTCTTCGCCATTTAATATTTTGCGGAAAAACTTTTTACATGGAGAATATCAATAGAAGCGAAATTTAATTAGCTTTCCATTGATATATTTCCTTATCTGATAAATGAATTAGAACTATGCATAAATTAGCGTTAACTAAATAAATAACATCATGAAAGCGGGTAATTTTTCCCGATTGATCTCTCTCGGTGGCCACGGTGACAGTCCCATTATATCACTGCTAATCCCACTGTCTAAGTCATTAATGTAAATCAAGTTGGCCCCAAAATAGACCCCTGTGGAAACTCACTTGTTATCTTTGTAAACATTCGCCTCTGTACATGCGCAATTCGCGCCAAGACTGCTGCTAATAAACAGACTGCTGTGAACACGAGACTGGGCCCTGCATGGGGGCAATATATATATATATATACTGCTATACCAAGGTATACATAGTATACCTATGTACAGCTGCGCTACCCTCATTCTGTACAAACAGCAGGCCCAGCCACTGTTGTTATATAGATACACCCACATAATAGAGGCCGAGCTCTGCCTGGCGGTGGTGATGATGGAGTTCTCAGAGAGCTCCACCCTACTCCTCATACTGAACGTGGAGTGTTGACGGATCACACCCATGTTTTTCACTCCGTTCCTAGCAAAGGCCAGGGACAAGCTGGACCACCTAGGCAGCCCCAGAAGCCTCTTAAGCAGTGGTTCCCAACCTTTTTTTTGTTGTTTCCCCCTTCAACCAGTTCAACCATCCGGATTTCCCCCTTCATGTGGAGTTGTGGATAAGGAAAAAATGTAGCCAAAACACAAAATTTACTTGCTTAATAACACAAGTATATAAACACTATCCTCTGTAATCTATATCTATATATACTTGAAGAAAAGTCAATAGCCACATTCTAAGAGACTTTTTTTTGCCGACTAAATGCTAGTAATTTTGATGTCCTTCAGGATAAATTTCCCCCTTAGAATCCAGAAATTTCCCCCCAGGGGGAAATTTCCCTCAGGTTGGGAAATGCTGCTCTTAAGGATGTCATTGTGACAGAGTAGCCACCTTGAACCGCGACCACAGCGAGTTGTAGTAAATAGAGAGTAGCAATGACTCCTGAATAATTCCAGCTTCACCTCCCTGCTATATATGCAGTAGGAAAATTTTCTCTGGAGGGTATTTCCCACAACAAGGATCTCGTACTTGGTCTGCTTGCCGATGTCATCATCAGTCATGTCGTGGGATCTAACATGGCCTAAGTATGTGAATCTATCCACAAAAGTGAGGGCAGACCCACTGAGCCATGCTGATTTGCGGTAATTCACCTGAGTGCGTGCCGGTGATACTACCATCCACTCTGTTTTAGTGGTGTTGTAGACAATGTCATGCTTGGCAGTATACACCTGACACACCTTGATAAGGTCCTGCAAAGTGTCTGCTGTGTGTGCGATGTGTGACGAGGTGCTTAGTATATATGATATATATATATAATATATATATATATATATTATATATATATATATATATATATATATTTTATATAATATTTTATATATATATATAATATATATATATATAATATTTTATATATATATATATATATATATATATATTTTAATATATATAATATATATATAAAATATATTATATATATAAAATATCTATATATATATTATAATATATATATATATATATATATTATTATTATATATAAAATATAATATATATATTATATATATATATATATATATATATATATATAATATTTTATATATAATATTATATAATATATATATAATATATATATATATTATATATATATATATATATATATATATATATTTTATATATATATATATAATATTTTATATATATATATATATATATATATATATAGGTATATTTTATTCTATTTAACTATTCATTTGTTTATTTACTGGCATAATTTATTTGTTTATCATGGTAATGCTGATCAACTTTGCCGCCCTGACCTGAGCCCCGTTCCTCGGATCAACTAAACAAGTCTCCTGAGAAGCGGACAAAGACCACGGCCTCCTTATGCTCACACGCTTCATGTCGTTGTTTTGACACACTGTCGTTAATGTTCCTTCTCTGTGAAGAAAATACTCCTTAAGATGCGACCCGGCACGTTGGCTGCCCTTGCTGGCCCATCACTGTCAGGGTGGGGCGGGGCGGACTGAGGGGATTCTCCGAGGCTTGTGTCACGGCAGGTCACACATGTCTTTGTATGATGTAGGAGGGAGGCAGTGCATGGTCGCACACAACTTTGCTACCATATAACATAAAAACCTTTATACTTAATAATTATAATTGATTGATTAAAAACAAAATATTTAAATCAATCTTTTTACGAACACAACGGTTACCGGTATATGAGTACCATTACTTACCAGCACTTCCTTATTCATTAGTACATTGAATGATGGCGTCAATGACTGATGGGCCTGCGTGGTGCCCGGGTGTGTAGGGACGTGCCTGGCAGCCTTGTCTCCCTTGACGCTGATTCTCGTCTGTCATTTCAGGAGTGGGTAGTCAAGGGAGTAAGGTTGAAAGTTTCTCTGTCCAGCTTTAAGGCGCCACGCGTGATTGCTTTAAAAAAAAAAAAAAAAAAAAAATTTACTTTCATTTACATCTATTACATATATATACATATACATATACATATGCACATACGTACACATACACATACACATACATACACATACATATATACATAAAAAACTAATAAATGAGCGGGCATCAGCGCAGCCACAGTCAGGTCACAGGTGGGCGGGGCGTGAGGTCGCTCCAGCTCCTTAGTGTTCATCGGGGGGGGGGGGGGGCACGCGCCACGTCCAGCAGGAGGGGCAGGTTTTTCTGAACCTGCCGCAGCACGAGGGCGGCCGCGTCCTCCAGCGGGCCGACGCGCTGTCTGAGCCGCGCTGTAGCGGGGCAGGAAAGCAGGTAGTGGGTCAAGGGACGGGGGGCCAGATGAGGACAGTGCTCACACGGCCGCTCCTTAAACCCGTCCCTCAGCTCCTCCAGGGTCCCGTAGCCAAGCCGAAGTCGGTGTAGGACGACCTCCTCGGCTCGACAGCTGCTGGGCGGGGCGTAACGGCTCGTTGTTGTTCGTGGCTTGTTTGTGCCAGGCTGCCTGCCTCGATGTCTGCACCAGCTGGCGATGCTGTTGCCCTGCGGCACAGACGGCAGCGCGTCTGGCCAGTACGTTGGACCCATGGATGCTGGGCAAGACAGTTAAGGCCACAGCTGGATGTCTGGTGGCTTCCCGGGCCGCCTCATCGGCCGCCTCGTTGCCACGGAGGCCTACGTGGCTGGGCACCCAGTTGAACCTTACGCGGCGCCCCTGCGCGGCGAGGCTCTGGATGTGGCCCAGGATGGCGGTGGTGAGCTGCACGTTGTCCATCGGTGTGCGGGGCTGCCGTAGGACCTGCAGGGCAGACATGGAGTCGGTGTGAATCACCACGACCTCCTCCTGTCGGCCCAGGGCGTGCTGTAGGACGCGCTCTATCGCCACCAGCTCCGTCTGCAGCGTGGAGCAATGGTCGGGCGTCCTCTAGGACAGCACCTCACCGCCCGTAACCACCGCAGCACCTATCAGGCCTCTCTCAGGGTCAACGGAGCCGTCGGTGTAGTAGACCGCGACCGCGACGCTGCTGGGGACATTGGCGTGCTCCACCGCCTGCAGGGCGTGCTGCCTCAGCTCCTCCCGCGTGCACAACGCCTTCCCAGCTGGCAGTGCGGCGATAATCACCTGGGCGGCAGGGGGCTGCCACGGTGGCGGAGCGACGTAGCTGACAGCGGGGCGGTCAGGTCCGTCCAGCAGCAGGTGGTGTGGCCGGGGAGGAGGTGGATGGCGGCTTCTGCCACCCTCTGCAGCCAGGTGTTGCCCGGCGATAGGTCACGCTGCTGCTGTGGCAAGACCCTGCACAGCCTGTCCCGCGCGACAGACTCCCTTGCCTGGCAGAGGATCTTGGCCACCCGACAGGCCACGATCTGTCGAACCCTGGTGGCTAGGGGCACCAACCGTGACTCCGCCTGCATGACGCGGGTGTTGGTCCAGCGCTGTGCCCCCAGCAGGATCCTCAAAGCTCGGTTCTGAAGGACCTCTAACTTCCTCTGCTGAGTGAGCGACAGCGCGACAAGCACGGGCGCGCTGTAGTCTACAAGGGCGCGCACAGGGTGCACGTAGAAGAGGCGCAGCGCTGATGACGTGGCCCCGGCGTGTGTCCTGGTCATGGCCCTCATGACGTTGAGCCTGGTCTCAGCCCTCTCCCTCAGATACGTGACCTGAGTGGTGAAGTGGAGGCCCCGGTCAAGCCACATTCCGAGGTACTGGAAGGAGTGGGTCCAAGCCAGCCTGATGCCCTGTATCTGTAGAGGACAGACCGGGGGGGGCAGTGGCCTTGAACACCATGACCTTGGACTTCTCAGCCGATATCTTGAGACCCAGCTCTCTGCACTTGCAACTGACCAGGTCAAGGGCTTGCTGGGTCCGAGACACCCGGTCACCCCGGCCAGTGACAACCAGGACCAAGTCGTCGGCGTAGCTGAGAAGTGCCGTGCCCTCCCGGAACGGCAGGCTGACCAGCTGCTCCATCACGAGGTTGAAAAGGGTGGAGCTTAGGACCCCGCCCTGCGGCGTGCCGTTCTCCATCTCCCTGTAGCTGGACTTGCGCCCCTGGAACCTGACCCTGGCGCGGCGGTGCCAGAGGTAATCCTCAATACAGGCGAGGAGTCTGCCCCGCACGCCCCGCCGCACCAGCGCGGCCAGGATGGCGTGGGCGTTGGCCAGCTCAAATGCCTTCTCCAGGTCAAGGAAGACGGCGACAGCAGGGCGGTTGTCGATTTGGGCCAGGAGGGCCATGACGCTGTTGGGGGTGCCCACCCCCGTAGTGAAGCCGAAGATGGGTGGGTGGAGGTCTCCCAGGCGCCACAGGAGGCGGGCCAGCACCATCCTCTCCGCCGTCTTGGCCGTGCAGCTCATCAGGGAGATGGGGCGCGGCTTGGTGGGTTCCTTGGGCTTAGGGATGGGCTGGATGTCAGCCTCCTTCCACGCCGAGGGCAAGCGGCCAGCCAGCCAGGAGGAGTTGATCAGGGCCAGGAGTGCCGCCTTCCCGGCCGCCCCAGCGTGGGCCAGCATGGAGTAGGTGACGCCGTCAGCGCCCGGAGCGGTGTCCCGTCCCTTCCTGGCTCTTACCAGTTCCTGGGGAGTGAAGGGCTGGTCAGTGGCGTCGGGGCGAGCGCGAGCGGCGCCGATGACAGCCTCACGCACGGGTTGGACCCGAACCTACAGCCGCTGGACACGGGCGGGGAGTTGGTCGCTGCTACCCCTCGAGGCAAACATCCCCACTAGGTGCTCAGCCTCCTGTAATGGCTGGGCGTGGGCGGGAGGGCGGGGAGGTCTCTTTCCGGAGGCAGTCCTCACCTTGCCCCACAGCTCGGCCAGCTTGGTGTGTTGGTTGAAACCGGCGCACCATTCGAGCCATTTGGACTCCCGCACCCGCCCCGTGACCTGCCGAGCGTGCCGCACCACCTCACGCAGCACCTCCAGATTGGTGGGCGTCGGCCGCCTGCGGTACAACTTCCGGTGAATGTTAACCATGTGGTTCTGTTCCCGCACCTCCTGGTTGTAGAACCACCAGTTCTGGTTGTACCTGCGGCCGGGGACCTTCCGTGGTATGGCTGCCTCCGCCGCCCTCTCGATGGCCGCCGTCAGGTTGCTTTCTCGCTGGTCCAGATCCTCCGGCGGCTCGTAGGTGGCCCACCACTCGTCCAGGATGGCCTGAAACAATGACCAGTCCGCCTGCTGTATATTCCACCGCGGCGGCGGGAGCTGTGGCAGCGGCTGGGTGACCTGCAGTGTAGTGGTCGCTGGTCAAAGTGGGGTGGACCTACCAGGAGGCGGCCGGTGCCAGGTCACTGGAGACCAAGGTGAGGTCCAGCCTGCCACCCGGACGTGGGTGGGCTCCCCGGTGTTTAGGAGGACAATTTCCGGCACCTCCTCCAGCACCGCGGCCAGATGGCGGCCCGCACGGTTGGTGGGGGAGACAGACTGCAGCATCGGGTGGTGGGCGTTGAAGTCGCCACCCACCAGGACGCTGCTGTGTGTGGCGAGGGAGAGCAACTCATCGGCCTCCAATTGCCTCCTCCAGCTGCTGTACACGTTGTATACAGTCAGTGGGAGGCCTGGAAGCTCCAGCTGCACTGCCATCACCTCCACGCCCTCGCCACAGTGCACGGGGTCCTCTATCCGGCGGTGCGGGAGAGCGCTGCGTACCACCACCACACACAGCCTCGTCGCCCATCCTCGCCACACGATAGGGAGTGCACCGTGTATCCCGCTATCCTCCACTCAAAGTGCTGCCCGGCCACCCTTCAAGCCTCCGCCATTTCTGTCCCAAAAAGACCGCTCGCCCTTATGGTGATACTACATATAATAGATAGACACTACATTCTTCTTTCTAGGTGGGGAGCTAAACCACGGTTTTCAGTCGCAGTTCAAAGCCTATTTTCCGGCTGGCTCCCTGAGGGCTTGTAGGATTAGGCCCTAACTCTCTGCTCTTTTTACCCAAGCCTTTTCTAGAAATACTTTAACCCCTTCAATGATTCTTCTATTGGTGTCCTGTACCCTACTCAAACCTAAAAGAAATTCCATTATCCCATCTATGTTCCCCTACATACCGCCAACATTTTAAATTTCGGATTTTCTTTTGTTGACCTTGGAGATTGCTAATATACGACTGGTTCTTCATAAAATTATTATGTACAATTTTATAGTTTAAGGTTATTTTCGTGCTAATAATGACTTAACAAAATAGTTTGTTAAGTTTTGTTGTTGTTGGCTATATACGTCAAGGCATGAATATTTATCGGTTATACACATGTGTATGTATATTTCTTGATTTATACTTGTATTTAACGTTCTTGCAACTGGCCCTAAGCATCATACTTATTACGGGTAAATTCTGCTAGTGATAATAATGTCAGTAATGATGGTGAAACAAATATGAAAAAGCAAGCAGCAGCTACAATCGTGGTGAGTTATAGTAGTATTAACTAACACAAGTTGTAGTAGTAGTAGTAGTAGTTGTTTTAGTAGTAGTAATAGTAGACTTGATAGTATATAATGATGAAATAATAGTAATAATGATAATAATAATAGTAATGGGTGGTGGATGGGAGGGATTACTTTTTAAGATGGGTGGGGGGGCTGCAGCTTGGTGGTGGATGGGGGGATTACTTTTTAAGGGGGGTGGGGGGCTGCAGCTCTGTTTTGGATGGGGGGATTGCTGTTTAAGATGAGTGGGGGGGGGGGGGGCTGTAGCTTGGGGGTGGATGGGGGGATTGCTGTTTAAGATGGGTGGGGGGCTGCAGCTTGGTGTTTGGATTGGGGGGATTGCTGTTTAAGATGGGGTGGGGGGGCTGTAGCTTGGGGGTGGATGGGGGGATTGCTGTTTAAGATGGGTGGGGGGGCTGCAGCTTGGTGTTGGATGGGGGGATTGCTGTTTAAGATGGGTGGGGGGCTGCAGCTTGGTGTTGGATTGGGGGGATTGCTGTTTAAGATGGGTGGGGGGCTGCAGCTTGGGGTGGATGGGGGGATTGCTGTTTAAGATGGGTGGGGGGGCTGCAGCTTGGGGGGGGTGGGGGATTGCTTTTTAAGAGGGTTTTGGGGGGCTGGCTTGGTGGGGGATTGGGGGGAATTGCTTTTTTGAGGGGGTGGGGGGCTGCCTTGGTGGTTGGTGGGGGATTGCTGTTTAAGATGGTGGGGGGGCTGCGCTTGGTGTTGGATGGGGGGTTGCTGTTTAAGATGGGGGGGGGGGCGCAGTTTGGGTGGGTGGGGGGATTGCTGTTTTGGGAGGGTGGGGGGGCTGGGCTTGTGGGGAGGGGGGGGTTTGCTTTTTAAGGGGGTGGGGGGGTGCAGTTTGGTGGGGGAGGGGGGGTTTGCTTTTAAGGGGGGGGGGGCTGCGTTTTGGTGGGGAGGGGGGGGATTGCGTTTAAAGGGGGTGGGGGGCTGCAGCTTGGTTTTTTGGTGGGGGGTTTTGCTTTTTAAGGGGGGTGGGGGGCTGCAGCTTGGTGGGGATGGGGGTTGCTTTTAAGGGGGGGGGGGCTGCAGCTTGGGGGTTTTGGGTTTGGGGGATTGTTTTTTAAAGGGGGTTGGGGGGGCGCGTTTGGGTGGGGGGTTTTGGGGGAGGGGTTTTAAAGGGGGGGGGGGGGCTCATTTTTGGGTTGGATGCGGATTGCGGGTTTAGGGGATGGGGGGCACTTGGTTTTGGGGGTTTGGGGGGCTGTTTTTAAAGGGGGGGGGGGTTTTATTTGGGGGGAGGGGGGTTCTGTTTAAAGGGGTGGTGGGGGCTTCATTTGGGGTAGATGGGGGATGGCTGTTGAAAGGGGGGGTGGGCAGGCTTCAATTGGGGGTAGATGGGGATTGTTTGTTTGAAAGGGTGGGGGGCGGCTTCAATTTGGGGGAGATGGAGGATTGCTGTTTGAAAGGGGTGGTGGGCAGGCTTCAATTTGGGGGTAGATGGAGGATTGCTGTTTGAAAGGGGTGGTGGGCAGGCTTCAATTTGGGGGTAGATGGAGGATTGCTGTTTGAAAGGGGTGGTGGGCAGGCTTCAATTTGGGGGTAGATGGAGGATTGCTGTTTGAAAGGGGTGGTGGGCAGGCTTCAATTTGGGGGTAGATTAAGTGGTTGCTGTTTAAGTGGTTGGGGGCTGCAGCTTGTGGGTGGATGGGCGGATATTTGTTTAAGAAGGGGTTGGGGGGCTCCTGTTTGGGGGTAGATGGGGGATTGATGTATAATAAATAATATGTATATAAATAATATAATAAATAATTCAACTTATACATAGGAATGCAAAGAAAGAACAGCCAGCAACAGCTTTTGGTATGAGTTATATTGACTTTGTAATAAAAGATAAATCATTAAGCGGAAAGTATCGAAATATGTTCAAAACAGTTACCGTAGATAACAGTTAAGTCGCCAGGACAACTTTTTTTTCTGCTTACAGACGTGTGGTGGCGTTAATACTTACATTTCTACATCCATGATTTCAGGAAAGTTAGAAGGGGCTATCTAGAGAGTCTGTGTCATTTTGCGTCTTCGTCTGTGTCATAGTATGGTTATAAATGAACAAATTACAAAAATATCTACAAAGTGGCTATCAACAGTAGAGTCGCCATCTAGTGTTTATTTACTGAGTGTCGTACCGCTGTCGTCGTCGCCCGAAGAAAAAAAAAGCGTTGCGAAATTTGAAACCGTATATACTTGCAGATACAAAGCATAAAACAACGCTGAAACAGGGTAGATTATACAGTCATGATATAAACTACTGTGTATCATCTTCAGTGGCACATACAAATCAGTAATGATGCTATAATTCGTAATATTTGGCGCCTGGCGACTTCACTGCAGGTGGCGACTTCACTGTTATCTAAGGTAGTAGTTTTTAATATTTTCTATAACACCCGAAAAACTGATTAGATGATAACTAATGAGTGAATCTGGCAGCTAACAAGCGCATCAGCTGCTGTGCCGCTGGTGTGGTTGTAAACATGAACAGGGCTATGACAGGTCTATATATATATAGCTAGGTATAGATGACGTGAGCGTTCTGCCGTCCTCTGTGGAACCGGGTGGAAGGTGGGTATCCACTGTTGCATTTATACGTATCATATCATCGTTGCGTATCATTTAGTGGTACGGTACGCTGCAATAAGGTCTATTTTACCGATGTGTCATTACCAAAATATCCGTATAAAGAACAGCATGCGTTGCCCTGATGTATGTTATTATAATAAACAGCAAAGCCGACCGGACACCCCTGCCGCTATCTTTTTCCCCAGCAGGAAAAACATCCCCACGGATTTACCAAAGGCCACATTTTTTACCCTATTAGTAAAATTCGTAGCGCCTTCGTCTGTCCTCCCTCCCTCCACTCTCTCTCTCTCTCTCTCTCTCTCTCTCTCTCTCTCTCTCTCTCTCTCTCTCTCTCTCTCTCTCTCTCTCTCTCTCTCAAACTCGTAATATTGGACATTTATTATATTCGTAAATACATAGATATTATTTCAGCAAGATTAGACAGAGAGAGAGAGAGAGAGAGAGAGAGAGAGAGAGAGAGAGAGAGAGAGAGAGAGAGAGAGAGAGAGACGAGATAAGGATTTGAAAGTCAGATCAGGTCAGCTGCGACCTCTCTCTCTCTCTCTCTCTCTCTCTCTCTCTCTCTCTCTCTCTCTCTCTGAATAGTTATAACGTAATTTTCTGAAATTATAAGACGCATAACAATATAAGTTCATCAATAAAGATTTGGCATCTATATAATATGCAATAAGGATGATATATATATATATATATATATATATATATATATATATATATATATATATATATATATATATATATATATATATATATATATATATATATTTATATCATCATTATTGCATATTATATAGATGTCAAAACTTTATTGGTGAACTTATATTGTTATGCGTCTTATAGTTTAAGAAAATTACGTTATAACTATTCAGAGAGAGAGAGAGAGAGAGAGAGAGAGAGAGAGAGAGAGAGAGAGGTCGCATCTGACCTGATCTGACGCACAAATCCTTATCTCGTCTCGTCCTCCTCCACTCTCTCATCTTCCTCCTCTCTCTCTTTCAGGCGGCGTCACACTAGCACTTTTCCGTCTATTTTTTCCAGCAACTTTCTAAAAACTAAAAAAAAATTGACTGCAAGCCGTCCACACACACACAATCGTTTGCCTGCACTACCAGTCAGCTGTTCCTTCGACTGTAAACAAACATGGCTCCGACGCCAGGGCAAGCTATCGCTGGTATATACTTAATTATGTGTATTATCAATCGTAGACGAGCCAAACAAGCTAAAATACATACACATATATACATAAAAACAGTAATAGATGACCGTTCATCAGCCCACCGCTGGAGCCGCAGCAACAGTCAGGTCACAGGTGGGCGGGGCGTGAGGTCACTCCCGCTCCTTATTTATGAGAAATTCTTCTGAACTACGTGTCCACAGCATTTCGTCTATAATTACAAGTTGAAGTCTTGAAGAGTGAGAAACGAGTTTTGAGTGTGTCTTGAAAAATATACACAACAATCGAGTCATGCGAGAGACTGTTGGCTGTTTTTATAAAACCGGCTTTTAAATGTATCTACTATCTACATGTGCAATAGTCACTTGAATATTTTTCATACTTTCAAATGTATTGAATTATAATTTGCAAAAAATCCTGATTTATATCGAATATCTTTAAAGTAATCACTATGGATTTTGATTTGACTATGAAAGTTGTCTTCAACTTTCCATATGAAGCACATCACCCGCGGCGGTGACCAGCTTTCTCTCAAACCTCCACGTCACCGCCGTCACGCCTCCCCCGGGACTCCTGGCGCTCACAAGTATTGTCTGCCACCCTGTACCCCCCGACGCTACAGTGTGTGTGTGTGGTGGGGGGGGGGGCGTCATGGGGATGTGGTGATTGGCTTAACACCTCTACTTCTCTTGGGGGATGTTGTTTGAGAAGCGACCGGCGCCATGCAGAAATCAATGGTGGGAAAACCTAGCTTTGGGGTCAGCCTGGGTTGGCGGATGTAGTGATGACAACTTTATTAAGGACTTGGGAAGAGTTGTAGGCGTGCGGTGAATGATATTAATAAAAATAATGAATGATAGGGTCATGTAATGGTTGTTCTCGGGAAGCTCGCAACCTCCCTGGTAATGGTGGTACTGCCTGGCACTGGGTGTGGTCATCGCCGCTGTCATATACCTGCGGTGCTCCCCGACCAGCCGCTTTCTGAGGTGAAGAGGCACGCCGGTTACCTTATGCAGGTTGTGTCAGCAGTGCGAATATAGCAGACAGCTTATTGGGTGAGGCGGCGTGCACAGTGGTGGTGTGACGAGGATGCAAGTATAGGCTACATGTGATGGCAGGATAGCTTGATGTTTTGCTGCTTTGAGGGACTTGGTCTGAGGCGCTGCATGGGACCCGTCACCACAGCATCACTATACAACAGCGAGCATGTGTATTTTCATCCTCAGCATCAGGTCTGAGGCGCTGCATGGGACCCGTCACCACAGCATCACTATACAACAGCGAGCATGTGTATTTTTCATCCTCACATCAAAGTAACTTGTAAGTCCTCCTCGACTATAATCGCAGCCAGCTACTCAGTAGTCATGTAGACAAATGTTTCACAATTAAGCCACTGCGATGGCGTATTAAGTGTTACTTTCTCACTCTAGTCGGGATGAAGGTGATATACATAGTTATATCAACTTGCCAAGCTTTAGATGGGCACGGTATTGATTTGCTTCTATATATATGTTGCAATTGATAATGTAGCAGGTATAGTGTTATGTATTTACCCTCTTTCGTGGGACACATACACCCGTTACCTTCCTCATGCAGCGGTGTCTGCGGTATACGTACAGCACATTACCTACTCAAGTTGGTCGGATGTCAGCAATTATTAATGAATAGTGATTCCGGCAGCATTTTAACCCTGTCAGCTGGTGTTGCCTAAGCTTCACCTGAGGTTGTTGTGTCATGAGAGGAGTTATTGTTACAGGCCCGTCTACACTATCAGTGGCCACCTATGGGGCTCGAGCACGCAACTCAGCAGTTTTGAGGGATGGTGGTGAAGGATGGCAGAGACCACCGACCAGCAGTTTGCTCGTTCACACTACTGAGTCCCCTACGTTCTCCCCTATCCAGTGTGCGGGTAGTTGCTGCCCGTGTTGGTTGAGCGATAGGTACTGGCGTGCAGTTGTGCTAGATAACATGGGCCATTATCAACCCTGTGAAATACTACGGTACATCGTACATACGTACCAGGGATTTGCAGACCGTATGCTCCATAACTATCAACGTTCTACTAATTTCACACTGTATAACGCATACACCGGAACGTCTGGCATGGAGATTAACTGTCTAGTTCAACGCAGACGTTTCTGTGCATCTGGTAACACTGCTGGGGTGTACTCACGTGGCCACGCCCGAATATATAGCTCGCTCATGAACTGCCTCGGTCAGGGATGGTGCTTCAGTTGTTTGCGTCTACACTATCATTTTCCGAGTACTTGCCGTTACCATGCTCCAAAACCACAGGTGCCCACTGATAGTGTAGACGGGCCTTATATATGGGTGTTTGGTCTCCCTGCCACCAACTATCCTGCCTCCCGTCATGGCGCCGGGAAGCAAGACAACTATCCTGCCTCCCGTCATGGCGCCGGGAAGCAAGACAACTATCCTGCCTCCCGTCATGGCGCCGGGAAGCAAGACAACTATCCTGCCTCCCGTCATGGCGCCGGGTAGCAAGACAACTATCCTGCCTCCCGTCATGGCGCCGGGAAGCAAGACAACTATTCGGCGCATTACGCCTTGTATTGTGTCACTTGCTTGGTTCATCTGTTACCAGGGGCACCTGACCCTGCTACCGAGCGGTGTGCGTGTCGGCAAGGCGAGTATATATGCAGGGGGTGAGGGTGGTAAGTGAGTAACGTCTCATGGGAAACTTTGCATTCGCAACAATCAAGAGGATAATTTACAGTGAATAACATTATTATATATATATATATATATATATATATATATATATATATATATATATATATATATATATATATATATATATATATATATAATATATATGCATGTATATATTCATATATCATGCTAATATAATATATATATATATATGCATGTATATATTCATATATCATGCTAAAACAGCTTCTATGAAGTTAGGTGTCCTGTGGCGTCTGCGTCCATTTTTTCTTGTCTCAGGCCTGCACCAGTGCACCTGTCCTACTCTTTTCCTAGTTTTTGGCTCCCAATTCCTAATTTTTCCTAGTTTTTGAATAATTTTGTTCCTAATTGTTTCCTACTTTTTCACCTGGGTCTGCTTGAAAGTCTGCATTAATGTCAACATTAATGATAATGTTAATAATTGTTGAATAATGATAATAATCGTAACAAGAACCATCGTGACATTGATGACAACAACAAAATTGATAAGCAATGTGTACCGTCACATGGAGGCAGCTGTCAGGGTGTCGGCAACAGGTGTTCCGTGACGTCAGCAGCCTCCGGGAGGCAGGAAAGGAAGGGGTGGCAGGTAGGAGGCTGGATGGCGCACACACACATACACGATGAGCTAAGCTTATGGTGTCATGATCTTATAATATATTTTCTGTCATACGCAATGATTATGTCATTCTGGTTGTATCTCTCTCATCATCTAACTGTATACCATACTATAGCAGTAGCCGTGTATTCACCCACGGTCTTGTCCACGCGAGATGGACTCATAATCGCCAGTTTCACCCTCTCGGAATGAGCTTGGAGCTCGTAGAGAGTCGACCGATCTCAGGTCGAGCTGAATACGGTCGTATAATTCCAGCGCTTCTCGTATTGCTGTGATTTCCACCATAACTTGCTCTCCCTCTGCACTTTACTTGCCACTGCATAGATGAACTCGCCAAATTTCTTGATATCTTTTATTTTTCCTGCAATCCGTCATGCTACTTACAATTTTTAACCAGACATACGTAATAGTTGGCCAAGGCCGATTTGTTTGTTTTTCCGCCGTCCGCCGATGTTTGTACTCCCGCGTGTGCTCCCGCGTTTGCAACATTTTCATCGGCAACTACAATTATATCATGTTTCGGATTCTAGTAACTTCATGATATTATGTACATTCCTTCTACCTTTGTTATTTTAATCGTCTTGAATACCCGTATGATCAACAATTCAACTCAATTCTCTAAACAAAAACATGTAGGTTTTTGCGCAACGTGGCGTGGCGAACGTCTAAACTTTGAACCGTGTGTCCGTGTGTGTGTGTGTATTTACCTAGTTGTGTTTTACAGGGCCTGAGCTACACTAGTGTGGTCCCGTCTCCGTATCTACATTTATCCAGTCTTTCTTACAATTGGTGCACACTATGTACCGGTATCACCTCATTAAAGTCCATTCCAAACTTCTACATTTCTATGAGGGAAGCTGTACTTATTTATGTTGTTCAGGCATCTCACTTTTCCTAGTTGTTTTGTATGTCCTCTTGTGTATCGACCTTCTCTTTGTTTCCGAGTTCGTAGCCTCTCATTGTCTGTTTCTTCCATTTTAGTTATCAGCTTAAAAATTGTTATTAAGTCTCCTCTTTCTCTTCTCTGCTCGAGTATTGGTAACTATATTTCCTTCAACCTTTCCTCATAAGAAGGTTCTTCTAGCTCTGGTACCATCTTTGTTACCATTCTCTGTATCCTCTCCAACTTTTTCACATGCTTCTTTTTATATGGGGACCATTCAATGGCAGCATATTCCATTTTTGGTCGGATCATTGTAGTAATTAATTATCTTTCTCATCATATTTGTGTCCATGTAATGAAATGCCACTCTAATATTCTTTAACATCCTGTATGTATCTCCAAATATTTTATTTATATGTGTTTCTGGTTGTAGGTTATTCTGCATTATCACTTCCAGGTCCTTTTCTTCCTGAACCTTTGCAATAATTTAATTTCCCATTTTATATGGCCATTTATACCTCTTTTCCTTTTTTCCAATTTCCATCACATGACACTTATTTACATTAAATTCCATTTCCATTTTCAAGTGTGTGTGTGTGCGAGGCCATGGCCTCGTGTGTGTGTGTGTGTGTGTGTGTGTGTGTGTGTGTGTGTGTGTGTGTGTGTATTCATCTAGTTGTATTTTACAGGGCCAGAGCAATGCTCGTGTGGCCCCGTCTCTATATCAACATTTTTATCATTCATCCTTAGTGCTTTGTGTTGGCCGAAGCCAGCACCCCGGAGAGCAGGTCACAAACCCCGGCTAACACCCGGTACCCATTCACTGCTGGGTGGACAGGGGCTAGGGTTTTAAGGAAACAACCCATCTGTTTCCGCTCCGCCCGGGGATCGAACCCGGGACTTCTCGGTTGTGAACCGAGCGTGCTTCCCCTACACCACGGAGTACCCTAAGTACTAAGGTGTGTGTGTGTGTGTGTGTGTGTGTGTGTGTGTGTGTGTGTGTGTGTGTGTGTGTGATATTTCACTGAGCTTTTTTGTTCTTGAAGTTATCCATTTGAGCCGCGAGACAGACTACTGTATTCGATGCGTTTTTATTACCTCCCTGTACTTGTTATGGCACTGGATATATTATATGTAGTATGTGTAGCATGTAGTCATGTTGGAGGTGTATGTACATGGACGTGTGTCCTGCCTATTTTCTGCAACACAGCTGTTATTGTGTTGCTCAGACAGACACCACCTCGTTAATAGTATTGACATGGACATAATGGTGTTGTTCCGCTGCTGCTTGCATTTCTTGAGAATGCATAGTCAGTGTT
The DNA here is from genome assembly GCA_016584305.1 of Chionoecetes opilio. Classification (NCBI taxonomy): domain Eukaryota; kingdom Metazoa; phylum Arthropoda; class Malacostraca; order Decapoda; family Majidae; genus Chionoecetes; species Chionoecetes opilio. The sequence continues at coordinate 31,301 of JACEEZ010025850.1, read as the reverse complement.
TTGTGTGTGCCTGTGGTTAATTGCCACTTATCTTAGTTGATAAGCGACTGCACACACGGGTGTGTTTGCGCCATCGTCGTGTGAACAGCGAACAGCGTGTGAACTGTTCTCATCCCACGCACTCAGCACTCCCTGGATAAACACTGTATCAAGAATCAAGAATGAAACCTTTCCTTTATAACTCGCCGCCGGAGGGACGGAAAGTCAGAAGAGAGGGAGACGCGATACCTGGGGCTCCTAAGCTTAGACTCTATGTGAGTCGAGTATGTACTCACCTGTGAGTGAGTACTTGTCACGATATTAACTGTTCTGGCCTGTCTGTTAAGGCTTAAACTTCCTTGGCCGTTTGTAAGAACCTGTGACTTTATATTATAACCATAACCTTATAAGTGTACATATATATATAATACAACATATATTTATAATAATAGTATTGTCTCACTCGATTCCTTGGCACTTACTTTACTTACTTACAAATACTTAAACGTTACTTAAATCAGCAAGCCTTACTTAAACCCGCTTGACCACTTGAAATTACTGCCGTATTGATGTATATACCTCTGGGCGTTAAACCTTATCTGCCTATCAGGAGGGCATCACTTGGCAATCACCCCTACACGTCAGAGACCTGTATCTTACATGGGTAGATCCTGTTACCTGTACAAATAACAAGCTTAGAAAAGGGTAACATACTGTCACTCAAGCTTGTTCTACTCGGACACACTAATTCGGTAACAAGTCAGAATATGTTAAGATCTTACAATGCCATCAGTACCAGCTATAGCTATAACACAAGACACACAAAGGCAAGTGGACAGACAGACGGATGTGGAAGCAGATAAAGAGATAATGATCACGAACCACACACACATAAACGAGAAATAGAGGAGGTGTAAGTCTCATGGTGATCATATTTTTGTAGCATTGTACGTAAAACCGCCAGGTGATGTCATGAAGGTGAAGTACTGCTGACGGTGAAGGGAGGTGCGCATGGACTAGAGTCACTAGAAAAAGGCCAAAATCGATTCCCTAAGCCTTGGACTAGACGGTGAGGGTAGGACGGTATAGGAGGAGACGTGTTGTGGGAGTGCGAGAGGAGTAAAGTGCAAGGGAAGGGAAGGGGTGAAAGTGAGCGGCGAGACACAAGCATGATATGACGAGAGACCCTGAAGCCCCCCCCCCACCCCCCACCCCTTTCCCTCCTCCCCCGCTCTATGACGTTGTTGATTGGCTTGTCTTTGTTGTGATATGTAGGCTACCGGTCCGGCGGGAAAGTTTCTGCATGTAGATGTGTGTGTAAG
>JACEEZ010025850.1:15000-22500 GCA_016584305.1 Chionoecetes opilio | reverse complement strand
CTCATGATTAAAGACATGCACAATGTGTTTTGGTGTTCCTATGACTGTTCTGAGGTTCGCCATGAAAGTCATGTCCCTTGTGCCTCTTGAAAATGAAAACCAGATCGAGACCCAGGAAGGCTCTGTGACGGCTCCCATTATGTGGTTCATCAGTGGCCTGGCGAATACCTTTCCGTACTTTCTAAGCAGTCGAAAAGATTGATTTTCCTCGATAGTCGACAGTTCAGGTGTTGCCTTTCAAATCTGAAGTTTTTCCTCGGAGATACAACTTGTGAGTAAACCTTTGGTGCTAGTCCTTGTGTCGGGCCTGTATTGAGCCCCGGCCCGGCAAGACCTGCGCGAGCATCGGGAGAACGTGACCTTCAGGCTTACAAGCATTGTCGAGATGTTTCCCTCGCCGGTTTGTTTTATAGATAGATAACTGAAGCGTCACCAGAGACAAGCAGATTCCAGCAGTAAAACTTGATACAATGATCTTTACTTAAGCCTCGTTTTGTTTTGTGATAATGAATTATTACTTTCAAAATCTTATCCTGCCCTTGAACTGTTCTGCACCTGCATGTGATGTGGCTTGTTGGTCGTCGAGTAATGATCTGTGTGGGGTGTTTCTATGGCCTCACCACTGTGACCATCGATGATGCATTATTCACAAGCAGAGGAGAGACTCGTATCGATGAGGCGCGTGCATGAATGATCATCACTCATCCCTGCGAGGCCGGAGCACGCCACGCCAAACACAGCATCTTGCCGACTGTCTCACGCATTTCAGAGTACAGAGATCCCATATGAGCTGTTGACATTAGTTGTTCATTCAATCTGTAAGGTATGAGTCTTCGAAATGAGTTTATATACGTATACTGATAGCCTTTCTGAAATCATTGGTAAAATACAATGGTACAATATATCAACCTACCTTAGAAATATGCGCTTAAAAAGTGCGTTACATAATTCCAATGTGTAAAGTATGTACAGGTCTGCACAGCTCACAATGACTTTTGTTAAGGTGTCCGGACAAACAATCCTTTGTGACTCCGTGTGGGCCAGGCGGGAGCCTCGGCCCGGCAGCATATTGCCGAACTCTATTGCTGTTCGGGACTAGGGGAAATTAGAACCAATCAGCGCGCGGTGAGAGCGGGGGTGTGAGAGGGGCTTACTCAGCCGTCCACACACAACATTTACGGGTAAGGCGGGGTTCACACTACACGTTTTTGCTGTCCGTGTCTACGTGGGCGTGGCGATCAGTGACGTCACAGTGACGTCACCCCGTCACTCCCGCAGCCCCGTAGAAAGAATTGGGAGCTCCGAATAATGTGAGCTGGGACGTGCGTCTCTCAAGGTCAGTGACGTCATCACTGCTCCAGCAACGTGGTGGTTGTAGCCTGGTTCACCCTATACAGGCAGGGAGTGACGTCACTGTGACGTACTGTGATGTCACTGATGACATGACGCACGTAGACTACGGACAGCAAAAACGTGAAGTGTGAACCGGGCCTAACTTGTTCATTTTGTGGGGAGATATTGTGTGATTTTAATTAAATATTATGTTTGTGGAGAGAGAGAGAGAGAGATAGAGAGAGAGAGAGAGGAGTCATGCAGTCTGGACAAGAGGGATCAGTCATACTCTGCATTTCACCATGGCAACATATACGGAAGTGATAGATTTTGAAGGTTTTTTCACTATAGGTATAATGGTGAAGGATGACTGATAAAAATCCCTCTATAATCCCTCTATAATTCACCTCTATAATCCCTCTATAATTCACCTCTATAATCCCTCCATAATTCACCTCTATAATCCCTCTATAATTCACCTCTATAATCCCTCTATAATTCACCTCTATAATCCCTCTATAATTCACCTCTATAATCACTCTATAATTCACCTCTATAATTCACCTCTATAATCCCTCTATAATTCACCTCTATAATCCCTCTATAATTCACCTCTATAATCCCTCTATAATCCTCTATAATCCCTCTATAATTCACCTCTATAATTCACCTCTATAATCTCAATTACCTCTATAATTCACCTCTATAATCCCTCTATAATTCACCTCTATAATCCTCTATAATTCACCTCTATAATTCACCTCTATAATTCACCTCTATATTCACCTCTATAATCCCTCTATAATTCACCTCTATAATTCACCTCTATAATTCACCTCTATAATTCACCTCTATAATTCACCTCTATAATGTAAGATGACTGATCCTCTCTTATAGTCCAGATGCATGACTTCCTCTCTCTCTCTCTCTCTCTATCTCTCTCTCTCTCTCCTCTTCCTCTCTCTTAATCTCTCTCTCTCATTTCCCTCTTTCCCTCTTATTCTCTCTCTCTTACACAATCATATTTAATCATCACCTCATATCTGCTCACAAATAAGCAAGTATACCCGTAACCGTTTTGGTCGACGGCTGGAAAGCCCCTCCCCCCCCCGCTCTCACCGCCGCTGATTGGTTCTAATTTCCCTAGTCCCGAAACAGCAATAAGTTCCGCCAATATGCGCCCGGCAAGGAAATGGGTGAGCTGAGAGGCCTCCCTCTCTTAAGGCCGGTTCCTCAGCCCGCTGATTACGGCGTTTACACACCCGCTCAACAATGAGTCCCATCATCAGCCGCTTGAGGTATTGTGGTACTGGGCACGTTGCACTCCGCTCGTAGCGGACACCGCCGAGCTGGAGATATGACTTGAATTAACTTTGTACGGCGGCCGTACAGCGGTACGGCGGGCGGTAGACTTTGTTGTGACGTCATTGTGACGTCTTTGTTTGTATGGCGGCCGTACAGCGGAAGGTGGAACCGGGCTTTAAGGCCGGTTCCCACTAGCCCGCTTGTACGGCCGCCGTACAACAACAATGAACAACAATGACGTCACAAAAAAGTCGACCGCACCGCCGTACCGCTGTACGGCTGCCGTACAAAGTTAAAATCAAGTCATCTCTCCCGCTCGGCGGTGTCCGCTCGAGTGGAGGTGCAAACTGTGCCCGGTTACCACAAATACCACTCAAGCGATGATGATGGTGACGTCATTGTTGGGCGGTGTACGGCAACGGCGGCCGTAGAAGCGGGCTAGTGGTAACCGGCCTTTAATCTTTCTTTTCTCTCTTGAACACAGACCAAGTACCGCGGCCACGGACAGGAACTTGTGGAGGACGAGGTCAACCTTGAGGGCGTGGACGGGGTGGTGGCGGTGGGCGGCGATGGGCTGGTCAACGAGGTGGTGATGGGCCTGCTGCTGGTGGCGTGCCGGAGGGCGGGGATCAACCCTCACGATCCGGAGGTGCAGATGCCCACCACGCATCTCAGGCTGGGCATCATACCCGGTGAGGGGCTGCAGGGATAGTTGTTGCCTCAATTTTGCCTGATTATAACTGGAAAGTTATGCAATGTTTACGGCAAAGAAGGGTGACTGTCCTGAATATATGCTCCTCCCTTACCTTGTGTATTCCTATCACAGGGGGAAGCACGGATGCCCTTTGCTACAGCACCCACGGCACCAGCGATGTGGTCACCGCCGCGCTGCACATCATCATGGGTGGGTCACCGCCGCCTCCCTTCCACTCACCGTAATCTAAGGGCGTAGAATGTGTGTAGTGCGCGTGTCATATTTTGCATTAGTTTTACCATGTTTGTACGAAGACGACTGTAGCATAAAACTTCCTGGTGCAGGTGACAGCCGGCAGGTGGACGTGGCCTCCGTGCACCGCGATGACCAGCTGCTCAACGTGGCCACCTCCATGGTGTCCTACGGCTACTTCGGGGACCTCCTTAGAACATCGGAGAGGTGGCGAAAGTTAGGCCCAACACGATACTTGCTTGCCGGTGTCCTGCAACTACTTCGAAACCGTTTTTATGAGGGTCAACTGCAGGTGCGGACACCCGCCGCGCCGTTAGCTCAGCCCTATGACGTGAATATTTGCAGCGACCGATGCAGTGTGTGCACCAAGGCGGCGATGTGCACACCCAGTCCCGGAGAGTGGCTCCAGGTGAGGTCCCTGCCTGAGGAAAGAGCTGTGCTTACATATCTGATACTTCCGTGTACCTTGCATGTTCTGCCATCATGTCAGCTGTGTCACTACACTTCATGTTTTGTTGTTAGCGTCATGACATGAAGGCAACAGCATAACTTGTGTCTTGTGTCGCCCAGTATAAACCCTGCCTCGCCCCTGTACAGTTCACAGGCAGGTGGAGCATCGTGACGTCAGCGCTGACATCATGTGCGTGTCGCTTGAGCCCCGGCGGCGTGTCTCCAGCGGCGCACCTCGGCGACGGCTGCATGGACCTGATCCTGGTGGCGGGCAGCTCCAGGCGCCACACTCTGAGCTATCTCTTCCGCACCGCCTTCACGGGCAATGCTGTGAGTCCTTCCTCTGTGGATAATGCTACTGCTGTTATGCTGATGCATGTTGATGGTGACGCCAACCAACATTATCATAACTATTACCATTATGATATCTATTGTTGTTATTCTTTTCTTGTTATCATTATTCTTAGCATTTTGATTATTGATATAATCACTATCATTATTATCATATTTATGCTCAGTTCCAAACTTCCAATATTAGTAGTACGTAGTAGTATTAGCAGGGGTGTAGTGGTAGCAGCGGCGGTTGTTGCCTCACAAGGCCGCCTGGCGCCTCACTAACGCCCCTCTTTCCCCACAGCTGAGTCTGCAGCACGTCACCTTCCACCGGGCGCAGGAGATGGTGTTCACGCCCAAGGCGGGAGCTGCGGAGTCTTCCTGGAACTGTGATGGAGAGTTGCTGACTGAGCCCAGAGTGCGGCTGAGGTGAGTGGGGGACCGACACTCAGGCAGCAGGGAAGGATGGGGTGTTAAGGGTTGCTCCCACACAGTGCATGCGTGTGATCAGGAGTACGTCAGTCATCAACAACTTATGAAACACTGAATATCATCAAAACAAAACTGATTATGTAAGTGTGATTGTAAGATTATTTTAGATCACATGACTTGAATGGTTTTTATTGTGTTATATAACAAAGGGAGACGGTGATACTTGCCAGCCTCTTCCCATTCAGTGTTCAAAGGAACATTAATACAACTTATGATATATAACACATTAATATGAAGTGCTAGAAAATATTAAAGTATAAAGACTATAAAGCTGCTGATAAATGGGATGAATTAAATGATTGGAAATGCATTTGAGACAAAGCTTTGACAATAGAGATACGAAGGGAGGTTTTACGAGATAGTGGACACATGTATCAATTACGTAATACCTAGCGACTAACCATTGCGTTGGAAACAGCCACTCACGTTCGCCACCATTTGGGGGCAAGATATGGGTACATTTTCATGCTATTGAACTGGACATCACTATAGTCTATTTTTTTTAACAAGGCAAAAATTCCATTCTATCTTAAGGTCTCCTGCTTAAAATGATGCCTGTGTTTACCTGATAATAGGGTTAACTATGATAGAATACAGCTGACATTAAGAAGAAGCGTAGTATTCCCTTCTCCTGGCATCAAATATCAGTCAGTAAGCAGCAAGGGGGCAGGATTTTTTGCCTTATTAAAAAAAATAGACTATAGTTATCAGCGCAAGGCAATCTAGAACACTGTAGTAAGTAGTTCAATATTATGTGCTTTGAATATTCATATTAATTTCTACTATGATAATTATGGTGATAAGAATATATGATAATAATTCATAATAGTAACGACACAGTACTGTGCACCCCAATACCCTCAAAATGAAGGTTTTATTTTTAACATTTCGGCCTATCGCGCCTGTAGGCAGTGGCACCTGTGCCCCATCACAGCCTATGACGTACTCTAGGCCTGTGGCGCACGAACACAGAGGTTATAGCTCTGTGGCGCACGAACACAGGTTATAGCTCTGTGGCGCACGAACAGGTATACTCTGTGGTCGAAAAATAGGTTATAGCTTTTGTGGCACGAACACAGAGGTTTATGCTCTGTGGCGCACGAAACGAGTTAAAATTTCTGTGCGCAGAAACAGAGGTTTAGTCTGCGAAACAGATTATCCTGTGGCCAGCAATAGTCACTTTGCTCAGCACTTTCTGGCCGATGGGAAAATGTGAAGCCTATATGATATTAGGTGGGCGATCAATTTTTGGCTTGGGAGTCCTTTCTCGGGGCAGCCATGAGGCGTTAAGTAAGGATGTCGAGGGTGAGGCATGTGTTGCTGTGCTACTCGAGACAAAAAAAAAAAAAAAAATATGGGGCGCACCTTTTCTTTATCAGCCATTTACCTTCTCAGAGGTCATGGTCGTATGTAAAAGTGGTATCACACAGGTGGAATGTGGAAACTCGTGAACACTGGCTACATGACACAATCGTTATGTGAACACACATCTCTGTGCACATGTCGTATATACGCTAAAACTTCACAAGCGCAGAAGAGTAACGTTTCGGAGGGTGTATTAGTCACTGGATAATCTAAAGAATAGTAGGCTCTCGAGGCGCTGCACGAGGAGGCAAAGCCTTTGGGACTTGAGTGTCTCCTGGCTCAAGACCAAGGTCCAGTGTTTGGAGACTTACTAGATGAAGCAGTACGTCTGTTCATGCGGTGGCGAGGACATTGGGGATCTTGGAAAGTTTTACATACTTGGTAGCGAAGTCCATAATGACGGGGTCACGTCAAGAGTCTTACGGCGATTGGCATAGCCACGGTGCTTATGGACTCGCTCAGCGGGAGTATTGGCGTTGTCGTACTGTGCAGGAGGACAAAGATCCGGATCTTCAAATCGCTTGTGATCCCGTGCTACTCTCATGGTTGTGAGACATGGACACTAAATATGACTTAAGAGACGAATCAATGCCTTTGGTAATAAGTTCTTCGCAGAATCATGGGGTTCGCTGGGATGTTACGTGTCAAATCAGCGATTGCACCGTGAGACTGAATCGAGATCTATTACCTGCATAGTCCGTCAACGCAACTTCGGTATATGGCATGTGGCACGCTACCTGAAACCGGATCCTTCCCATCGGGTTGTATCTGTAAGAACAATCCGGCTGAGAGGCCAAGGGGGCGCACAAGGCTCGTGGCTGGGGCAAGTTGATGTTTCTTGTCGAGAGCTGCTTGGTAGGGAAAGGAGCCTGCATGGGAACTCGCGCGTGTGACCCCCGGGAGTGGCGTCGTAGGGTGGGCGAGGCGACGCGCCCCCCGGCGTATGCCCCCAATGATTGATTGATTGATACCATGAACATTGGTTTGAAGAAATAGTATTTGAAATTATGCTCTACTCCTGCATATCCTGATAGCCTCTAAGGAAGTGTTACGTCAAAATGTTTGGGTGAATGTATTTCTCCATTGATGCTGAAAGACTATAGATTATTAGCACAAGGGTAGTATGATTTATTTTTCTACAAAAATCATGATTAACGCCATGGATAATTTCGCCATTCGACATTTCTTTCATAAACACGGCCCCGTCTGCAAGCGTACGATGTATATAGTCTGATGAAGCAATCACAAAGGCGAGAACTGTTTAAACTTTCTCAGGA
>JACEEZ010025850.1:0-12500 GCA_016584305.1 Chionoecetes opilio | reverse complement strand
CGCCATTCACATAGTTCCCGTCCGAGGAGTTTCTCAGACTGATCCCAGCGGTCAGTCAGTGGCGTTGCCTGGGGCAAAATGATCCACCTTACGTATGATAAGAGGAAATTTGGTATTTTTTTTGGATATATTCACTCACCGCTCCATCACTTGGTGAAATTCGTGCGTGGTTCAGATTACATAATTGTTCTTATCTTTTGTATATAACAGCACACGGCTCATGGTATTGTGTATTCCAAGCTGGAGGCATTCCCCTCCCTCTCCCCTGGCACTTCACCATATTATAATATATATATATATATGAACTCACACCCATACATTATTAGAAGTCCTCAATGACGAAGTGGTTGGGTGGTGTGTAACATTCCCGGTGATAGAATGGTGCAGGTGCTTAGGCAGAATACATAGATTGTTATTCATATGTAGCTACGTGTGATCGCCTCATACAGATGACAGATATATATTTTCACTATATTTAGACAAACATCGGACCAGCGCCAGGACCAATGGCACAGAGAAATATACATAGGTTATACCAGACTGTATACAGTAGTCTTTGATTCTACACAACATGAGCACACTGTAGCGACGGTGTACCAAGCGTGGTGCACGATGTTGCCGTCACAGAACCTTTGGAAGCCATCACCTTGCGTCACTGAGGTGCAAAACACAGATTATCATGACCTACTTAATCATACAACATGAAAAAAAGATATGTATATTTTAAAAGAAAGGTGTTTTAATCATTCCTACAGTGTGTTAAATTAATAGACAGGCTATAGTTGTTCCTGTTATATTACTACTACCGTCAAAAACACTATAGTCGTCACTGCACTTATGTCGCCAGGCTCCATATATTACGAATTTAGCATCACTAGAGATTTGTATGTGCCACTAAAGAGGCATGCACAGTAGTTTATATTATGTACCTGTCTTCAGTGGCGGCTCGTGGCATAGAGCTGCAGAGCTGCAGCACCCCCAGACACTCACTGCCAGGTGTATGATGCCTTTAGAGACAGCAGAATTGATACACTACTAACAAATATATCATAATATAAATTCGTTATATGTTATTTAATTATTTTCAATACGTTACTAAGTGAATTTTCATTAAAACCAGACCAAAATGTAAGTTACTTTTATATTTGCTGTATGATTCATGTCTGCGCCACCGCCGCGCCACTTGTGAACACAATGAGCTGCAGTCGAGGCAGCTAAGTCTCGTCCCTCTCGTGTTTACAGTGCGTGTAGATGGTGGGGTTAAATCGTGCTTTCTTTAATTACCCCATGACGATGGAAAATTGAGTGAAGTATTTGCAAAACATCAACTTTTCCCAGCTGACATTAAACGAAGACTGAAATTAAGCGGTACCGACTATATTTTCAAGTAATACTGTAATTCTACCATCACCACCTCAGCCATTCCCTCTACTACCAACACTACCACCCCCACCATTCCTTCTACCACCACCACTACTACCATGCCCTGAAATCCGAGAACTTCAACTACAACTCATATCTGAAATAGGTAAAATTAGTGTATTCTACTGTTGTGTGAAGCTTGCAGTCCCTCCATTGTATTTTATCACGAGCCGCCACTGCAGCTGTCTTCAGTGGCACATTCAAGTCTGTAGTGATGCTAAACTTCGTAATATTCGCCTGTAAAATTCGCCTGGTGATATTAGTGCAGTGGCGACTATAGTGTTATTAACGGTAGCTTACCTAGTTTTTGCTGTGAACCGTCACTTTCCCAGCTTGCATGCGCCATACGAAGATAATCATGCACTCCGTATGCTTAAGAATCCAAAATGATTTCTCTGCTAATCCTTTGTATAGAGAAAAAGTGATAGGTTTGAAATGGGGAACTATATACATGGGCTTTAAATGTCTTCAGCATGTAAGGTAATGAAGATTCTAAGAATGTATGTTGAGATTCTAAGTATTGACGAGTTGTAGTGTGGATTGACGACAGGAAGTGGGACCACTGATGTTGCTGATTCATGTTATTGTCAAACAACTCCAGGAAAAATACTTAGGAATGAGGAAGGGCTTGAAGAGATGTAGTAACATGTAAGAGACCTTTGACGTGATACATCCAGGGAGGAGATGAAGTGGTCGATGAGGATCTTGGGATTAAGGAATGGTGGTGGGTTACCGTTGTGTGGGCGAAGTACTCGGGTAAGGGTGGAAGGTAACTTTGTCATCTTCATAAACAAACTGCTGAAGTAATTTATTCTACTTATCGGGAAATCGAAGGAAAATACCCAAATGTTATTAACTTTTATTGAATGTTTTTCTTAGGTAAATTTTAGCCCTCAATTAACCACTCACCTCCTTGACATGACAAATGATACTGTACCAATAGATGCGCCACAGAATAAAGAATTGATTTACACAAAAATCCAGAAATCGACCAAAAAATGACTTGGGGAGTTTGTTTTTGAGGGTGACGTAATGATTATTGATACTTCAGTAGCTACACATTCATGATTGTGTTGATCAGGGATTGGTTTGAAGGCCTCTGCTGTTCTCAAAGGTTGAAAGGTTCGTCTTTGAGCTGGGTTTCCGATGGAGTTGTATTCAGATGATGTGATGGTTGCAGAGAATAGGTTACATGTAGGGAAAGAAAAGGATGTGAAGAGAATGTATGGAGTTTAAGGGCTTCAGAATAGACTGGCAAAATGAGAATAGATGGTCATATGCGGGTTGTCACAGGAGGTAGGAAATAACTACCCATTGTAATGTTTGTGGCCGGTGGATATGAGATGCAGAGGTAGTAGAGGTAATAAGTTACAGACTTACAGGAAATAGCGAACTTTGGGTACTATACACGTAAGAAAATATTGAGAGTGTGAATGTGTACTGTTGGTGATGACTTCTTTGAGTGTGCGGATGAATGTTCTAGATTCTAGGAGACTAGATTTATAGAGAAGGCGGCGCACACATGGGTTAGGAGTATAAGCGTCCGGCGGAGGGGCAAACAGGTCATGTACCCCCTTTGAATCGGGCCTTTTAACTGAGGGACCAGGCGTAATTTGATTCTGAGGGTCATGTAACTATGATAGTGGGAGTATATTTCTTTGTTCCTCCTTAGAAAAATTGCAGCGGACGCCCTTGATTAAGAGTGGTATGTGCTCTATTCTTGTAAAATATAACAGAGTGGTTTCACTTAGGTTAAAAAAAAAAAACACATGTGGATAATTAGATGGATGTGTGGGTAATGCGTCGCTCAACTTTGGGCCTGGACTCAGTTCGGAAAGCTAGAAGATCGCCAGTGGATCGCCCATTACAGAATGCATACTGACGATCAGATAAAAGATTGCGAGCAGAGAAATGCTGAAGAATCTGAATTTCTTAATGATAGATTTAAAAGCTTATAAAGACAAGAAGTCAAAGCTTTAATTCTCCAAAGGTAGTTTGGAGAATTAGAACGGTTACCCTTTTCAGTTGAATGTGAGCAAACTTCACCTAGATCTTAGAAGGAAAGATAATTTATATGTGATTAGACAGACGGAAAAGCTTGACCCGGCAGAGTGAAAGCACTGAAGCACATTTTTTGAGAACAACAGGAGGGACTTTCGGCGCCCATCAGGGTGGCTTAGTTAGTGGCTTCGCGTGCAGCGTCCCGGCGTTCGAACCCCACTCATATTTACTTGCGTTTATCCATGCGCGCTGGTGGCAAATTGTATCGTAAATAACCCCGCTTTTAGTACGTGCGTCTTGTCATGAAAGTACCTATAAGTATCTTATCCTGTCTCTATACACGTATATACACACACTCTCAAATGGTTACAACTGTTTTTTCTCTCTTTCAATGTCTGAGTTACTGCAGATAATATTCTCTATACATTATAAATCCCGACATAAAGGCATCGGGAGGGTTGACGTGCCTGCCATCATCAAGCAGCGGGAGGGTTCACAATCCTTTGCCTGAAGTAATGACTGACATGCAGAAGCTGGAAGAATAGGGAATTTTAACGTTTGAACCAGTGGCGTAGCTAGGTATCTATCAATGGGGGGACACAGCTGAGTAGGGGGGGGGGGGCATTCTCCTGCATTAGGCAAGCGGAGCGCAGGAGCATTCTGATGCCACATGCAAGGGTATAAGGGCATATTTTAAGATCAGATAAGTGGTGGGTATTAATTAGCATTATACAGAATACGGCAGCCATGGCCAATGGGGGGGCACCGGATTTTCGTGGGGGGAGGGGGGCACGTGCCCCCCGTGCCCCCCCCGCAGATACGCCACTGGCCGGGAGGTTGATTTAATCTTTCTATTTTTCTATCACCAAAATCAAAAACATTGACATAAACTGAACATGATTTTTTTTTTTTTCTCTCTCTCTCTCTCTCTCTCTCTCTCTCTCCCTCTCTCTCTCCCTCTCTCTCTCTCTCTCTCTCTCTCTCTCTCTCTCTCTCTCTCTCTCTTTCTCTCTCTCTCTTTCATACATCTCAGAGACACTTCGAAATAATTGAAGCATAGTTAATTACTGAAGTGATTGTGATCGTAATTCTTTCAACAATCAAGGTATACATATATCTGGCACGTTTCCTGTCATCAAATATAACCTTAAAGCTCACGGTAGACACAAGTTAAGCAAGTCACAGTACAAGAATCAAGGAGAAAACTATGAAATGAAACGTAAGTGTCGAGGCTTTGCGAGTTGTTTGGTACTTGCCTCGTGAACTTCAGCGGGAGGCAGGAGCGGCTTGGCAGTGGTGGTGGCGGCGCCGGTGTGCAGGACGAATGGTGTGCCGTTTACCTCTATTTGTTTGCTCTGTAACGCATTCAGAGGGTTCGCGTATCCAGTTATAGTGTTACCGTTTGTGTTGTGGTGCGTTAAGGTACCATGGCTGCCTGTAGGCTTCGGGCAGGCCGGGTGAAGGCAGGAAGCAGGCTGGAAGTGAGGAGCAGGAGGCCCACTCAGCTGCATGTTACCGTGAGTAGCCAGCCTTCTTGTGTGTCATCATGTTTTCCTTGTGATATTTCTTTCATTCATCGTGTATGTAGGACTGAGTGAGGTTAATTATATGTTTCTTCATGGCACTTTGTACGGTAAATGGAGAACCACGATAAGATGAAGGAAAGGCTGAGGTTACTGAGTGAGTGACTTTCTTGATGCCATAACCCCATTCCCGCCCCCTCCTTATCCTTGTTTCTTGAGGCTTAACCTGCCAATCCTCCGCCTCCTCCCTTCTCTCCCCTTGTCTCCTCGATGACGTCCTCTCTTACATTTAGTTTGAGATATTTAGGCGGTATATACCCCCACCCCCCCCATCCACCAATGAATAGTAAGTTAAGATATGGGGTGGACTTACTTATCACAAAAAGAAAGTTAAGGATTTGAGATGTGGCGTACAACTGCAACCACCAACCATTCGCGTTAGTAACAAAAATTCTGACGCTTAATTAACGAGTAATTATCCCGTAGTATACCGAGACCACCGAGAGACATCTCGGTGGCCACGAGTATACCCACTGAGCTCTATAATAACTGGAGGGGCTATCTTCTGTCAGCGCCGCGCAGTTTGTTGTGTCGCCACCAGGCTCATAAGTCACGCGCTCCGAGAGGAGAGCGCCCCTCCAGTTCATATAGAGCTCAGTGAGTATACCTGTAACAAGGCGTCATGGCGAGCAGTGGCGTAGCTAGGTATCTATCAATGGGGGGCACCTGGGGGGCAAATCTGAGTATGGGGGGGCACTAAGCAGGCGGAGCTCAGGGGCCACTCTGGGGCCACATAAAAGGGGCATATTCTAAGATCAGATCAGTGGTGGGTATTATAACATTATACAGAATACGGCAGCCATGGCCAGTGGGGGGGCACCTGGGGGTGCACCGAATTCTCATGGGTGGGCACGTGCCCCCACATGCCCACCCGTAGCTACGCCACTGGCCGTCCCCCTGTGTCCTCCGATGCACTCGCAATCGAAGGTAAAGTTAATTAATGGGCAGCTATGTGGGTGTTCTTATGCCACTCGACGGTGCAGAAAGATTTTAAAGTAATCATTCAGACCCATTTTTTCTTTGCATAATTATGTTGAATGAATTCAAAACACCTAATCCACAAAAAATAATTCATTTCCACGCCTCATCTCCGTAAAATCACGACTTTTGTAAAAAGCGCGCTAAAAAAAGTTTCATCTCTTCAACAGGCCCGCAAATATTATTGATGACGTCAGTGTAGGTATTCACCGAGAGAGAGAGAGAGAGGGGGGGGGAGATGCTGGAATCCTTCAAGAATCTGCTATTATACACTCTACTTCATCCCCAATACCCACCCACATCCCACAACACCCACCCCTGTTCCCACCCACATCCCCACTTCCAATACCCATCCCCTTCCCCCACCCACATCCCCTAACATCCACCCCCGTTCCCACCCACATCTCCACTTCCAACACCCATCCCCTTCTCCCATCTCCAACATCCATCCCCTTCCCCCACCACCAACATCCATCCCCTTCCCCCACACCGAACACCCATCCCCAACCCCCACCACCAACACCAATCCCCTTCACCCACCACCAACACCCATCCCCTTCCCCCACCACTAACACCCACCCCTTTCCCCCACCACCAACACCTACCCACTTCCCCCACCACCAACACCCACCTACTTCCCCCACCACCAACACCCACCCACTTCCCCCACCACTAACTCCCATCCCCTTCCCCACCACCGAACACCCACCCCCTTCCCCACCAGCAACACCCACCCATTTCCCCCACCACCAACACCCACCCACTTCCCCCACCACCAACACCCACCCACTTCCCCCACCACCAACACCCACCCACCACCAACACCCACCCACTTCCCCCACCACCAACACCCACCCACCCCACCAACACCCACCCACTTCCCCCACCACCAACACCCACCCACTTCCCCCACACCAACACCCCCACTTCCCCACCACTAACACCCACCCACTTCCCCCACCACCAACACCCACCCACTTCCACCACCCAAAACCCACCCACTTCCCCACCACCAACACCCACCCACTTCCCCCACCACCAACACCCACCCACTTCCCCCACCACAACACCCACCCACTTCCCCCACCACCAACACCCACCCACTTCCCCCACCACCAACACCCACCACCACCCCCCACCACCCCCAAAAACCCACCCACTTCCCCCACCACCAACACCCACCCACTTCCCCCACCACCAACACCCACCCACTTCCACCACCAAACACCCACCCATCCCCACCACCAACACCCACCCACTTCCCCCACCACTAACTCCCATCTTCCCCCCCACACTAACACTAACCCCCTTCCCACCACCAACACCACCCACTTCCCCCACCACCAACACCATCCCTTCCCCCACCATCAACATCCACCCCTTCCCCCACCACGAACACCCACCCCTTCCCCCACGACCAACACCATCCCCTTCCCCCACCACCGAACACCATCCTTCCCCACCACCACACTCATCCTTCCCCCACACCAACTCCCCCCTTCCCCACACTAACTCCATCCCTTCCCCCACCACCAACACCCACCCCCGTTTCCCTACCTTCATCCCAACGCACCAGCGTCCGTCCGACGCACCAACATTTTTTACACATTTCTCGCCTATTGGTCTGATATGTGTGCAAACTTCTCTGGAAAGGCACAGCTTTCTTGCTGCACCCATAAAGGATGCATGTGTAAACCATATCGCAAAAAAAATCAATCAGAAACACCCAAAATTCTTCAAGTACTATATTCATCTCCTGTGTTTACGGGATTCTGGGTTAGCGCGGGAAGAGGAGACCACCTACAGTGACGTTACCGAGCCGTGGCGCATCGTCTGCCAGTTGCCAGCAGCGTTTTCGAAGCTCGGGGAATTTACAGATTTTGATTGCGGATTATTAAAAAACGGCTGACTGGATGCAAAAAGTGACAACATATTGTTGATACACTCGATAATGGCTATACTCTAACTACATATAATCAGGAATGATGAAATGGTCTGGACGATTACTTTAAGTTGATTTTGGTTCTTATCGGGGATCGAACTCGAGTCACCGAGGTTCACAATGCATCCCCTTTCCGTTTCTCCTTGCTCAATGCCTATCACTTGTTCTACAGCCCTTATTTTTCGCACTCATGTATTCATAATGCATGAATGATACTCATGCTCATAGTATTATGGTGCTCATCGCTTACTCTACGTATATTGGTGTATAACTCTGTTGCCTACAGTTGTCGCCACCGGAGATGGACCGTTAGCTAACTAACTAAGGCGTTAGACTGTGGTTGAAGTGAAGCGAGAGAAGCTAGAGTGAAAGACAATACCCAAAGCGTGTTTAGAGTTGGTCGCCAAAACTCCCCCAAACACTCAGCAGTGTTACATTGTTACAAGGTCACGGGATGATGTGTGGGTGTCTCGCAGTCAATCCATGACAGTAAAAAATACGTGTTGTACAACAGAATTTGGATTTGGAATAAAGGAAAGGAAGGTTCTTGGGGTTGGAAAATACTGAAGGGAAAGTGCAAGTAAGTGAAGGAGTGAAAGGAGTTTGAGTTTGAAATCCTGACATGTTAGAAGAACAGGGAACAGGAGGGAAAATAAAGCTAGAATGAATAGGAATGAGAAAAGGAATGTAGGAGTGTGAATGGCTGACTGAGGGTGAATCCTGAAGACAGGGCAGAGTAAATAATCCTGAGAGAGAGAGAGAGAGAGAGAGAGGGAGAGAGAAAAAAGAAATTGTTACGTCACTATCCTGATATAAGATTTTTCATTTTACATTTGTGCCTAGATTGTTCCAGATTGTTCATCCTATTTGATTTTTCCCTTCTACTAATTGTAAAAATAAAGAATATTCGAAATAGACACACAATGGTATAACAAATTTACGTTCGAGACATTTTATTACATTGAAAATAAATTAAGAGAAATATATGGTGGCGATATTATAATAATGAGATGTTCTACGCCAAACTCGACACTGTATTAGAGCAGTGTCCTCCTCGGGACACATTCATGTCTTGGGCGACTTCAATGCTACTACTGGCACTGTGAGAGATGGCTACGAGTTATGTGTTGGTCCCCATGGCTCCGGTACCAGAAACACCAACAGTTCTCTGCTTCTGAACTTTGCAAGGTCCAGAAGGTTGAGAATTGCAGGTTCTTGGTATCAGAGACCAGAGCTGCACCGCTGGACATGGTATAGTAATGCCGGAGGGGTAGCTAAGGAGATCGACCACATCCTCGTTAGTACTCGTTGGAGGATCCTCCAGAACTGCAGGGTTTACCGGAGTGCTGAGTTCTTTGGAACAGATCACAGACTTGTTGTTGCTACACTTAAGCTTCATGTCAAGTCCAGAAGAATCTCAAAAGGTAACCATACTGTGTTTCATCTTGAGAAACTGAAGGACTTGACATGTACTCATGAGTATGCGGTGGCAGTCTCAAATCGGTTTGATGTGCTTGGTGCTCTCGGGGACCCTGTAGAACTGTGGGATACCTTCAAACGTGAAACTCTACAGGCTGCCAAGGAGTGTATTGCGGAGCGCCCGAGGTCAAAGCGTGGTTTTGTCTCGACGGAGACGCTGGAGAAAATCGAGGAGAGTCGCGCTGCCAGGCTGGCTGGGAACCAGTACCAGCACAGGGCTCTGTCATGCCGGACTAGAACCCTCCTGAGGAGAGACAAGGAGAGGTATGTCAGGAGTCTCGCTGAGGATGTCGAGGGTCATTTGAACGCTAATGACCTCCGACCCGCCTACCGAGCCCTGAAGAAGCTCCGTTCCAAGTCTCCTTCTCGGGCGAGTGCTATTCGAACAGCAGATGGGCGCCTCGTGTCGGACATGGATGGGCAGATGGCTCGTTGGGCTGAGTACTTTGGGCAGTTGTTCACGGTGGACCCTCCAACTGAGCAGCTTCACACCACTGGGTTACAGGCAGTGGATGCCGATCCTCCCATTGACGAAACCGCACCCTCTCTTGACGAAGTCAGAGAGGCTGTAGCAAAGTTGAGGGGTGGAAAGGCAGCTGGTGTTTGTAATATCAGTGCGGAGCTCCTCAAAGCTGGAGGTGAGGCCATGATCCGCGGGTTGCATGCTGTCCTGACTGCCGTGTGGCAATCAGGTACCATTCCTCCTGACTGGAAAAGGGGGCTGGTCGTCCCTATCTGGAAAGGGAAAGGGGACCGTCAGGACTGCAACAATTACCGCGGTATTACACTGCTCAGCGTACCAGGCAAGGTGCTTGCCCATCTATTGCTGACACGAATTCGCAGTCATCTGGTGAAGCATCAGAGACCTCAGCAGTCTGGGTTCACGCCTGGTAAGTCAACAACGGACCGTATCCTAGCGCTTCGTGTCCTGGTGGAACGCCGACGTGAGTTTCGACAGGGGATGCTTGCAGCCTATGTCGATCTCAAGAAGGCGTTTGACTCAGTGCATCGTGAGTCACTCTGGGATCTTCTGCGACTAAGCGGGATTCCTGCAAGGACTATTGGTTTGATAACTGGTCTGTATTCTGGGACTGAGAGTGCTGTGAAGTGTGGGGCAGGTGTATCCAGCTTCTTTCCTGTGAATACAGGAGTGAGGCAAGGGTGCGTACTTGCCCCATCACTTTTCAAAGCTTGTATGGACTGGGTATTGGACAAGGTTGTAGATCAAAGTGATTGTGGAGCATCCGTCGGCAACACCAAGATCACTGATCTTGTTTTTGCCGATGATGCAGTAATCTTTGCTGAGTCGCTGGAGGTCCTGGTGATGGCTCTCGAGGCGCTGCACGAGGAGGCAAAGCCTTTGGGACTTGAGGTCTCCTGGCTCAAGACCAAGGTCCAGGTGTTTGGAGACTTACTAGATGAAGCAGTACAGTCTGTTCATGCGTGTGACGAGGACATTGAAATCTTGGAAAGTTTTACATACCTTGGTAGCGCAGTCCATAATGACGGCGGGTCACGTCAAGAAGTCTTACGGCGGATTGGCATAGCCCACGGTGTTATGGACTCGCTCAGCGGGAGTATTTGGCGTTGTCGGTACCTGTGCAGGAGGACAAAGATCCGGATCTTCAAGTAGCTTGTGATCCCTGTCTTACTCTATGGTTGTGAGACATGGACACTAAATAGTGACTTGAAGAGACGAATCAATGCCTTTGGTAATAAGTGTCTTCGCAGAATCATGGGGTATCGCTGGGATGATTACGTGTCAAATCAGCGATTGCACCGTGAGACTGAATCGAGGCCTATTACCTGCATAGTCCGTCAGCGCCAACTTCGGCTATATGGGCATGTGGCACGCTACCCTGAAACCGATCCTTCCCATCGGGTTGTATCTGTAAGGGACAATCCGGCGTGGAGGAGGCCAAGGGGGCGCCCACAAGGCTCGTGGCTGCGGCAAGTTGATGTTTCTTGTCGAGAGCTGCTTGGTATGGGAAAGGAGCCTGCATGGGAATACGCGCGTGGTGACCCCCGGGAGTGGCGTCGGAGGGTGGGCGAGGCGACGCGCCCCCCGGCGTATGCCCCCAATGATTGATTGATTGATATTATAATTGTAGAGATTTTTTCAGTCATCAGGAAGGCGTAGTGGCCCACAAAATCCACCAAGGTTCAAAAGGGGCCTCGCCGCTCCTGGGTCTCCTCCTCGTCCCACACGGTAATACTCGCCATCGTTGTGCCGCTCATCCTCGAGGGCAAAGGAGTATTCACCCTCAGAATCGTGATCATCCTCGAGGGAGCAGGAATACGTATTCACCCTCAGAATCGTGATCATCCTCGAGGGCAGAAGTGTATTCACCCTCGGAATTGCAGTCGTCCTCGAGGGCGGAGGAATATTCACCCCGGAATCGTAGTCGTCCTCGAGGGCTGAGGTGTATTCACCCTCAGAATCGCGATCATCCTCGAGGGCGGACGTGTATTCACCCTCGGAATCGTAGTCGTCCTCGAGGGCGGAGTAGTCTTCACCCTCGGAATCGAAGTCGTACTCGAGGGCGGAGTAGTCTTCACCCTCGGAGTCGAAGTCGTACTCGAGGGCGGAGTAGTACTCACCCTCGGAATCGAAGTCGTCCTCGAGGGCAGAGGTGTATTCACCCTCAGAATCGCGATCATCCTCGAGGGCGGAGGTGTATTCACCCTCGGAATCGTAGTCGTCCTCGAGGGCGGAGTAGTCTTCACCTTCGGAATTGAAGTCGTACTCGAGGGCAGAGTAGTACTCACCGTCGGAATCGAAGTCGTACTCGAGGGCGGAGTAGTATTCACCCTCGGAATCGAAGTCGTACTCGAGGGCGGAGTAGTAATTACCCTCGGAATCGAAGTCGTACTCGAGGGCGGAGTAGTACTCACCCTCGGAATCGAAGTCGTACTCGAGGGCGGAGTAGTACTCACTCTCGGAATCGCGATCATCCTCCACAAAGCCAAAACACCCAAACCCGCGTTCCAGCCCCTTCAAGTAGCCAGAATAGCTGTATCGGGCATCCTTCTCCACCTCGGCACAAGATCCGTGCCTCATCTCCAATGTTAAGATATCGGTACATACGTGATGA
>JACEEZ010025849.1:131536-179570 GCA_016584305.1 Chionoecetes opilio | reverse complement strand
CCCTGCTACGTCGCGACGCTCTGCAAGGGTTGCAGAGGAGGGAGAAGCTGGTCCTGCAGAGCCTTCAGACGTATTAAACCGTTGGGCTCGGGCCTGTACCTTGTCAAGAAGGCTCAGGTACGAAGGGGGGCAGGAAGACCACGTGAGAGGGGCGTACTCCATAAGGGAGCGGACTTCAGCTGCATATAAGGTGGTGATCCCTTGGGAGTCAAGAAGGTGTGAGACACGCCGGACACAGCTAAGTTTCCAGGCGGCTTTCCTTGCAATGGTTCGGATGTGGTCGGTGAAGGTTAGAACGCTATTCACTTCCACCCCAAGTATGGAGAGGGACGTCTGCAGGGGCACCGGCCTCCCACCCAGTAAGATGGTAGGGATGGGAGTATCAGGAGGACGTTGTCGTCGAGAGATGAGCATCGCTTGGGTTTTCTCTGGAGCGAGATCCACTTGCCATCGACGACCCCATGAGATGACGGTTTGGAGGACCTGATTTATGTGAGCGACAGTCGTGCGGTGATCATCACTGTCGCAGGGGAATGTAAGGGTGCAGTCATCGGCATATGCATGTGCCTCTGGGATGAGCTGGAGCAAGTCATTGAAGAATACATTCCAGAGGAGAGGGCCAAGCACACTGCCCTGTGGGACGCTGGCAAAGATTCTCTCCCTCCCTCTCCCTCCCTCTCCCTCTCGCTCTCGCTCTCGCTCTCGCTCTCGCTCTCGCTCTCGCTCTCGCTCTCTCTCTCTCTCTCTCTCTCTCTCTCTCTCTCTCTCTCTCTCTCTCTCGTGTGAAGTGCGTAGCTTTGAGGCACCGAAGCATTTGGCAGCGAAAGAAAGTTGAGTGAAGTTCAGCTTTTGCGAGGCTGCGGTGGCGCGATGTGGCGTGGCGGCGCGGTGAAGGCTACGCTGACGGGGGCGAGGTGGCGCAAGCTTTTAATGCCAAACGATATACAAGTGTGAAAAGCAGATGGAAGAGCCTGCATGGAGGTTGATTTGAAAATGGTTAGTGTTAATCCATCACGCGTTTTTTTCATATATGATAAATTAAGGTTGTTTCTATGTATATTATAATAACGTGAAGAAACTTTACACTAGTGCACCCTCAAATTAGTATAAATGTAATCAAACAGAATCACTCTAGTTGTTAACCGTTTCAGCGCGCCCTAACAGAAGGTAGCTACAGCATAAGACAATACGGTTATAACACCGACACCCATAAATTTTCTGATAGAAGTTTTTGAGTGGTTAAAGGGATACAATAAAGATGTAGGAAAAGTTCTTAAGGCTAGTAATCAGGGTAGAACAAGAAGTAACCGATTCAAACTGGAAAAACGTAAATTAAAAAAAGAAAGAGAAAAACTGGTTCACAAATGGGGTGGTGAATGATTCGAATGGACTCAGTCGTCAGGTAGTTAGTGAAAAGTCTATAGGGAGCTTTAAAAGGAGGCTAGATCATATAATGGATGAGGATTAAGTGGAAGTAGGTAGTGTTAAGTAACATGAGCTACCACGTGTAGGTCACACGGCCTCTTATAGCTTCCTTATTTTATAATGAGTATAGTATCGTTGTTCTTGGTGGTGCGACTGCGACGTAACCTTGCCAACTGACAAGACGACACAACCAACTAACTACCTAACTGGACGACACAATCAAATAGCTAGACGACATAGCCGGCATCGTGGCAGGCCATGTTAGGCGCAAACAAACTCTGGCAAATCACTAAGCACCTACACCAATAAACATATACCTGCAACACAGTAAATGGTGGTATATCAGCGCAAACAGAGTGTGTGGTGTTGTGTGGCACGTAAAGCGGTGGCGGATGCAGGATGTCGCTACTCCTGTCAGTCATAATGTAGATATTTTGCCTCCAAAAACGAGACAGTTTTTCAAGGCGACTTACACGGGTCATCAATCTTAATCCTGCTCTGCCCCTCAAGTCACTCTGTCCCGCAGGACACACCTCACTTTGTATATCATGCACATACACTAAGCTCCTTCCACTCCTTCACACATCCTTCATTATGTCATGCACCGCCCCCTCCCTATCCCTCATCTATTTTGTTCACTGCTTCATCTTCTAAATGTCTCAACAACCCTCATCCAGATAATGCAATGGACAACGTTATGAGTTTCAGCACCATGCTGACACCATAGCGCTGCCACCTGCACCTCGCTCTCCCCAAACCCTTCCCCTAATAAGTCCCCTTATCTCTATACGCTAGCCACACAGAACCCCGCCCCCGCCTTAAATTCCGCCGTAACAATCTATTCTCCCAGTTCCCTGCTAAACTCTTGATTAGCCTGAACCGTTTACAATCTAATATTCTCCTACAGATGTACTGTAAGCCACCGCGCCTCACACCACGCCCTGCACAACCCCACGACCTGCCGCGGCGTAAGAACCATGAAGCTGAGCGCAACCACACCATGTAGTGTGTGTGTGTGCGATGGGATCATGAATTTCACGAGGTTTATGTGAACGTTCGCCGTGGCTCATCGGTGGGGCACGGCTGTGATGTGATGAGACCACATCAACAGTTTGTCATTAACCGAAATAGCTCAAATTTAGACAAGATACACGCAGACAGACGAGGCAGTGCAATTCCCGCGGCACCACACTGGCCACACTCTGGAGGGCACACACACGACACACTTCACCGCTCGTCTTCCCTCGGGACTCGACACGGGACAAACTTGGTGCTAAAAATACCGCATAAAACTCTTAATTTAATATAAACCCCATGAAAGGGCCGCCCCCCCAAAACGGGGTTGGCAGTGGGGGAAAATTTCTTTAAAAAAAAATGGAAAAAAAAGTAACTGGATATGACGAGCGAGTTTTACGAATTTTTAGGGAAGCCTTTAATGTTTGAAAACTGGTCTGTTTTCTGGGACGAGAGTGCTGTGGGTGGGGGCAGGTGTATCCATTTTCTTTCCTGTGAATACAGGAGTGGGCAAGGGGGGCGCCCTTTCCCCCCATCATTTTTAAAACGCTTGTAGGGGACTGGGTATGGAAAAAGGGTTTTGTAGATCAAAGTTTGTGGAGCTTTCCGTCGGAAACCCCAAAGATCGCTGATCTTTTTTTTCCCGATGATGCAGTAATCTTTGCTGAGTCGCTGGAGAGCTGGTGAGGGCCTCTCAGGCGCTGCCGAGGAGGCAAACCCTTTTTGGGACTTGAGGTCTCCGGGCCCTCAAAAACCAAGGTCCAGGTGTTTGGAGCTTACTAATAAAGCAGTCCAGTCTGTCATGCGTGGGGGCGGGGAAAATTAGATTTTGGGAAAATTTTTTACATACCTTGGTAGCCCCAGCCCCATAATAAACGGGGGTCACGTCAAGAATTTTTACGGGGATTGGCATGGGACTCGCTCAGCGGGATATTTGGCGTTGCGGACCTGTGAAAGAAGGACAAGGATCCGGATCTTCAAGTGCTTTTTGTATGGTTGTTCTAAAAAACTCTAGGGTTTGTGAGACATGGACATAAATAGTGATTAAAAGAGACGATCAATCCCTTTTTGGAAAATAAGTTTCGCAGAATCATGGGGAAATTGCGGGGATGATTAGTGCAAATCAGCGATTAAAAACCGTGAACTGAATCGAGGCCTATTCCCTTTGCATAGTCCGTCAGCCCCAAACTTCAGCTATTTTGGGCATGTGGCACGCTCCCCTAAAACCGATCCTTCCCATGGGGTTTGTATCTGTAAGAGAAAATCCGGCGTGGAGGGGGCCCAAAGGGGGCCCCCCAAAAAGGTTTCGTGGCGGGGGGGCAATTGATGTTTTTTTGTCGAAGCTGTTTGGGTTTAAGGGGAAAAAGGGAGCCTGCAGGGGAAAATCGCGCGTGGTGACCCCCGGGAGTGGCGTCGTAGGGTGGGCCGAGGCGACGCCCCCCCCCCCCGGGGGATGCCCCAATGATTGATTGGTAAGGTGGAGCGTATTAATGAAAGGCCCCCTCGCTCCCTTTACCCCCCAACACGCCCTTTAAAACTGTCCCTCCCTAAACCCCGTCCTTGATTCCCGACGGGGGGAGAAACCTTAAATGCCCCCTTGTTTCACCCAAACCCTTTGCCTCCCGTTTGTACTTTTCCCACCTCCTCCCTCTCGCTCACTACAAATCTACTCACCTATACATGTTTTTTTTTTGCCCACCTTTCCCCCTATGAGTAATAATTTACCAACCCTTTGGGTTGTATCTACGGCAGGTCCCTCCTTGGGTTATTCCAAAAACGGGACCCCCCTGGTAGGCCATTAGTTTCCTGTCTTCTTTCCCGGTCTATGTTTTCCCGTCCCCCAAAGCACCAGGGGGGCCACGGGCCCTTTCCCTTAAACTTTTTTTAAATTAATTGAGCCCCGTCACTCATACGTCACCCCTTTACACTAAATTACCATACACCCAGTCATTAAATAAGCCCCCCCGCCCGGGCCCAAACCTAATCAGTCACTGGGGCCGGGTCACCCCGCCCCCCCTTCCCCCCCCAAAACGCCACCCACCCAAACCAAAACCCTGCATCACAGTCTGCTTCTCCACCAACCCCCAAAAACATCAACCTTCCTAAGGCCCGGGCAAACGAAACCCCCCCAAAACCCCCTACTACATAGGGGAAAGCAAATCGGGCCCCACCCCCCCCCCCAACCTCGCCTCGTGGTACAGTCTTCACGGAAACCCTGTGTGATTTGTTTAGGAGTTTGTTAAAAATGGTTCACCCAAATTCCCCCCTCACTTTATCCCTAATGAAAAATGTCATATACTAAATTTTTCCCTCAGGTGAAAGCCAAAAATATTTTTAAAAAAATTTTAGGGTTTTGTTTGCGAATAAAAATACTAATTTAATATCTGAGAGAGAGAGAAAAGAGAGGGGAGAGAGAGAAAAAGGAGAGAGGGGAGAGAGAGAGAGAGAGGGGGAGAGAGGGGAAGAGAGAGAGGAGAGAAAAGAGAGGAGAAAAAGAGGAGAGAGAGAGGGGAGAAGAGAAAAGAGGGGGAGAGGGGAGAGAGAGATTTTTATTATTATTATTTTTATTGAAAAAAGTTTCACAAACATTTTACTTATTACATTTTAAAATTTCCTCAATTTGCCCAAAAATTTATACTCCTACTATTTCCATATTAACCTAAAAAAAAAAACGAAAAAAACCACCCTTACTATGGTGACACATCCCTTCGTATATAATTTCAATTAAAATCATATTTTAAAAACTGCACAGTAGCCTACTTTACCCCTTTGAAACCCATAAAATTTATCCATACTGGAGAAGTCTAGCATGACATATTTGCTTCTACATTGGTGGAGAGGGGAACACTGCAACAACACATGGGCCCTCATCCGCACTCCCTTTTTCTACACTTTAACACATTTCGTATTTTTCGGTATTTTTTTTCCCCTCCCTTTTCTATTCTAAGATTAGGGGACATCGTCGTACCCCCGAAATGCTTGGCGTTTAAAATCCGGGTAAAACCCTTTTTTACATACACTAAAATGTACGAGAGTCCGGTTTTGATTTGGGGTTTTATGTGACATATTTGGAGGCAGTTGAGGTTTTTCCTAATCCTCTGGGCCACCCTGTCAAGGGGGTTTTTAAAATACTCTCATACCTTAGTCCCGTGTCAAAAAATCTTTTATCCCGGAGTTTTGGCCGCCTCACACAGAGAGAGGAGAAAAAGAGGAAAAAGAGAAAAGAGAGGGAGAGAGAGAGAGGGGGAGAGGAGAGGGGAGGGGAGGGGGAAAAAAATAGAGAGGGGGAGAAAAGGGGGAAAAAATTTACTAGCATCAGAAAGTTTCAGAGAAATCCCCCCGAAATTTCCCCTCTTTGATCGCTCGTTTCACTGCTCACAAAGCTGACAAGAAATCAAAAAAATTTTTGAAAAACCACTTTTTAAGCACGTTTAAAAACCAAATATTTTTAAACGAAAAAATTTAAACTTTATAATTCCCGCATTTAAAAGCAACACGCGAGAACGACGAGGTGTGACTAATTACCGAGGAAATTAGGGGGTAAAAAATAACATAATTACGGATAAAAAAATAAAAAATAAAAAACTCCTTAAAATTTTCCAATACCAGACATGAAAATCTCTCTCTCTGTCTCATAATAGGTAAAGATAATTTAAAATTCCCCAAAAACTCTAGCATTCCCAATCTAAGAAATTAATCTGAGGAAAACCCCCCCCCGACGCTATATCACATTTTTGGGGTTTTACCCCGCGGCCGATTCGCCTCAAAAAACCCAAAAATTGGGAACACTTTAAATTTGTCCCGGAATGAACACAAAAAAAACACATCACAAAATAATATCATCAAAAACTTAAAACCACAAATCAATAATACCTACAAAGAAATCCTAAAAAAACACATTACTAAAAACCCTTAAAAGAATACATTTTTTTTGGTTTTTATAATTATGTAAAAAAATAAAATCAAATTTAAAAAGGTCCGCTTACTACATACAAGCAAAAGAAAAGAGGCGGGAAAAAAACCTATGGAAAAAAAAAAAGGGCCAAACTTTCAGATAAGAAATTCCCAACGTGATCCCTACAAAAGCCGCCGGGACACCAAAACCCTCAACCCTGCAAATCAAATTTTAGTGAAAACAGGTGTAGCCTAAAAAAATGGGGTGGGTTTAAATTAAGGAAAATTTATATTTTCACCAAACCCAACGTTTTTCCCTGATGCCCCTTTATGTTTTTCGGGTGTTTTTTTATGTGTTTTGAAGAATCTGCTAACCGTTTCGGGCCCCCCCCCAAATTTTTTTTTTTTTTTTTTTTTTTCCCAGGTAGAAAAAAGGTTTAATTTTTTTTTTTTTTTTTTTTTTAGTTAGGTAAAGGTTGGGTTTTTAGGTATAGGTTAGGTTGGGTTAGGTAGGGGTTTGGGTTTAGGTATGGGTAGGGGTTGGGTTGGGTTTGGGTTTAATTTTTTTTTGTTTGTGTTTTGAAAATTTTTAAAAAAAAAAAAAAAAAAAAAGGGGCGACAGAGACGGTTAGGGATTCATTCAACACATAAAAACACACCAAAAAAAAACTAAGGCACATCGGGGGAAAATCTTTTGGTTGGGTGAGATATAAATTGACCTTTAAATAATTAAGTGAGGAAGGTCGTCACAAACCCCGGGTTTTGGGTGTTTTGGTTGTGTGGGGAAAAGAGTTGCTACCCCGAATTCAACCTCCGAAACCCAATATACACGAAAACAGCGTAACTAAAAAGGGCCATCCCGATTTAACTAATGTGGATTTTATAGCACCTTAAAAGATATATAAAATTCCCCCAAAGAAAGGCAATGGGGACCACAGCTCTTCCAGGGTGACGAAGCGCGAAACCTCCCTCACCTAGTTGTCAGACCCGGACGCACCCGAGCCCACCGAAGCCCAAGGGCCTGGTGGATGCCCTGACGTCACACAAAGGAAAACCACCCGCCCCCGGGCCCCCCCGTACAAGTTTACCTAACAAAATATAATGTTTACAGTAAAAAAGGAATCCTTTATTTTCGGAAATGTTTTTTTTCTAAAATATTATCAAAAAAAAAAACCCCGTAAAACCCCCCCAAAGGAAAAAGGCCATTATGAGATTTTTCAAGAAATATGATTAACTTAAAACTTTTGGGCCATTTAATTTTTTGCTCGCAAACATTTCCAGGGGAGAATATCAAAAAAGGGCGGATTTTTAATTAGTTTTTCCCTTTTGAATATTTCGTTTAGTGAAAAATAAATTTTAAGGGCAGCAAAAAATTTAGCGTTTTACAAAAATAAAAAAAATCATGAAATGGGGAAATTTTCCTACCTGATATATGTTTATCATATAAAATATAACTTTTACTTGGGAAAATGTTTTTTCCCCTAATTTTATCAAAAAAAAAAACCGTAAAAACACAAAAAAAATGCCATTATGAGACTTTAAAGAAATAGGGAATAAAACTTAAACTTTTCCCCTTTTAATTTTTGTGAAAAAAAATTTTTACATGGAGAATATCAATAGAAGTGGAATTTTTAGCTTTTCCATTGATATATTCCTTTTTTTGTTTAAATGAATTGAAACCTTTGCAAAAATTTTAGCTTTAAACTAAATAAATAAAAACCCATGAATTCGGGGAAATTTTAAACCCGATTTCATGATGTTTTTTTTTTAGTTAAGGGCAAATTTTTATGCATGGTTCTAATTTTTTTCAAAAAAAGAAATATATCAATGGAAAGCAAAATTTAAAATTCCACTTCAAATTAAATATTCTCCAGGGAAAAAGTTTCTTCAAAAAATTTTAAAAAGGGCCAAAAAAGTTTAAGTTCATGCATTTTTCCCCTTAAAAGTCTCAAAAATGGAATTTTTTTAGTGTGTTTTACGGTTTTTTTATTTGATAATTCATAAAAAAAACTTTTCCGAAGAAAAAACAGTAATATTTTTTAACTGTTTTAAAACATATATTAAGTAAAAAATTCCCCGGGTTTCATGTTTTTTTTATATTTATTTAACGCTAATTTATGCATGCCGCTAATTCTTTTTATCACTAAACAAAATTTTTTATCAAGGGAAAGAAATTTTAAAACCCCGTTTTCAAATTGATATTCTCCATGAAAAATGTTTGCGAGCAAAATTAAATGGCGAAGATTTTTATTTAAAATGCATTTCTTAAAAGCCCTCAAAATGGCCTTTTCTTTGTGTTTTTTGTTTTTTTTATTTGATAAAAATTATAGAACAAACTTTTCCGAAGATAAAGTATATTTTTATCCCTGAAAAAAATTATATTAGGTAGGTAAATTTGTAGGGGAAAGCGGAGCGGGTTGTATCCTTTGGTGGACGTCACTGGGGTCCACCAGGGCCTTAAACATCTGGGGGGCCCCCCCCCCCGGGGGCCCCCCGCCCCAAAACCAAAAAAACCCCTTTTTTTAAAAAAAACCCACCCGGGGTTTTCCCCCCCTTTTTTTTAAAAAAAAAAAAAAAACCCCCCCCACCCCAAAAAACCCCCTTTTTTTCCCCCCCAAAAAAATTTTTTTTAAAATTTTTTTTGGGGTTTTAAAATGGGAAAAAACCGGGTTTGGGTTTGGGGGGGGGTTTTGGGCCCCCCCGGCCCCCGGGGCCCCCCCGGGTTTTCCCCCCCGGGGGCCGGGCCCCCCCCCAATGGGAAACCCCCCCCCTTTTAAAACCTTTTTAAAACCCAAAAAATTTATTTTAAAATTTAAAAAAAAAGGGGAAAAAATTTTTTTTAAAAAAAAAAAAAATTTTTTTAAAACCCTTTCCCCCTTTAAAAACCCCCCGGGAAAATTAAGGGGTTTTTTTTTTTGGGGGTTTTAAGAATTTCCCCAATTTTTTTTTCCCCCCTTTTTCCTTTTATTTTGTTTTAAAAAATTTTTTTTTTGTTTTTCCCCTTTTTTAAAAAACGGGAAAATTTTTTTTTTTGGGGGGGGGGGGAAAAAAAACTGTTTTTTAAAAAACCCCCTTTTTTTTTTTTTTAAAAAATTTTTTTAAAAAAAATTTTTTTTTTTAAAATTTTCCCCAAAAAAAGAATTTTTTTTTTAAAAAAAAATTTTTTTTTGGGGGGGGTTTTTTTAAAAAAAATTTTTTTTTAATTTTTTACCCCCCCAAAAAAAAAAAAAAAACCCCCCCCCAAAAAAAATTTTAAAAAAAAAAATTTTTAAAAAAAAACCCCCCCCCCGGGGGAAAAAAAAAAAAAAACCCCGGGGGGGGGGGGGGGGGGGGGGAAAAAAAAAAAACGGGGGGGTTTTTTTTTTCCCAAAAAAGAAAAAGGGGGGTTTTTTTTTTTTAAATTTTTTTTTTTAAAAAAAAATTTCCCCCTTTAAAAAAAAAAAAAAATTTTTCCCCCCCAAACCCCAAATTTAAAAAATTTTGGGGGAAAAAAATTTTTCCCCCCAAAAAATAAAAAAAATTTTTGGTGGAAAAAAAAAAAACCCCCCAAAAAAAAAAAAATTTTTTTTTTTTTTTGGGTTTTTTAAAAAAAAAAAAAAGTTTTTTTTTTTTTTTTGGGGGGGGTTTTTTTTGGGAAAAAAGGGGAAAAAAATTTGGTTTCGGGTTTTTTTTAAGGGGGGGTTGGGGGGGGGGGAGGGGGGGGGGTTTTTTTAAGGAGGGGCCCCCCGGGAAAAGGGGTTTTTTTTTCCCCCGGGGTTTTTTGGAAAAGTTTAAAAATTAAGGGCCCCAAAATTTTTGGGGGTTTTTCCTTTTTTGGGGTTTTTTGGAAAAACCCCCCCCAAAAAAGGGTTTTTAAAAAAAAGTTTTGGGTGGGGAAAAAAAAGGGGGGGGGCCCCCTTTTAAAAAAATTTTTTAAAAAGGGGAAAAAAAATACTAAAAACCCCCAACCCCCCTTTTTTTTTAAAATTTTTTTTCCCAAAAAAAGGCTTTTAAAAATTTTTTTTTTTTTTTTTTTTTTTTTGGGGGGGGGGTTTTTAAAAAAAATTTTTTTTTTTTTTTCCCAAAAAAAAACCCCTTTTAAAAAAAAGGGTTTTCCCCCCTTTTAAATTTTTTTTAAAAAAAAATTTAAAAAAAACTCAAAAATTTTTTTTTTTTTTAAAAATTAAAAAAAAAAAAAAATTTTGAAATTAAACCCTTTTTTTAAAAAAAAATTTTAAAAAACCCCCCTTTTTCCCCCCTTTTAAAAATTTTTTGGGGGGTTTTTTTTTGTTGGTTTTAAAAATTAAAACCTTTTAAAAAAAAAATTTTTTTAAATTTTTTTAAAAAAACCCCTTTTTAAAAAAACCCCAAAAAAAATTTTTTTTTAAAAAAGCCTTTGGGGGAAAAACCCCCCCAAAAAAAAAAACCCCCCAAAAAATTTTAAAAAAAAAAAAAAGGGGGGGAAAACTTAAAAAAAAAAAAAAAAAAAAAACCCGGGGGAAAAAAAACCCCCCCAAAAAAAAAAAAAAAAAAATTTTAAAAAAAAAAAAATTTTTGGGGGGGTGGTAAAGGGGGTTGGGGTCGTTTTTAAAAAATTTAATTTTAAGGGGTTTTAAAAAAGGGGGGAATTTTGGGGGTTTAAGGGATTGGGTTTTGGGGGAAAAGGAAAAAAAAATTTTTTCCCGGGTTTGGGGCCCCTTTTTTTTTTCCTTTTTGGGGGGCCCCCCGGCCCCCCCCCTTTTTCTTAAAAAAAGGGGGGGGGGGGGGTTTAAAAATTTGGAAGGGGGGGGGGAGGGGGGAAAAAAATTTTTTTAAAAAAAAATTTTTTTTTTTTAAATTTTTTAAAAAAAAAAACCAAAAAAACCTTTCCCCCCTTTTTTTTCCCAATTTTTTTTTGGGGGGCCCCCCGGGGGGGGGTTTTTTTTCCCCCAAAAAAAAACCAAAAAAAAAATTTTTTTTTTTTTTGGGGGGGCAAAAAATTTTTTCCCCCCCCTTTTTAAAAAAAAAAAAAATTTCCCCCTTAACCCCTTTTTTTTCCCCCCTTTTTTTTTAAAAATTTTTTTTTAAAAAAAACCCCCAAAAAGGGGGGGGAAAAAAAAAAAAAACCCTTTTAAAAAAATTCCCTTTTTTTTTTTTGGGGGAAAAGGGGGGTTAAAAACCCCCCCCCCCAAAAAAAAAACCCCTTTTCCCCCCCCCTTTTTTCCCCCCTTTCCCCCCCAAAAACCCCCCCCCCCGGGGGGCCCCCCGGGGAAAGGGAAAAAATTTTTTAAAAAATTTTCCCCAAAAAAATTTTAAAGGGGTTTTTTTTTTTTTTGGAAAATTTTTCCAAAAAAAATTTTTTCCCCAAAATTCCCCCCCCCCTTTTCCCCCCCCACCCCCCCCCCCCCCCCCCTTTTTTTTGGGGGGGGGCCCAAAAACCCCGGGGGGTTTTTTTTTTTTTTAAAAAAACCCCCATTCCAAAAGGGTCACCTTTTGGGGGGAAAAAAAAAACCCCCCCCCCCCCTTTTTTTTTTTGGGGATCCGGTTGGGGGGGCCCCCCCCCTTTTTTTAAAAAGGGGGAAAAAAAAAAAAGGGGGGGGGGGGGGGAAAAAAAAAAAAAAAAAAAACCCCCCCCCTTTTTTGGGAAAAAAAAAAAAAAACCCCAGGGGGAAAAATTTGGGGGGGGGAAAAAAAAGGGAAAAAAAATTTTTAACTAAATTTTTTTGGAAAAAAAAAACCCCAAATTGGGGGGGAAATAAAAAAGGAAAAAAAAAAAAAAAAGGGAAAAAAAACCCCCAAAAAAAAAAAAAAGGAAAAAAAAAAAGGGGAAAAAAAAAATTTTTAAAAAAAATTTTTTTTGGGTTTAAAAAAAAAAAAAAAAAAAAAAACTAAAACAAAAAAAAAAACCCCTTCCTTTAAAAATTTTTTTTTTCCCCCCAAAAAAAATGGGGAAGGGGGGGGAAGGGGAAAAAAAAAAAAAAAAGGGGGGGGGAAAAAAAATTTTTTTTTTCCCCCCCCCGGGGTTTTTCCCCTTTTTAAAAAATTTAAAAAAAAAATTTAAAAAATTTTTTCCCCAAAAATTTTTTTTTTAAATTTTTTTTTTTTTTTTCCCCCCCCCCGGGGGGGGGGGAAAAAAAAAAGGGGAAAAAAAAAGGGAAATTTTCATTTTAAAAAATTTTATGTTGGTTTAAAATTTTTTTTTGCCCCTTTTTTTTTGGAAATTTCCCTTTTTAAAAAAAAAAAAAAAAAACAAATTTTTTTAAAAACCCAAAAAAAAAAAAAAATTTTTTTGGGGTTTTTTTGGGGGCCCAAAATTTTTTTTTGGGTTTTTTTTTAAAAAAAAATTTTAAAAAAGGTTTTTTAAAAAAAAAAACCCCCCCCCCCGAAACCCCCCAATTTTCCCCTTTTCCCCCCCCCCAAAAAAACCCCCCCGGGGGGAAAAAAAAAAAAAAGGGGGGGCCCCCCAAAAAAAACCCCGGGGGGGGGGGGAAAGGGTTTCCCCCGGGGGGGGGGGAAAAAAGGGGGAAAGGGGGGGAAAAATTTTGGGGGGGGGGGGACCCAAAAATTGGCCCCGGGGGGGGGAAAACCAAAAAAAAACCCAAAAAGGGGGGGGGGGTTGTGTGGTTTTTTGGGGGGGGGGGGGTTTGGGGGTTTTTTGGGGGGGGGGGTTTTTGGGGGGGGGTTGGGGGGGGTTGGGGGGGGGGGGGGGGGGGGGAATTTGGGGGGGTTTTTTTTTTTTGGGGGGGGTGTGTTTTTGGGGGTTTTTTTGTTAAAAAAAAGGAAAAAAAAAGGGGGGGGGGGTTTTTTGGGGGTTTTTTTGGGTTTTTTTGGGGGGGGGGGGGTTTTTTTTTTTTTTTTTTTTGGGGGTTTTTTTGGGGGGGGGTTTTTTTTTTTTTTTTTTTTTTTTTTGGGGGGGGGGAAAAAAAAAAAATTTTTTTTTTTAAAAGGGGGGGAAAATTTTTTTTGAAAAAAAAGGGGGGTTTTATGGGGGGTTTTTTTTTTTTTTTTTTTTAAATTTTTTTAAAAAAAATTTTTTTTTTTTTCCCCCCCTTTTTTCTTTTTTTTGGGGGGGTTTTTTCCCCCTTTTTTTTTTTTTTTTTTTCCCCCCCCCCAAAAAAAAAAAAAAAACTTGGGGCCCCCTTTTTTTTTCTCCTTTTTTTTTTTTTTTCTTTTTTTTTCCCCCCCCCCCCTTTTTCCCAACCCCCCCCCCCCCCTTTTTCCCCCCCCCCCCCCTTTTAACCCCCTTTTTCCTTTGTGTTTTTTTCATTCGGTTTTACAGGCCAGAGCGACGCTGTAGGCCCCGTTCTCCATATCAACATTTTATCATTATCCTTAGTTCTTTAGTTTTGGCCGAAGCCACCACCCGGGAGGCGGGTCACAAACCCCGGCTAACACCGGTAACCATTCACTGCTGGGTGGACAGGGGCTCGGGTTTTAAGAAGACCGCCCGTCTGTCTTCGCTCCGCCCGGGGATCGAACCCGGGATTTCTCGGTTGTGAGTCGAGCGTGCTAACCCTTACACTACGGAGTGTGTGTCTGTGTCTGCTGTGTCTGTGTGTGTGTCTGTGTGTTGTGTGTGTGTGTGGTGTGTGTGTGAAAGAGCTGAAGGACTTATATGTTAGCATATTGTGCAGTTTCATATCCCACACGAACTTTTCGTTGAATTCATCATTAAAAGCTCGTAGATCAAAGTTCAGTTTAATGATAATCGCAACATTTCTTTACTGGTTATGATTTAAATTCCAGAACAAAAATTCTTCGAAATGAGTATAGATATAATTATCTCCCCCAACCAAAAAAAAATAATAATAATAATAAGCGTTCTTCTGGCGCCGCACATGCCAGTTTCATTCCTCGTTCGAATTAGACTTTTTATGAAATCTTGAGACACGAGTACAGTACATCGCCTTCTTTATTGGGGCTTTTTGAGTCTTAATTGGTCTCACTTCCATTCTCTCTCTCTCCCGTCGTCGCCACAATACACAAGCCATCCATCGGGACTCTCAGGGCGTCGAGCTCTTTGTGTCGAGTGGCAGATCACCTCCGAACACGGGCCGTCGAGAGCGAGCCTCGTGCGTCGGGCGGGGTACTCGATGCCTTGCATAAATATTTGATCGGAGCGCCTCGACGCTGCTCAAGGGAGATCGCCACTTCGATTGCATCCATAAAAAGAAGTTCCATTCCTCTGGGCGAGCTTATTGAGCGGTGCACGAGGGGATCGCTAAATCTAATTCTTATTCCTCATTTCTTGCGTCCTTTTATTGTATTCCTGATAGATCTCAATTTTCTATTTCTTCTTCTCCTTCTCCTCCAGCTCTCTCTTCCTCCTCCTATTTGTTGGTCTGTTTTCTATTCCTCCTTTTTATCTCTCTCCTTTATACCTCCTACTCCTTTGGCGCCACAATCTCCACCTCCACCTTTCTCTTCTTTCTGTTTTCCTACGACTCCTCAAATAAAATGCGAGGCGTCGTGTGGCCGGCAAATAGTTCTTTCTCAACAAGGCATAAAGAGAAAGCAGGACATTTCGCACATTGAGTATATACACAGAGTGTGTAGCAAATGTGAGGAACTCTTCAACGATTTTCGGAAGATGTTCGCAGATCTCAGCTGTACTCCTCGGCGGGATTGGGGAGAGTTCAAAAGTTTGTCTGAGAAAGGAAGAAGAAATAAAATGCAGTCTAAATTTCCATTTCCTTATTTTCCTCTGTAAATTTAAACTTTTAGAATCGCGCATAGACTGCACGCGACAATGTTTGAAATACAAGCTGCATAGCGGCCGCGGCCAACAAAAGATAAAATATAATATATATAATATAAAATATATATAGAGAGAGAGAGAAGAGAGAGAGAGAAAGAGAGGAAGGAGAGAGAGAGAGAGAGAGAGAAGGAGAGAGAAGAGAAGATGAGAGAGAGGAGAGAGAGAGAGAGAGAGAGAGAGAGAGAGAGAGAGAAGACAAAAAAAAAAAGAGAGATGGTGCACGCGATACAAATGAGCCAGATAGAGGAATAGAACATATCACAGACATGCGAGACAGTAATGAAAAGTAAACCACCACACGATCCAATGCCAGCAAGCCGGGAGGTCACAGACGCCGTGACGCGGTGATCCCGCGGCTGTTGAAAGCAAAGAGCAGATAGTGTGTAGCGCCTCTCGCCCGCCGCTGGCCAGGTCACGATGAGCCAAAGGGAACCGTGGCTCAACCGGCTCAGGTGTAATCCATTAATTTGCTTTTAGGCGTTATCAGGTGCCGCTGGGATTACTGAACATAGTGTTTTGAGAGTAAAGATTTTTTTTAATCATCAAGCGCTTATTGTATTTTGTTTTAATTTATATATATATATATATATATATATATATATATATATATATATATATATATATATATATATATATATATATATATATATATATATATATATATATATATTGGTTTTTCCCTGATGTGGTATGGCTTGTTAGGGCTACGGAGCACCAGGTGAGTCAGGGTTCCCTGTCTCTGCCTCCGCGCGCCTCGCCACTGCAGGTCTTCCTTCACTCCTCTGTGTCGAGAGTGGGTCACCGCAACGCTAAAACGGCGCTACGTTGCACCTATTACTTTTCATAAGAATTCCACGGCATGTAATTCTCTAGGAGGGAATTTAATGCACACTCAGCCAACACTCAAGCACGCTTCTTCTTCTTTATATAGAAGTTATAATTGCATTTAATAGTTCCTCTTTATGGCGGATTGGTTTAAAGATCGCTCAGTGGTGTCGAGGGTTGGGGTTCAGGCTTCGGTGGCTCAGAGTCTCGCCTCGCAGCAGCCCACGCCACTCTTTTTCAGCGAGGAGGGAAAAATATATGCTATTGCTTCAATATGAACGCAGCCATGCATGAACCACACCAGAACACACACGTGCCTCGTACGGTGAACTATTTCTAGCAGCAGAGCAACAACCCCCCTTCCCGCCCTCCACCAACTCCCGCCCCCTTCACCGGGAGGAGCCGAGGGGGGGAAGACACCAGAGGGGAAGTGGTTCAGGCCGGGTGGATCGAGTGGTTCGAGCCCCTTGCTGGTCCACTGTTCCACAAGGCGGCAGCAGCACAACCTGTGTCAGACTGCATGTTATTGACGGTGTTCTCGATACAGCAACATTTATGCACAAGAAACACCTTGGGACTCATGGTGGAGCTTCAACAAAGCTTCGGAACAACCCACACTAACACACACACACACACAACGCACGCACGCACGCACACGCGTCAGTTTTTACCAGTGGCAGGTTGGACGCTTCACCGCCTCCAGTGCCTCACGATCTCGGTGCTCGGAGCAGTGGCGGCGTTGCGATCCTCCGCCGGGCCTGTTTACACCTTGTTACCGACGCGGGTAAACATGAACAACACACCGCCAGCCTCGCACACACCCGCCTTTTTTTACTGTCAACTCGGGGAAGCTTGGAATGGCTGCTCCGCCCACTCTCTGATCCTTCACTTTTTGCTCTCACTTTTAAGTCTTTATATTTACCCTTTTTGTCCGTTTTTTCCTCGAGCTACTCTACCTACTATGTACACAGCTCACGCCGGAGCAGACCTGACGTGCAGCAGCAACAGCAGCAGCGGCGGCAGTAGCAGCAGCAGATAACAGCAGCAGCAGCAGCTAGGGCGGCGACAATGGCAGCGGCAGCGTCCATAACGTGTCAACGCAATAGTCTTTTCTGTGTTATCCTGTTTTCCATGTGGCGTTGGTCGCGGATTACCAGACGCCGTTATCTCCTCGAGTGTCAGGTGACGGAGATCGAGGGATTTGTTCTTATCTTCAACCACGCATTTGATATCACGGCGGCGGGACACATTCAGGACCTCCATTGCAGCTCCATATCTCTCTAGATAAGCAATACATTTTCTGACTCAATTCTTAATATAATTTGAGGATATAACTTTTTTTTTATTCAGCAATGCACATTTTTTTCTTGACTATTTAAGTCTTTTCCACAACCTCCACAAAACACGCTGCCTCGTAATTCTTACGTACCAGGTTTTCTTTGAAATTTTAACTTTCGAGATCACCAAATTTACTTACAATCTGTAATAAAAAAAAATTTTACTGATTTTCTTTTTTTCTTTTTTCCCTCTTTTTTAATTACACTTTTCTTTTCTTTATAAATATCTTCACACAAACTTCTGAAATATACGCATGGCTTTCCCTCTCGCAATCGAATAATTATGATTTTTCCCCCAACTTATTATTTTTCCTTTTTCAAAGTGACCAGACTGGACTTTTCACCCAAAACCAACTTTTCTTCATGTAATCACCATCTTTTAGCATTTTTATTCACTGCGTATTGTTCTCGTCAAAACCGTAGTTTGGGGCGCATCACACGCCCCGCCCACCGTTTCCCCCTCCTAAAAGTGACTTTTGGAGTCAAGGAAAAATCAATCACTTTTTTAGGCACTCCCTCGCTCTTTGCCAGCGTTCAGGTCACCCAGGAGTAAACCCCCAGCACACGGGGTCACAGCCCAACTAGTCCTTTTCGCCTCCCCCCCCCCCCCCCCTTTTTTTTCCCCCCCCCCCCCCCCAAACCCCCTTCCCCCCCTTCCCCTGCGTCGCCGGGTCTGCTGCGTGCCCCTTGTCGTTTTTCGGGGCCCCCGGGGGGGCCCTAGAGGGGCGGGGGTAGGGGCTCCGGGGCAGGCCAGGGACGTTTTTCCCCGCCGTTCGGGGGCCGACACACCCACAGCGTTGGTTTAAGCTTGGGCCACTCCCGGGCTGAGGGAAAAGTAGGAAAAAAGGTGTTGGGCTGTTGAAACTCACTGACTGAATGTTTTTTTTCCCCCTGGTTATTTGGCAAAATCCTCGTTCTTTAAAAGTTTGATTTCAGTTGAAATAAAAGTTTATCAAAAAATGATAGAAATTGATTTTTAGAAACGAAAAAAATTCCACTTATTCCACAAACAGAAAAAAAAAACTGACGGAAAAAACCCCCCCCCCGCCGCACCCCCACCCGCACACACCCTTTTTCAATTTTAAAACCCGGTATTATATCTTAATATAAGCAGAATGTGTGGAGGAGAGAAAGGAGAGGGGAGAGAGAGAGGGGGGGGAAGGGAAAAAAAAAGGGGGGAAGGAAGGAAAGGGGGGGAAAAAAAAAAAAATAGAAAGAAAAAAAAGGGAAAAAAGGAAACGGGCTTGGATTGAACCCCCAAAATTTTTTTTTCTTTTTTTTATATTTTTTATTTGGATTTTTTTTTAATGAATCCCTTTTTCCTTCTTTTAAAAAAATTTTTAAATTTTTTTAAAAGAAAACCCTTTTTTTTCTTTCTTTTTTCTTTTTTCCCCTTAAAAACTGGAAATTTCCCCTGAATCGGGGGGGGCCCGGGGATTTGAAAAAAGTAAGAAAGGAAAAAAAAAGGAGAGGATTTTTTTTTCCTTTTCCCCCCAAACTCCCTTTTTTTTTTCCCCCCCCCCAAAAATTGGGGAAAAGGGGTGGGTTTTAAGAAAATTTAAAAAAAGGGGAAGGGGAAAAAGGAAGAGAGGAAAAAGGAGGAGGAGGAAAGGAAAGGAAAAAGGAAGGAAGGAAGAAGGAAGGAAAAAAAGGAGGATGGGAAAGTGAAAAAAAAAAAAACCAAACCAAGACACTATTTCTATCATAATGCAATTGATGGCTATGAACGTAAGTAACACTGACTGTACACGCACACGCACACGCACACGCGCACACGCACACGCGCACACACCTGCATTTGTCGAATGCCTTACTAAAGTCCAGGTATATTATATCTTAATCATAAGCAGAATGTGTGTAGAGAGAAGAGAGAAGAGAGAGAGAGAGAGAGAGAGAGAGAGAGAGAGAGAGAGAGAGAGAGAGAGAGAGAGAGAGAGAGAGAGAGAGAGAGAGAGAGAGAGAGGCGGTCTGCGTGGGAGTGTGAAGCCAAATATTTTTTAGCGTTTTCCTTTTTTATATTTGTTGATATTGTGTACCTGTATTTTTTTTCTCACTATAGGAATCTCTCCCTCTCTCTCTCTCTCTCTAGTAACATTGTTAATTATATTTAAATATGCATATACAAAAGACATAACATAGTCTTTTGTATATGCATATCTAAATGTAATTAACAATGTTAAAATCTAACTTCATTAATCATGGCAATCCTTCCCATGCAACCTGCATGGGGGGTGCGCCCTTTGTCTATTTTGTACCCTTAATTATATATGTATTATGTATAATGTGTACATTATTCACAATAAACGTTTTGATCTCTGATCTGATCTGATCTCTCTCTCTCTCTCTCTCTCTCTCTCTCTCTCTCTCTCTCTCTCTCTCTCTCTCTCTCTCTCTCGCTCTCTCTTCACAACTTGGCGAAAAGGAGTCGTTGGTTGTATTTAGTTCCATGTAAATATACTCCAAGGTGCGCAAGGGCGATAAGAAGGAAGGAAGAGAAAGATAGGGAAGGAGGAAAGGAAGGAGGAAGGAAGGAAGGAAGGAAGGAAGGAAGGAAGGAAGGAAGGAAGGAAGGAATGCGTGATAATGTGAGAAAACAAACTTTATAAACTCAAACTCTACACTTGAGTAAGAGGAGTTAGCTGAGAAGAGGATGAAGAGGAGGACTAAGCAGAGGAGGAGGAGGAGGAGGAGGAGGAGGAGGAGGAGGAGGAGGAGGAGGAGGTGGTGGTGATGAATAGGGAATGGGTATAGGGAAGGAAGAGGAAAGAAAGACATACTGAAAAAATACTGGACGATGAAAGAAAAAGAGTGAGAAGAGAAGGAAGAAGGACACTGCAGGAGGAGGAAGAGGAAGAAGATAGAAAGAGGAGAAAGAGAGAAAGAGGAGGGGGAAGAAGAAAAGAGTGCGGAAAAAGAAAAAGAAAAAATAGAAAGGGGTTTAAAGGGCAAGTAAAAAGAGGGGGAAAAAAAAAAGACATTCGAGGGGAGAGGGGAGTAGTGGAGAGGACAAGAAGAGGAGGAGGGGGAGAGGAAGAGGGGGAAGAGGAAAAGAAGAAGAAGAGGAGGGAGAGGGGAAAAGGGTGGGAGAGAAAGAAGAAACAAGAGGGGGAAAAGGGAGAAGAGGAAGGAAAAGAGAGGGGGGAAAAGAAGAAGAAGAGGAGGAAGAAGAAGAAGTGGCAGAAAAAAGGACAAGAAAAATAGAAAGAGTAAGGAGAAGAAAAAAGGGAAAGAAAAAAGACAAGAAGAATAGAGAAGAGGAGAGAAGAAAGGAGGGGGGGGAAAAGGGGGTAGGAGGACAAAAAAAAGAGGAGGGGAGAGGAAAGGGGGAGTGGCGAAGGGCGAGGGTGGGGGTAGTGGGCGGGTTCAACGTGGTCGGAAAGAAGGATGATCAAAGAGTGAGAATGGGATCAGAGAAAGGCGCAGGAAGAGGAGGAGAGGAGATGGGGAGATGAGAGAGAGAGGAGGAGAGGGGAGACGGAGAGGAAGTCGATGAGAGGAGAGGGGTAGAAGAAGGAGCGAAAATGAAGAGGAGGGGAGAGCAGGAGATAGAGAGAGAGGGAGAAAGGAAAAGAGGAGAGAGAGAGAGGAGGGGAGAGGGGAGAGAGAGAGAGAGAGAGAGAGAGAGAGGAGAGAAAAGAGATGAGAGAGAGAGAGAAGAGAGAGGAGAGACGGAGAGAGAGAGAAGAGAGAGAGGGGGGGTTTATAGCATTCATACATGAGAAAACTTTGTGCATGTATGTTTGTGTCTACTTTTTTACGGAGTGATTTTAACACACACACACACACACACACAAACGCACACACACTCACTCAGGGAACTCCGTAGTGTAGCGGTTAGCACACTCGGCTCACAACCGAGAAGTCCCGGGTTCGATCCCCAGGCGGAGCGAAGACAGGCGGACGGTCTTCTTAAAACCCGAACCCCTGTCCATCCAGCAGTGAATGGGTACCGGGTGTTAGCCGGGGGTTTGTGACCCGCCTCCCGGGGTGGTGGCTTTGGCCAACACTAAGCACTAAGGATGAATGATAAGAATGTTGATATGGAGATGGGGCCATACGAGCGTTGCTCAGGCCCTGTAAAACACAACTAGATAAATACAACTAGATGAATACACACACACAACCTAAACCACATCCAAAAAAATAAAAAAGAAACTTGAAAAAGAAACAGACGACCAAAAATTTTAGAAAAAGAAAACCTGAAAAATACAAAAAAAAATTAGAAAGCAAAAAAATGCAAAACAAACCAGAAAAGAAAAGAATAAAAAAGAAAATGAAAAGAGAAATACGTCCATCTATACACCCAAATACAAAACATCCGAAAACAGTCAGATCCAAAGCAGCATCAGTCAGCCATCCATACATAGGCTACATCCAGTCAACCAGTCAGCGAGTCTGTTTGCCATCCATACATACATACATCCAGTCAGCCATCCATACACACAGTCAGTCAGCCTGTCAGCCATCCATACGTACATCCAGTCTGCCAGTCAGCCATCCGTACATACATACAGTCAACGAGTCAGCCATCCATACATCCAATCAGCCAGTCAGCCATCCATAAATACATCCAGTCAGCCAGTCAACCATCTATACATACATCCTGTCATCCAATCAGCCATCCATACATACATACATCCAGTCACCCATCC
This sequence comes from Chionoecetes opilio, assembly GCA_016584305.1. Classification (NCBI taxonomy): domain Eukaryota; kingdom Metazoa; phylum Arthropoda; class Malacostraca; order Decapoda; family Majidae; genus Chionoecetes; species Chionoecetes opilio. Next base: position 157,707 of record JACEEZ010025849.1, on the reverse strand, counting down.
ATCCATACATCCAGTCAGCCATCCAGCAAGCAGTTACTCATACAGTTAACCGGTCAGCCAGCCAGGTAAGAAGTAATCAAGGTATAGGAGCATCACAGCAGGTAGCCTCACCTGCATAGAACCTCTCGCGGTGCATGGAGGGACAAGACTTGGTGCGGTGGGCGTTCGTGAAGTAAATATTAGTCCTCACAGTTGGTGATGAAGGGCCTTTCGGGGGACGGGAAATTATTGGCCATTTCGCTTCGGGAGTTGCGCGTCGCCTGCACAGCTGAGGAGGGCGTAAGCTGCAGGGAGGGGAGAATAACACCCGTAGGAGAGTCTGCGAGGCGCGATGGAGTGATGGGAGTGCGTGGAAGGACCAGGAGTGAAGGATGTGAGGGGGGGTTGTAGGAGGTAAAGAAAGACATGAAAGTTTAAAGCGACAAGGGTGAGGGGGGGGGGAGAGGAGGAGAGAGAGAGAGAGAGAGAGAGAAAGAGAGAGAGGGAGAGGAGGAGAAGAGAGAGAGAGAGAGAGAGGAGAGAGAGAGAAGAGATGAGAGAGAGAGAGAGAGAGAGAGAAGAGAGAGAGAGAAAAGGAGAGAGAGAAAAAAAAAAAAAAGGTTTAGAATGTCACACTACTCCCAGAGAAAAAAAAGAATGACGCAGTGACGGGAAATAAAAGACGACGAGGAGGAGGAGGAGGATTACATAGGATTACATAGGAGTAACAGACACCAGGAGACCTATTGGTCCATAGCGGGGATCTGCTGAACTACTTTACTACTAACTATCAAACTACTTGTAAGAAAACAGTGGAAAAGACCATGCCCCTAAAGAGGATAGGAACATGGAAGTTTCATAGTGCAGAGGAGGAGGAGGAGGGGAGGAGGAGGAGGAGGAGGGAGGAGGAGGGAAGGGGGGAAGAAGAGGAGAGGGGGCCCTTTTAGTGGGGGTAGTTGGAGGAGGAGGAGGAGGAGAGGAGGAGGAGGAAGTGGTTGTGAGGTTGCACGTGGATGGGGAGGAGGAGGAGGAGGAGGGTGGGGTAGTGTAGTTGGGGGGAGGAGGAGGAGAGCATTCCGTACACTCTGGTTCCTCTTCGGGTCGTCTTGAATTCTGACTGATCATAATTTAACTCAGATTTCTAAGATGTCTGGTTTTGGCTCTCTTAAGTCTGTAGGTGTGAAGTAATAACACGGGTGTTCAAAGTGTGCCTGATGGACAGTGTTTGGGAAAGGGCATTTGAGGGTTTCACGGTGAGGAGGAAATAATATAAAATTTAGAACCAAAGGAAATCCGTAAGACCACCCAAAACCGTTTGGTTCTTTTTACGATTTTTTTTAGCGGGATCCAATTTGGTGGTTCCGTTTGTCTTTTCACCCTGATGTCATTGCGAATTCATATATCTATCTTTATTCTTATTAACATTTCTATCAAAATTTTCACTACCCTATCTATATCTATTTCTATATATCTTATCTATTTTACTATCATCTATTTTTCTTTCTATTTCTCTATTTTGGGTACTGTTTACTGTTTTTCTGTTTTCAAGGCCTTATTAGCTCTAGTTTTAGTAATTTGTTGTATAGTTAAAGATTCTATAAGATACAGAAGGTCACACACACAAAACACACACAAAACACACAACACACACACACCAGATAGCAAAGGGTGCGTCGGAGGTGGGAATTATACCAAAAGAAGCGCTCAGTGTAAGGGCTGGTGTTTAAAGTTAAGAAAAAACGGGGACAGGATCTAAATGTCTCGAAATGAACGGCGTGAGTTTCAGCTATAGAACGAGCGAACTTTGACTGGACAACAAAATTTAATGGGTGAGGAGAGAGGAGGAGAGATAGAGAGAGAGAGAGAGAGAGAGAGAAAGAGAGACGAGAAGAGAGGGAAGAGAGAAGGGAGAGAAGAGAGAGAAATGAGACAAGAGGAAAAAGAAGAGGAGAAGAGAGAGAGAAAGGGGGGGTTGAGGAATGTATGAATACGTGATGCAATGCACTGAACGTTTCAGTAGGAAAAGAATATTAGGAAAAATATCTTATACCAAATTGAGAAAATAAATTCATGCATGGTAGAAACAAAAGTAAAGAAAGATACATATGAGGATAATTATGTAATACTTGGAGCATAGATTGAGACAGTAGAAAATGCATACGTAACTGAGGGATAATATATGTAATACTTGGAGCATAGATGAGACCCAGTAGAAAATGCATACTAACTGAGGGATAATATATGTAATACTTGGAGCTAGATTGAGAGCAGTAGAAACATGCATACAAAAACTGGGGGATAATATATGTAATACTTGGAGCATAGATTGAGAGCAGTAAAAAACATGCATAATAACTGAGGGATAATATATGTAATATTTGGGAGCATAGATTGAGAGCAGTAGAAACATGCATACGTAACTGAGGGATAATATATGTAATACTTGGAGCATAGATTGAGACAGTAGAAACATGCATACGTAACTGGGGGATAATATATGTAATATTGGAGCATAGATTGAGAGCAGTAGAAACATAAGATAATGCCAGAAATGCATGACCGGGGCCCAAAGCCAGAGTGCAGAAGGTGAATGGCGAGCACTTCCCAGGACAAGGTTACTAAGGTGACTTTCCTCAGTGTGCCTCTGTAAGGCCTACACCCAGGCCAAAGGTGCTCTTGGCACACCTGTCTCCAAACACTGAAATATTGATGGGTTTTTAAACCCCTTTCAGAATTTTTTCCCACGGTGAGCACCGCCTTCGGGTCGGGGTTGTGGCGCATGTGTCGCCGGAACTTCATGATGGGGTGGTACACGTTGGTGTCTGGTTGCCGCGTCATGAAGTCCACGAAGGTGATGGCGTGGTAGGCGCAGGTAAGGAGCCTCTCATGCTGCAGGCCGCACACACCACCACCTTAAACCTAACGCTCGGGGTGTTGTTCCGGCGCAGTACCCCAGGAAGACGGGTGGGGGGCGAGTCCTCGGAGTCATAGTACACGTAGTGGCCGTCAGGGCGCGGTACACGGCGACCAGGTGGCCCCCCCAGCTGTCCCGCAGGCCCAGCAGCATCCCCTCCCGCGGCGCAGCGTGGCTGCTGCACCAGATACTCCCGCCTGCCACCAGGCGAACCCGCTGGCCAAAAGGGCGCGGCGTCCCCATCAGGATCTGTATAAGGTCAAGATCCTACAGGAGGCGAGTCTGACTCATCAGTCTTTTTTCTTTGAGCGCCAACATCTTGGTGACAAGTTTAGATGCGCTGAAGGGAATGTTTTGAGGCAGGTCCGCAATATTAAGGATGTCAAAGTGAGATCCAAGGAGTCCCTGGAGGCGGGGGAAAAGGGGTTCCCAAACTCTTCTTAACTCCAACCCAACAACAAACTCAATCTCGACAACAGGCCCATTAAGGTGCATAATAGCTAGTCTTTATCACGGAAAAAGGACATTTCATGAAGGTTCTATTCTTCTAACCCCAAAACCTCAACAATCTACTCTTCTCAACCCCAAACCCTCAACAACAGGCCATCATAAGGTGCAGTATAGCCAGTCTTTGACCACCAACAAGGCGGCAGTGAGGCTGAGGGTGAAGGTGTGAACTCCAACCTCAAACGCACACCATCCAAGGGCAAATTTTTGGTTGTCTTTTAACACAGCTTACCTTTTTTCTGTGATGGAAATAACACCGAGAAAAAAAGGTTAAAAGGAAAGGCAAAAAAAAAAAAAAAATATCGCGGGGAAAGAAGACCCTGTTGAGCTATAAAAAAAAAAAAAAAAAAAAAAAAATAATAATAATAAAAAAAAAAAAAAAAATACGCGAAAATATTGGTATGCAAACTTTCATATCTAGGGTAAGTGCGAGGGAAAGAAGCAAAGGAATATAGGAAAACACACACGCAGTAGATCGATAAAATATAATTAGCATAAACTGCCATCTCAATCACTTCGCTCTTGCTTAAATGGTGTTCCGTTTTTTCTTCTTTTATTTTACCTTAGAGAAAAAAACTAAGCGAAAATTTTGGTATGCAAATTTTCAATCCTATTTATGTCTCTCCTTCAATCTTTCCTATCCAATTCCAGGGCAGTTTTTCAATACGTATGGTGATTTCTTCTCACTTTTTTTCCTACCAATCTCGACGGAGGGAGAGGTGGGTGGGGAGGAGCCTTCAACTTTGTTTTTCTTTTACCTCTAACACGCAGCAACTATAGTGGTAGAAAGAAGTCACAAGGCAGCCTCTTTTTGACCAGTAGGGCTGTTGCTGTCTGTTTTTCCTTTGTATTCTTTTAATTCCTCCTCCTCCCCTTGTTAACCTCAGAGTCTGGGGAAACATTCCTGCCTTGTAGAGAGGTCAGAGTGGCTCCACGCTGTCGCCTTTCCTCCTCCTCCTCCTCCTCTCCCTCCTCCTCTTTTCTCATTAACCATTTCATAATTTAACCTTTCCTAAATATTACCTAGTCAATCATCCTCACGACAAGCTTATTTTTTTACTCAATCTGTAAGTGTAAAATTTTGAAAAAGCCAGGAAAATTTAAAAAATTATAAGTAGGTAAAGAAAAAATAACATCATAGCCTGTAATGTGTGTGCTTTAGTAGTGTAGAATACGTAGGAGTGTTCGATCTCAATATTTAGTAGTGTTAATCTCTTGTTATTTAGTAGGTAGGAGGCGTAGTAGTGTTTGGGCTATAAAATTTAGTAGTGTTTGGGTCTCTTTTTCTTTAGGAATGTTTAATCTCTTTTTTAGGGCTATATTCAAAAAATGCTCGTCAAATCCCGGCGGTGGAGATTTCCACCGTCGTACCTCCACTGGTGAGATCTACAAGAAACTGCCCCGATGGTGGATATTTGACAGGCGTACCAACACAAGCGAGCCCAAAGCGGCATCAGTATTTTTACTGTTTATACATATCAATACATTTTACTAGTGAAAAATTTTTCATTTTTTGACATTAAAATAATAGCTAAGTTAGTGTTCGCCACTTGTCTGAGGCGTGGTGCAGAAAAAATTGGCCTGAGTGATGCTTTCGAGTACATGAGGAGGAAGAAGAGTAAGAGGAGGAGGAATACATAGGAATAACAGACACCAGGAGACCTATGGTCCATAACTAGGGTATCTGTTTTACTACATACTACTAACTATAAACTACATGTAGAGGACAGTTGGAAAATGATACATGTCCCCAAAGAAGATAGGAACATGGAAGTTTTGTAGTGAAGAATGATAGGATAGAAATATGCTAACTACAAAATACACTAACATAATCGATCCGGGGGACTATAATATGAATTCGCAGGGCAATTCAATACCCATTTTCTTTACAGTGCGGGGTCAAGTCTGTTTTTAAATAAAGTATTGTGCTGCATCGACAACATTTGCTGGTAATTTGTTCCATCGATCAGCAACTCTAACATGAAATAATTTTTACGGAGATCAGTGATGCAACGCTGACCGTTCAGTTTAAAACCGTTATTTCTTGTCGTTGAACGCGAGAAAATGGGTTAACACTTTTGACTTATGATGACGAAGAGTTTACGTTGAGTGGAGGGGGGGGGGGGGAGTAATATATAAATGTCGGTAATTTAAAAGCGTCAAATTTTTCCTTCACTCCTCAGTTCTGAATACTATATATATATAAATATATAATTAAAATATAAATATATATATATATAATATATATATATATATATATTTTAATTTCCAACAATACTTTATGCCGGCGGTAGCTGGTGACGTCAGCAGGCCAGTCAAAGGAGGGAGGCAGGTAGCCAATTAGTTGTCTTTCCACGTCTCCAGTGGTGAACGTGTGGGGAGGTGTGGCTATCAACCCTGTTAAGGATGTGCGGGAACGTATTGGTGGGGGTGTAGAGGAGATGATTATTTAAACTGTTATAGCATGAAAGTCATGGCCATATGTTATTCATAGGGTTATTTGGGAGCGGAGTGAAGCTGGCGGGGTGAGCTGTGGGGGGAGCGTAGCAGGGTGAGCTGTGGGAGCAGCGGTGAGCTGTGGGAGCAGCTGTGAGCGTGGGAGCAGCTGTGAGCGGTGGAGCTGAGTGGATGACCCTGGATACACCTGGATACAGCTAAGGCCTTGTTTTCATACTGGAGTGTGTGGGTATTTATACTTTACTCAGAGAACAGGTGTGACGGGAAAGTTACACCCAGGGTCAGTGTGACGGGAAAGTTACACAGAGAATCAGTGTGACGGGAAAGTAACCCAGGGTCAGTGTGACGGGAAAAAAGTTACTTTTCACGAGGAAGGGAAAAACAAAAAATGTTTACGGGAAAGTTTCACCAGGGTCAGTGTGACGGGAAAGTTACTCAGTGATTTAGGGTGAAGGAGTTATAGGGTTTTGCTTTGAGTACGAGCTGAGAGTCGCGCCGTGCCAATGTCCATAGTATTAAGTATGTATTTGTGTTGAAAGACTTTAGGTTAAGAAGGAGGGAAGTAATTACTGGTGAATCAGTAAGTGTTAATATACTGATATTCTGATAACGAGTTGTTTATTCAGACCCATTAGTACTCACATATTTTCTTAATCTTAGATTTTTTCCCCACTTATTGTGGGTGGTGGCAGCGTAATAGCCAGGATTGTGGAGCCCTTCGAGTTAACGTCCAAGCTATAAAGCTATAAAGGGGGGCGCTACATTGTCACTTGAGGAGAAAGCTCGAATAGGTTCTCTTGATTAATGAAATCAAATCCTTTTAGGATCTTAAAGGTTTCTATCAAGTCCCCACGTATTCTACGATCCTTTAAGGAAAACATATTAAGTTTCCGCAGTCTCTCTTCATAAGATGAATTTCGCAGAGATGGTATTAGTTTGGTTGCTCTTCCTTGAAATGATTCCAATTTGGCTTGATCTTCTACGAAACAAGGCGACCAAAATTGAGCGGCATATTCTAAGCGTGGCCTAACCAAAGACGTGTAGAATCGTGTCATTACTTTCGGAGTTTTATGTTCAAAGTTGCGTTTAATAAAGCCCAACATCATATTCGCCTTTTTACTGGCAGCTAGGCAATGCGTATTGTTTTTAAGATTATTACTAATGATGACATCTAAATCCTCTTCCTGCTGTACTTCAGTTAACGATTTATTTTGCATTTGATAGTTATATTTGAGGTTATCGCTGCTTATATACATTACTTTACATTTATCGGAATTGAATTTTAATAGCCATTTATCACTCCAATCTGATAGTTTGTTGAGATCACGTGTATGAGTTCGCAGTTTCTCTAGTATATGCTTTACCGCTAATTTTGGGCGTCGCAAATTTCGATATTTTAGAGACAAGTCCGCAGTCCAATCATTGATATATATCAGAAAAAGAGTAGGACCCCAAGACCGAGCCTGAGGCACCCCACTAGTAACATCTAACCAATCAGATGCCTGCCATTTATTACTACCTGTTTTTTACAAATTTTAAAGCCCAAACGCCAATCCATGAACATAAAATGCTCTCCTAAGCCATGTGCCCCTTTGCTTGGTCAAAAGTCGCTTAGGGGATGTATCGAAGGGTTTCTGAAAATCAAGGTATATTATATCCAGGGAATTTTAGCGTCCCAGTTTGTAAAAAGACATGAGAAAAATCGAGTAGGTTTGTTAAGCAGGATCTCTTATTTCGAAAATCCATGCTGGGAGTTTAATATTGAAAATATTCCCTCGAAAAAGACACTATTTATCCCGCAATTTTCTCAAATAGTAACAATCACAGACGTTAGACTAATTGGGCGTTAATTACTTACGATGCTTTTACTCCCTTCTTGAATACGGTGTAGGATTAGAAAATTTCCACATACTAGGAAAATTTTTGTCCATAGCGATTTATGAAAATAGTCTTTAAGGGAGCGAAAGTTGACTGTGACATTCGCGAAGTAATCTCGGTGAGATTTCGTCCCCCCCCACGGATTTTGCGGGTCGAGTTTCTGCAAATACTTGGGTATTTCGTCTACTGCTATCTCTCTATTACCAATCTATCACTTTGAGTACCGCAAACATGTTTACTGGTTTGGTAATGGAGTTTCGTTTTTCTTTTAATAAAAACCGCATTAAAGTAATCATTGAGTACGGACGCCATACTCTTATTTTCATTTACTAAGATGTTATTTTTATCTTTCAGTGGGCCCAATGCATGTTTTGACTTTTTTACTTGGAACGTATTGAAAGAACCTTTTCGGGTTGATTTGGATTCTTTTTCAATTTTTTTTTCATACTCTCGCTTTTTAGACTTAATTAATCCTTTGCAACGACGCTTACGTCATTGTAATCTCTAAAATCGCAGTCCGCATTGATCGCTTGTAAACTTATACGCTTGGCGCCTCTGCCGATGATTTGTTGAATCTCATAGTCATCCAACTGGGTCTGTTTATGATATCAACGTTTTTTACCATTTGGAACATATTTTTCAACAATCGATTGGAGTTTATTTGTGAATAAATTACACATGTTTCGGCGTTATTACCATATAGTAGGTCAATCAATCAATTCGCTAAGTACCCTGCTGATCTTCGTGAAATCTGCTTTATTATAGTTTGGGGAAATAATTACCGATTTTCTGTGATGTCACGTTGCAATTTATGCCGCATCGATTAACCTGTGATCACTGTTTGCACATGTTCAGCTATATCGCAATACTCAATCAGATCAATGTTGGTAGTGAAATACTAAATCTAGGATATATTTTCCTTGTAGGCTCACGGACCCCCTGATTTAAATATACTTCGTTTTCCATATCAACAATCGCATACTAGTCAGTGGTAGAATGCCCGTATTTTCTGAAAAGCTTGCAATGTCTCCCTAAAAATAATTTTTTTGCATTTTTTGCTAGTTCATATCATCTAGTATCAGAATCCACTGAGTGTAGACTTTACACCGGCTTGCCTTTTTCAAAATCCAAGATGGCGCCCAAATTGCTGTCACAATGCTACAAATGCTGTAACTTATGAACGAACTGGCATAGGATGGTGGTCTCGGTGTCTACACCTAGGTTCTTCGGGGCAAGGAATTTATTAACCCTCTCACGCACGAAAAGTTTAAGTTTCTCAGTCCACTGCGACAGCCGTCTGTGGCTCCCTAAGGGGCCCCGCGAAATGGCCTGACTGTGCGGCGAATTTGTTTTTTATGTTATCAATTTCACCAACGTGTATTCTTTTTTCATGGCATTATTATATATCATTGGTTTTGCAAGAGATTATTCTGCCATATGAAAGAAAAAAAATAACAAGAAATGCAAATAAATAGCGGAATTTACCGACTTCGAAAAAAACATTGAGTAAAGAGAAATAAGAAATACTTACGTTCACCACTTCGTAGCTCGAAACTTCCTGCGTCGACTTTTTATGGTTTATATGCCAATAAAAGCGGATTGTTATGAGGATTCCAACGCTACCATTATAGTTTTCATATGGCCAGTATGGCCAGCTCGGGACACGTTTTAATGGGACGACAGTCTGCGCTCACAGGCTGCCTGCTGAGAGGAAACTGAGACACAAGCCCTTATCATTTCAAATCCACTCTCACGAGAGAGTTGACAATTAGTTTATTTTATAGGTCTAGCTTGGATCTTTGACGCAGAAAATTTTGACGCGATTTTGATAAATACTTAATTTTTGGCGAATTTTTACAAGTTTTTTGACGCGAATCGCGTCAAAAGCTCAACTGTAGACGGTTCCGTTTTGACACAAATCGCGTCACTATGCGTGAGAGGGTTAATGAGGTTTTCATCTTAATTGGTGGTGATAGGATGAGTGATATGGAGTTTTAACGTCGCGTCAGCACGTTATTAGACTATATTGCGACCATAATCGTATAAATGTAATACCGTCTGAACGAACTAACATAGGAAGGTTATTTTGGCGTCTACGCCTGGGTTCTGAGGGACAATGAATCCATTTAAGAGGTTTTCATCTTGATTCGTGGATTACTCGTATAAAATTCAATATGGCTGCCAATATATCCATGACAGCCCTGATGGTGCAAAATTCACGATTTTGTTGCAAATGTTGTTTCACTAAGGACGCCAGCGTTGCTTGGATGTCAATATAATGTAAATATATGTCGAGGCCAAGGTACTTTAGATGATATCATAGCCAAACCATTGATCATGACAACGCACGTTACCTCTAATTCATCATGGAGACAAATTGGTCAGAATTGTATAACATCGTGCAAGTCTTCGTCACTGCATTGACCTCTATGTACATTACTATACTATTGCAGACCAATCGGCGCGTATAAATGAACTTTCTTTTCAATTCCTTTCAGATCCTGAAGTGCAAATATGGCAGAAGAATGCTTCTTTAGTCGTGTGTTGAGGAGCTGCGCAGGCAGTGGAGCACCTCTGTCCAACTGCTCAATAATTCAGAAGATCATTGAATGCAGTGATATACGTGGACATCATGAAATACGTCAAAAGCTTGAACTTGGGTATAATGATGGGACACTGGCTATGATCAGATGCCACAAAAACTGTGTGTCTAGTTATGTTTCTCCGACAAATATAGCTGCACTGAAGCGTGCAAGGGAGACTGCCACCGTAAAAGTTGAAGCAAAAAAATTGGGAAGTGATGTGCTCAGGAAAGGCCCAACGTTTGATTTCAAGAAGCATTGTTCGTTTTGCTTAGATGTCAAGGATTGCATCTTGCCATCTGAGTATGGCCATAAAGTACCACAACAATACCGAATCTGTGCGTCAAATGTCATGACAAAAGACTTGAGTGATGGGCGTATAGCATACAAGGATGTTCTAATTGCCAAATGTGACTTACGCCATGATGAATTGGGCAAAGTTGTTAAGGCCAGATTACTCACAGTTCTTGGTGACTTACCAGCAGAAGAGGCCCGTTATCACCATGCGTGCAATTGTAATTTTCACAAACTATGTAACAAAAACGTCAACCAGGATGAAGACAGATCGTTCACTGAAACTTGCAGTGTGATCGGCGAAGACCGCCTGAAGATTTGGAATTCACTCGAGATAGAGGAGCTTTATGTGCAGAAGGGTGGGCAAACATTGTCACGCAGACTTTTGATTGACAGAGTGTTGGCTCATTTTGGTGATGAAATGGTATCCTTGCATTCCGCCGGTATAGCTACAATACTTGTATTCAGGAATCATGTGGCCAAAACACTAAGAATAATTGATGATGTTGAAAATGACTTTGACGAACTTGTTCAAAAAGTTGGACATCGGATAGCAAAAGAATGCTCATCAGCTAAATAAGCTCTTAATTGTTATAGCATGCATATTGATAAAACAACAGCTTCGGAGTGTACCAGTGAGATGTTGTCCCAGCTACTGTCAGTGGTAAATCCCAAGTTCAGGGATTCTCTACAATCTATCATGGTCGGAAACATAGTTTCTGGAATATGCACTTGTCAGCCAACACCGCTGCAAATAGATATTGGTGTTCTGTTAGGAGGGCACACAAATATCATAACTGAACTATACAAATACGGCGTGTGTTGCTCGTATGACGAGGTTCGTAGATTCACGCGTTCTGCTGCAGTCAAGGCTACTCGAGACGAAGTTTGGTCTGGTTTGAGTGATGCCAGTTGTGGCAGGCTTGTTCAAGTGATCGTTGATAACTTTGATACAGTCATACAGTCACATAGCTGTCGCTTGGACTGCCATTGCCTCGCAATGTTGGTTACTCAACCCAAAGTGGATCCGGAGACCACATCTGAACAAATTCCTCGGTTATCAAAACATGATATGTCCCAACCAATCCATTCTGACATCCCTATTGTGCAATACACTGGGCCAAGGAAGCCAGCAATGCCAGTTACTGCCACTATGACGTTTGAACCATCAGAGAAAGTGCAACATGCTGCTAAAGTCTCTCTTGACAGATTTCGTGAGATTGATTTTGAGTTCATGCACGGCGTCTTATATGTTGCAGACACTCCAGAGTACAATCGCTACAGCACTCGCCATTGCCGAAATGCAGGCATATCACCATCGCCAAAATCAGCAGTGCGCTATCTGCCTCTGATAAATATGACTCCAAGCGACCCAGACTGCATCAACACAGCAATGGCACACGGTCTACAAATCACAAATGGCTCAAAACAAAACATCTTGGTAATGACATGTGATCAACAGCTATACAAGATTGTTGTCGATCAGACCTTTCACACACCAGACCTCCTAACTCAGGTAGTTCCAATACTTGGTGGAATGCACTTCCACATTGATTTTGTAGGATGTGTGGGTTCTCTTGTTGCAGAAAATGGTAAAAGGGCCATTCTGTCAAGTACGTTTGGTTCCGCGGATAAGATGCTTTCATGAAAAAAATACCCACAAAATGTGAGAGCCCTACGTCTGTTGACAGAATCAGTTCTCAGGCCTGTGTTCGATCGCCATGCTGACCGCCTGAACTCCATGGCCGACATGGAGGCTCTACTAGCTGAGTTCAGTTTAAAGAGCTGAACTACCAAAATGTGGGTGGAGCTGATAATTATCAGCTCAATCAAATGTTGGCTTGATTATAATCAAGCCAACATTTCTGATGATGCAATTTCAACGAGCGTCACACGAAGGCGACTGGCCACTTCACATCATGACAGCGGAAGCCATGCTGCCGTATATGTTCGCTGCTAATCACTACAATTATGCAAGGTACGGCTTGAATTATGTTCGCTCAATGACTTGGTTGGCACCCGAAATTGAGGAGAAGTTTATCAAAGGCTAACAAACCATACATCACATCGAAGGTATTTGGAATGGAATGCCGACCGACCAATTCATAGAAACAACGTGGATGAGAAAAGGGCATGGTCCAGAAGGGATCATTGGTGACACCCAAAATGCTCAAACAGTTGCCACATGGGTGCATAGTAGGAATGCTGTGCAGACTCTTACCAATGATCTACGCAGGATGTCTGGTGGCTTGGAATCAGTACAGATGAAACACAAGGAGGAGGAAAAGCATCGCATACGACGAGATGCAGAAGACAGGAACTCCCTACGCCAAGTCCTCAACACCTGCATTAATCCCATGGATCCCGATACACATGAAGTTGGAACTCTGTTCAATATCTCAAGAGGACAAATTGCACAACCTAACATGAATGTCGACTCTGCAGTGGAAATCGGCAAAGAGCAGCTTAAACAGTTTGAGTCCACCTGGTCGGAGGATTTTAATGGACGTCTCTCCAAACGATTGTTGACATTTGCTTCCCAGAAGAAGCATGTTCTTGTTGGAGAGCACAAAGTTCTGGACCAGGAAGCCATTTATGCCAGAGTCATAGGTCTTCTGGTCAGCAACAGAGATCTCGATCTGCAACAAGTACTCTCAACTGAACAAGCAGCATACCCACCATCCATGTTCCATCCGGACGGGAGCATGAGGGTGGCGACAGGCAAATCAGCACTGAAGAAAAACATTGCTGTGGAAGTAGCGTCGAGGTCTTCGGGCTCTCCTACTGCTGTGGTCATTGACGTATCTGCTCTTCTGTGGACACTGGATTGGCCTACAAAGGGCTCAGTTGAAAAGTTTATTCACGGCTTCAAGGTTTGGTTGACTTCCAAGCTGGTTCACAGTGACGTGTATCTGGCATTTGACAGGTACCTGGAATACTCAACCAAGAGTGGCACGCGAGCAGCGCGAGCAGCGCGAGACAACACATCTTCAAGGGTCCATAAGCTCAACCTGAATTCACCACTTCCAGCCCGTGATTCAGTCCTCAAATGTACACAAAACAAAGTGCAGTTGAATCACCTGTTATGTGAACAAATCCTGAACGATGAGGATTTCCTCAGTAATGCCACACATGATCATCACCTTGTAGTGTCTGGAGACGATGACATTCCGACTGAAGTATTCAAAGGGCAAAAACAACCTCAACCGGAACTGGCTTCCAAGCACGAGGAAGCAGACATCCGCATGACACAGCAGGCCATTTTCATTGGTCATGATCCACATGCAAAAGTATCCGTTGTTGCTGATGACACCGATGTGTTTGCCTTACTTCTCTACCATTATGATAACCGAAACCTGCAGTGTGCCATGATCATGGAATCTCCAATTTATGGACGAACCAGTGTTGACATCCCAGCAACAGCGAGGAAGCATCCCAATATCACATGAAAGATTCTCGCACTGCATGCACTTAGTGGGTGCGACACCGTGGCAGCCACATATGGAATTGGAAAGGTCACTGCAATATCCATAGCACAGAAGAAATTTAAGCTTGATACTCTCGGTAAAGTTGATGTTGATATGAAACAGGTCGAGATGGAAGCGACTGCATTTATGGTAGCATGCTATGGAAGCAAGCTCAACTGCGATTCCATGACAGAGTGCCGCCAGCGCATGTGGGCCCTAAGGACTGGAAAAAGTACCAACTCTGCTCCTAAACTCTGCTCTCTCCCACCAACAACTGAAGCATTTGTTCAGAATGTACTGAGATGCAATGATACTGATATAATGAATGATAATGATAATGATGATAATGAATGAGATACAATGTACTGTATCAGGTTGCACACTGGTATGCGGCCCTGCAATCGGAACCTCCTCCTCTCAACCCAGTCGAGTTTGGATGGGAGGCAGACCACGCGAACAAAGCTTTATCTCCTCGCACTGTACTTGGAGAAGCCCCATTAGCTCCTGAATCCGTCCTGAAGCTCATACGATGTGGGTGCGCATCAGAGAGAGCCTATAAAGGCAACAACTGTGGATGTACCGGGCGCCTTGTTGCATGCTCCATCTTCTGTGCCTGTGGGGCAAGATTGGAATGCAACAACTGATTTAACAGGAAGGTGTCTACTGATGGTGAAGATGAGAATGTGATCAGCGAGACTGACGAGGACGACAACTAATTGCACCATGTTGTTAATTTGCCACATACTTTCAAGCAGAAGGCGTTTTCTTACCATGTTACATGATACTAAGTATGATGATTACATTATCATTTAATAGTCGTTCCTTAATTGAATACATTGTTACATACAATAACTTAATATGTTTCTCGAGTCAAACGACTTTTATGTAGTCAGATGTATGAATGTAGTCATATCGGAACCAGTGATCTTTCTATCATGTCTATTCAGTTTATGTATTTTTTATTTCATTTTATTCTAGTCAATTTGTTCTGGTCATGACTGTTGTGTTATTGACATTTAAATGTTGTTATAATTACATGCTTATTATTTACTAGTAGCACACTATTGGCATATGATTTGATGGAGTTACATAATGTGTTTTATTATTAAGTAAACATAATATTGTCATATCGGAACCAGCAATCTGCAATTCATTCTTGATATTGTCTTACACTATTGAAACTGGTCATTGTAATTGGGTTATTGACATTAGATGATATTGACAGTGTAATGAGATTTTCATAATCGGTTCCATTTAATAAATATCATGTTCTACTGATATGTTAGTTTCAATTTTATCGGTTTTACCATACCATCTTGTCGAATACTTTTGATAACTGTATGTTTGGGTTATTGGTGCTGCTGTTGGATTTTATGAGACAACAGCTCCACCAATTGAGATGAAATTACAGACATTAGGGGTGTGTGAAGATGTTTGTGGCTGAATGCACCTAAAAGATCCCCTGGGATCATTCGAGGAGAGTAGCGGGTTACCGCGGTCCTGGGTTTCTGTCTGCCCCATATTCATAGTAAAATTGCAAACAATTGACAGTCGCAATATAGTCTAATAAAGTGCTGACGCCACGTTTAACTCCATATCACTCATTCATCCGTTAGGATGCTTATACATTAGTGTCATGTTATTTATAATATAAATAACGAAAAGTAGCCCATATCATAGTAAATTGAAACAATTGACTAGTCGCAATATAGTCTAATAAAGTGCTGACGCGACGTTAAAACTCCATATCACTCACCCTATCACCACCAATTAAGATGAAAACCTCATAATAGATTCCTTGCCCCGAGAGACCTAAGGGTAGACACGAGATCACTTCTTATGCCAGTTCGTTATAGTTTACAGGCATTTCTAGCATTGTGACAGACATTTGGGCGCCATCTTGGATTTTGAAAAAGGCAAGCCGGTGTGAAGTCTACACTCAGTGGATTTGATACTAGATGATATGAACAGTGAAAAAATGCATAGAAATGATTTAGGAAACATTGCAAGGTTTTGGTATAACACTGGATATACTTCGCTATCGCAGAATTATTATCCAATTTATACGAGGTAGGTGAAATTCACATATAATGTATCGTTATTATTGTGGACAACTGACTTTATCTCGTCATACAAGAGGCAATCTACTTCCGCATTGATTTAGGAGGACGATATATTGTCCAATAGTAGCAGTTACCGTTAAGCTAATCTTTGCGTAGACGAGTATAATGATCTGATTTACTTATCGATTCGATTGCTTGCAAATAATTCTTTAATGTAAAGAATGACACCTCCACTCTTTATGCGTATGACAATTTAGAGGAGGAGGAGGAGGAAGAGCAGAATGAGGATAAATAAGAGGAAGAGGAGGAGGCGAAGGAGGAGTTATACTAAAAACAGAGGATATTGCGGCGGTGTTCAAGAGAGAGGGGAAGCGAGTTCTTAATGGGAACTGAGAGGGAGGGCGAGAGGTGCTATTACGTAAAAACAGAGAGAGAGAGAGAGTAAAGAGGCACACACGCACACACATACACACACACACACACGCACATACACACACACACACACACACACACATACACACACACACACACACATACACACATACACACACACACACACACACCACACACACACACACACAGTAAACCTTCCTTGGGACGCCTTTCTAGACACCTTTGATTGTTTACGTGTTAAAAGCACCACTATTTACGAGAAAGAGGAGGAGGAAGGAGGAGAGAAAGAGGAAGGGCAGAAGGGAAGGGAGGATAGGATAATGGTATTAACATAACTTGTAATGAAGGGTGTCAGAGAGGATGGCGGTGGCAGGCGAGAATTGTTACTTATTCATGGGCTAGGAAAAAAGATATTGGGGTGTAGGGAAATAGGGGGTTTGAATGGCGATAAACACGTAAGGTGCTTCTAATGGCTAATGGGGGGGGTTTTTTTTTTGTGATATCTGTGGGGATTAAATCGAGTTTTACGTGTTCCCCCCCCACGCCCCCAAACTTTTCCCTTTTCTATATAAAAAGTTTGTTAGCCATAAAATTCTTGAAGTAACAAAAATACCAAAATTTGCTATCGACAAAAGGGTACTAACAGGGCATATCTTAAAAATGTTCCTTATACTCACTAAAAAATTTTTCCCAAGGTAGCCAAAGCACCCAAAGGATATTACTTTTTGATTTTGATGGGGTTTTTAAAAGTTTACCCATACAGGGTTATACGGGTATTTTTCATGTGTTGATTTTTTTGTTTGCTTTTCGTAGCTTCATAAATCAAAAATCTTTCCCTTTCTACTGTAAACTTAAAAAACATAATTTCCTTTTTTTGTGAAATTTAAAAGAAAAAATTAGTAAAAGTTTCGTGCTTTAAATTTTTTCCCAAAGGCTATTTGTAAAGCAATTTTTAATTTTTCCCATTTAAAAAATTTAAATTTCCATTACCCATTACTATTTTAATATCATTAATATAAAATGCTTAGAAATGGAAAAAAGGGGAAAAAATTTTGATTCGTATATAAAAAAAGGGGGTTACGTGATATCAAACATGTATTTAAAAATGGAAACCTGCTCCCCCCACCGACAAAAAGAGAAAAAAGAGAAGAGAGAGAGAGAGAGGGGGAGAGAGGAGAGGGGAGAGGGGAAAAGAGAAAAGAAGAGAGGAGAGAGAGAGAGAAAAAAAAATTTTTTTGTTCTCTTTTCCATCACCAGCTAACACGCACATACACCACACACACACCACACAAAAACACAAAAACCCCCACCAAAACATATAACCACAAAACCCCACACACACACAAAAACACACACACCCACACAAACCCCCACACACACACCCACACCCCACCCACACCACACAACCCCAAAAAAAAACACAAAAAAAAAAACTTAAAACACGGGGGAGGAACCCTTTTTGCGAAAGCCTTTCAGCCGACCAAAATAAAGGGTTTCAAAAGAAAAAAGGGGAAAAAAAAGGGGGAAAAAGAAAAAGGAGGAGGAGGGGGAGGAGGAGGAGGGGGGAGGAGGAGGAGGAGGAGGGGAGGGGGGGGGGGAGGAGGAGGAGGAGGAGGGGAGGGAGTGGAAAATAAAAGGAAGAGTGAAGAAAGAAGTGAGGAAGAGGGGGGGAAAAGAAAAAAAGGAAAAAGGGGGAGAGAGAGAGATGAGAGAGGGAAAAGAGGGGGAGAGATGAGAAGGGGGAGAGAGAGAGGGGGGGAGGGGAGAGAGGAAAGAGAGAGAGAGAGAGAAAAGGAGGGGGAGGAAGACTTTTAAAAACCTCAAATATTGGGTTGGGTTGAAGACTTAAAACCTGGGGTCATTACATGGGAAAACAAGACAGGGGTTTCTTTCCCATGTTACCTGAAATGTGTCTCGTTAATTAGGGGGTTTTAAAAAAGGTCCCCCACGCCGAATTAATCCCCCTTTAGGCCCATAAAGTTATTTCCATTTTAATTTTGGGTTTCCATTAGGTGATTTTTTGTGATTTCAAGCAAAATTTATAGTATGACCTGTTTTTGTATCCTCGTCCAAGTAGCTTAAATTTTGGTTTTATTCAGACTTTTTGTTTAATTTTTTTTGATTAACAACCCGACAATTTTTTTATAGCAAAGGAAAAAATCTTTGGGTGAAGGGGGTTTAAAGGGGTGTTTTGGAAAGGGAAAAGGGCCCCCCCCCCAAAAAAAATGTAAAATCCTTGGAATACTTTCTCTGAAAGGAAGGGTTGGGGTTTTTGTGTGTGTGTGTGTTGTGTGTGTTGTGTGTGTGTGTGTGTGTGTGTGGTGTGTGTGTGTTTTGTGTGTGTGTGTGTGTGTGTGTGGGTGTGGTGGTGGGTGTGGGTGTGGGGGGGGGGTGGGTGGGTGTGGGGGGGGGTGGGGGGGTGTGGGGGTGGGGTGGTGGGTGTGTGGGTGGGTGGGGGATGTGAGTGTGTGTGTGGGGGGGGTTTGGTGGGGGGGGGTGTGAGTGGTGGGTGTGTGGGTGTTGGGGGGGTGCATGCATAGTACCCGTTTTGTATGTTGTCTGTCGGTCGGTTTTTTTCTCCTTTCACTCTCTCATCTCCCTCTCTACCCCCCTCTCTCTCTCTCCCTTTCTCTATCTCCCCTCTCTATTTTCCCCCTCCCCATCTCCCCCCTCTCTCACCCTCCTCAAAGCAACCCCCTGCTTGGTTATGATGGGCCCTTTTTCCCTGTTTAGCCCGGGCCCCGGTCTCCCCGCAGCCCGGGGGCGTGGTGGACCCCTCATAGGGCTTTATTTGGGGCGTGCTGGGCCCGGAGGCCGGCCCCGGCGATAAGTGGCCGGGTGGGGCCCTTTCTGTGCTCGGTACGTCACCTTGCCAAAACCCCAAAACCCGGGTCCGGATACGGCATTCCCCTTCTCGGAACCCGGGTTTTTAAAGACCAAAAACCCTTTAATGAGATAGTGTATATAAAATAAGGTAAAGATTATTTAAATAGGTAGGATTTAATAAGAAAGCAAAATAATGTAAGGTAAGAAGTAAGATGGGGGGTAGAGATGAATTTGGAGGATTTTGGATTTTAAATTAAATAGATGAAAGGGGGTTTGCATGTAAGACTTGGGTGATGAATACGAGTACCCGAGCAAAGCAAAAAAAGGGGAATAATAGACTAGAGGAAAAAGAGGGGGATGGAGCAGGGGGAAGGAAAGGAGGAAGGGGGGAAGGAAAAAAGAGGAGGAGGAAAAAAAAGGAGAGGATGATAAGTTTAGCAAAAAGGGGAGAGAGAGGAGAGAGAGAGAGAGAGAGGGGAGAGAGAGGGGAAAAGAGGGGGAGAGAAGAGAGAGAGAGAGAGAGGAGGAGTAAGGATATAAATGACCTTTTTTTGCTCTGTTATCAGCTGTCCCCGTCTGTCCACATCACACACACACACACACAAAACATACACACACCCACACACCCCACACATGCACCCATGCACACATACCATACACACCCACCCCACACGCACACACCAAATCAAACACCTTTTATTTCCCCGACAAAAAAAGGTCGTAAAAAAAGAAAATAAAAAGGATAGGAATAAGGGAAGGAAAGGGAAGGAAGGGAAAAGGAGGAAGGAAGGAAGGAGAAGGGGGAAAAATGGGAAAAGGAAAGGGAAAGGGGGGAGGAGAACATTAGAAAGGGGAGAAAAGGGGGGGAGGAGGAGAAAGGGGGAGGAGGAGGAGGAGGAAGGAAAGGGAAAATTGGGTATAAACCCCGTGGAAAACTACATAAAAAAGATTCCCAGTTAGGTTTTTCCCTGGCTGTCACCAAAGAATTCTCCTCTCTCCCCTCTCATATTCAAAAAAGCAAACGAGATCAAAAAGTCAGTTTAAATCCCAAAGAGAAAAAGGGAAAAAATTTTCCGGGTAAGTCGCGGGGCCGGGAAACCCCATACCATCTTTGTTTAACCCCCCTTCTTGTTTTTTGGGTTTCTGAAAAAAGTGGATTTTTTTGCCATTTCCTCGGCACTGCCCCCCGACTTTTGTTATTTTGGAAAGACGGGGGCAGGGGGAGAAAAGGGGGGGCGGGGGGGGGAGGGGGGGAAAAGGGGAAGGGGGGGTGCAGAGGGGAATGCAGGCCCCCGGGGGGAAAAGTGGGAAAGGGGGGAAGAGGGGAGGGTGTGGGTGGGAATTATGAAAAGGGGGGGAAAGAGGGAGGGAAAAAAAGTATAAAATTTTTTCACTTTGTACATTTTTTCCCACATTTTTTATATTAAACATTTTAAAAGTAAATTTTGTATGTTTTTTAAATTTTTCCCTATTTTTATTTTTACAAATTTTTTATGCGTTCTACTATTTTTTTTTTTCCCAACTACATCCCCTTTATTTTCTCATATAGTCTCACCCCNTTACACTATTGAAACTGGTCATTGTAATTGGGTTATTGACATTAGATGATATTGACAATGTAATGAATTTCATAACGGTTCCATTTAATAAATATCATGTTCTACTGATATCTTAGTTTCAATTTTATCGGTTTTACCTACCATCTTGTCGAATATTTGATAACTGTATGTATGGGTTATTGGTGGCGCTGTTGGATTTTATGAGACAACAGCTCCACCAATTGAGATGAAATTACAGACATTAGGGGTGTTTGAAGATGTTTGTGGCTGAATGCACCTAAAGCTCCTGGATCATTTGAGAAGAGTAGCGGGTTACCGCGGTCCCGGGTTTCTGTCTGCCCCATATTCATAGTAAAATTGCAAACAATTGACAGTCGCAATATAGTCTAATAAAGTGCTGACGCGACGTTTAACTCCTTATCACTCATTCACTCCTGTTATGGTGTCTTATACATTAGTGTCATGTTATTTATAATATAAATAACGAAAAGCTAGCCCCATATTCACAGTAAAATTGGAAACCATTGACAGTCGCAATATAGTCTAATAAAGTGCTGACGCGACGTTAAAACTCCATATCACTCACCCAATCACCACCAATTAAGATGAAAACCTCATTAATAGATTCCTTGCCCCCGAGAACCTAGGTGTAGACACCGAGATCACCTTCCTATGCCAGTTCGTTCATAAGTTACAGCATTTCTAGCATTGTGACAGCAATTTGGGCGCCATCTTGGATTTTGAAAAAGGCAAGCCGGTGTGAAGTCTACACCCAGTGGATTCTGATATTAGATGATTGAACTAGTGAAAAATGCATAGAAATTACTTTAGGGAAACATTGCAAGGTTTCTGGTATAACCACTGGACTATAGTTGGTTCTGCCCAAAATTTGAGCGATGAACTGTTTGTAGGTGCCTCATTTCCACCACGATATCATGACTGATATCGCAGGATACTTATCTGCCGGTGATTTTGATTTAATTGAGCTCCTTTGCTATATTGCTAGGTACTTCCAGAGGAAACTGAAGTTTTCAAAAATATTCTTTGCAGCTTTGAATGTAACAGTCAGTCAGCCAATTAATTATTCAATAATATATATATATATATATAACGCAGACTTTCTGAAAAATTCTTCTTCAGGTGACTCATCTGCTTCATTTTGTTCTGATAAATCTGAACTGCTGTGCCATCATTATCATCATGAAATCTTCGTTTGCGTTTACGTTCTAGCTGCTTAGCTGCTTTACCACGAACACGATACAGTTTCACCTTGATGTCCAGGTTTGAAGCAGCTATAGTCTATTTTATTTATTATGGTCAAAATGCACTAAGGAAGCCACGCCCCCTACCTTCCCCCCTTTTCTACGGGGCAGCTGATTGGTGTATTCCTTGTATCATCACTACCAATCACATATCTTCACTACTTAACAGCGCGTGACCACTGGACAGAGCAATCTTCACTACATAGGGTGACAAAATCAAAAATCCAATTGTAGTGAACATTGCTCTGTTCAGTTTTTTTAGTTGTTTTAGTTTATTATTATTGCACTTCCATTGTAGGAAGGCACGGGCTTTCTAAGGGCCCGTCAGTGTTAAGCAGCTAGATGTCACAGTAGTTAGCGGGGTGGAGGGTATGAGGCGACGACTTCAGCAAGGACATTTAGGGGGACAGCACCCAGGACTGAGGCTGCCGTTTCGACTTCCCTTGGGTAAGTTGTGTGACGGTAGAGGCGCAGCTGGGCGGTGGAAGGGCAGAGCAGGACATAGTGTAGTAGTTGTGATTCCTCCTGTTCAGTGGTCACGCCGCTGTTAAGTAGTCAAGATATTGTGATTAGTAGTGATGAGACGAGGAATGCACCAATCAGCAGCCCTGTAGAATAGAGGGGGAGGCAGGGGGCGTGGCTTCCATAGTGCATTTTGACCATAATGATAAAATAGACTAACTTTGCTTCATTCCACATAGTTTTCCCAGTTTTTTCGGAGACTGTCGTTCTACAAGCAAGCCCTCTATTTTTTGATGGGCCCTAGGGCCCCATAAAACCCCAAAGGGGGCCCCCCCCCAAAACCCCGGGCCCCCCCCAAAAACCCCCATGGGCCCCCCAGCCCCCCAGGGGCCCCCCCGGGAAAATGCCCCGGCAGCCCCCCCCACCGGGGGGCCAGTGGGCCCCCCCCCTCACTTTTTGTGATTTTGTTTTTGCCGTATTTTATTTTTTCTTTGATTTTCTCTATCCACTTCAACTCCATTATTATCCCATTTCTCCCTTTCCTTCATTCTTTCCCATAGGGACATGGGAACAGAGGGGGACCAGCAAGAGGGAGGGCCCCCCCACTTTTTCGGCATTTGTTATAATCACGACCGTATATTTACCTTCCTTTGACACCTATCAATTTCACATCACCTAATTATTTACTCGCCCCCTTTTTAGGGCATTAGGTTCTCCCCGAGGGCCAAAGAACGTGATCCCCGGTTGGGTTTTTATTTCCTTTTTGGGTTTTACAATTTCCCTTTTGGGTTACATACAAAAATAATATTTCACTCCCCCTTTGGGCGGCGGCTAGGCCCAATCCCAAGCCCTCCTCGGGTCCCAAAATGGACAGGGCCCCGAGGGGCCCCGGGTTTGGGTGGCGGGTGCACTTTGGTGCCCCCTGGGGACGGGGGTTGCCCAACGGGAAGGCGGCCCAGGAGTCCCCCGCGGTTGGCCTAGTCCCCAACAGGACAGGGTTTGGGGTCCCGGTGTAGGTATTGAGGTTGGGCGGTGTCTTAATGGGCTGAGCCAACGGAGAGGCGCCAGGAGTCTCACCGCGTTTGGGCCCTTACCCCGGGGCCTCTGCGGCTCGGTGATGGGGTGTGGGGGAGGTGGGGAAAGGGCACCGCCGAGCGCCTGTAACTGACGGCGGCTGGGCAGTCGGGGGTTGAAACGGGGAACACCGCCTTTTCCAGCTGCACGAGGATCCCCACAGCCCCTGAAAGTGGAAGAGAGGAACGGGAGGGGGAGGACAGGTAGGGAATGACGGAGGGGGAGTGGGAGTTGAGGTGTTTTACGTGACGAGTGGCGTAAAACACCGAGTGGGGATGGGATTTGGGTGGCTTCACGGGATGAGGGTTTGCGAACCGGGAAAGGGGGTGGGGTAGGAGAGGATGCCGGGGACTTTGCGTCGCGGCCAGGGGGAGGAGAGGAAGCCTGGGGGACTTTGCGTCGCGGCCAGGGGAGGGGGAGGAGGGGGAAAAGCCGGGGGGACTTGCGTCGCGGCCGGGGAGGAGGAAGGGCTGGGGGACTTTGCGTCGCGGCCAGGGAGGGGAAAAAAGTTTTTGGGGGCTGGCCCCCAAAACCAATGCTCCGGGTGGGGCGGCGTTAATTTCCCTCGCCTTTGAGCTGAACTGAGGGGCCAATGCTACATTCCCCGTTTTGATTGTGGCTTTTTCGTCAACCTCCCCCTTTTCTTGGGTTTAGGGGGGTTTTCCCGGCCCGCATTGAGTTGAGGCCCCAAAAAAAAAAAAAAAAAAAGCGGGGGGGGAAAAAGAGAAAAAGGGGGGAGAGTGAAGAAAGAGAAAAAGGGAAAAAGGGCGGGGAAAAAAGGGGTTTTGGCCCGGGGGGGGGTGGGGGTGTTTATAAGGGGCCCACCGTTTTTAGTGTTGGGGTCCCTTTGGGAGTTCCCATTGCGTCAGGGCGCATGTCCCCCTTGGGCTTGCGTCGAAGGGAACTGGGGGGGTGGGGGGCGCTTTGTCCCTCCGCGCCGGGGCCGATGATCGCCAGTATACCTTTTCCCCCCCCCGGGGTTCCGATGATCGCCAGGAAAACTCGTCTTTTTTCCCCATTCTGCTTCCGGAGCCACCACCCACCTCTGTGGCGCCCTTGTACTTGGGCAGTCTGTGGTCGAAGCCCCCTGTGCTTCCTTTGGGTCCTGGGGCAGATCTTCAGTGTTATCACCCCCTTTTTTGGTGGGTTTTAGTGGCGGCGTGACGTTTTTAAAAGGCCCCTATTTTGATTTTGTGTTTGGTGATTACGATACGGTTTTGCGTGGGTGATTGAACTGTGCGTGCCCTCTCCTTTTCGTAAGTTATCTGGAACGGGGGGGAGAGAGTGATGCAAAGGGGGCCCTGCCAATTTTGGTGCGAGCTTGTGATGCCGGTTGGGGGGAGGAACCTTCATAGTCCCCCGAGTCTCCAGGGGTTATGGGTGACCACCTCTTGGCGGGACGTAGGGCGGGCATTTCGCAAACATCAGTGGGGGCGCGTAGGGTACGGTTGTAGTTCCCGTGGTTTGGTTAGTAGGTGGCGGTTGCTGGGTGTGGGGATTGCAAGGGGGGCCATTGCCGGCCCCGGGGGGTTGCGTCCAAAGATGCAGGTGGTGAAAACCGTAGGTCGCGGGGCACTTTTCACGGGGCTGTATTGCGGGCGGGGCACTGGGAAATTCCCCTGAAGAGTTGCGGCGAGGCGGGCCCCTAAGGGCGTTGTTATCGTGCTACACTTTCCCCAATTTTCCCTTTGCCTGAGCAAGTAGGGCTATGGGGATTATTTGTCCCCAAACATTTTCTCCCAAGTGCCCCCACAGGGGGGTGGTGAACCTGGGCCGCGGTCGGAGAGGAGGCCCCCGGGGGATCCCCAAATAGGGAAATGACTTTCTAAAAGCAAGGTTGGGTAACTGTAGACCCTTGTGGTTGCTCGTAGGACAGCAAAAACTTTACCGTGAAAGCAATAAATAAAGGTCACTAATACTGCTTTGTGTACAAGGTAGGGTTCCCATCACAATCTACGGCTAGAAGCTCCCACGGTTGAATGCTTTGTGGCCTTTTTTAATTCCTTTTTGGGCCGGTAGTCATTTTCCATTTGGCAACCCCCGGCCGGGGACGGACTGCTTGGGCGAGGGAAACCCGGGTTTCATATGTCCGGGCCCGAATAACGCCAACTTTTTTTTGAACCCTGGGTGCCCCCTTTGGGGACAAATGGAGGGACGGGGAGGAAAAACGGTGCGCCCCTTATCCCAGCTCCCCCTCCCCTTTCAGGGTTTCATCACACGGCCTCGCATACACGCAGTTTTCCAGCCATTCTTGGCCACCGGGGGGGGCCCATGTCCTGTCTGCCGCGGCTTCCTGGAGTTGATGGTGTTCTTCTGCGACGCGTCAGTCGGGGCTGCCATGTGGGTAATGATCGATCTGAGGCTGGCCCATGGGCAACCTAAGAGGGCCGTCTGCGGTCGAAATTTTTCCCGGGCCGGTGTTTGAGGTGAAGTTCGTATTCTTCTAAACTCGCT
>JACEEZ010025849.1:86536-126536 GCA_016584305.1 Chionoecetes opilio | reverse complement strand
ATAGAAATACAAAAAAAGGTGTCAAAAATTAGGTCTTGCGGATGTGGAGTTGATTAAATCATAAGTAGAAGCCAGATGAGAATCTGAAACGATACCAAAGCTAAAACTAATATAAAGGGTGGCGTAAATGCACTTTTCATCAGTTCGCATGCCAGATCATTTGTACTTTTTAATTACCAACTGTTATTTCGTTTTTTTTTTTTTTTTTGTTTTTTCTTGTGGTATTTGGGGGGCAAGACAATTTGAGAAAAAATTATGTTGCGGTTGGAGACAAGGGAGGGGGATCTGGTAAAAGAAAGCCTGAAAAGACAAATGGACTTCACCCCCCTTTTTCAGACGATGGATCTTCTGCAAGTGCACGCTGTTTTGTCGCAAAGTCTACATTGTAAAACCAGCTTTAAAGGGCACAGAAGAGAAAGCTAAGTGAAGCACCAACGGGGAAGAGCAGCACCCCCACATGAATCCAAAACCCCCCGTCTTCGATATAGTAACCCTGTTGTTTTTTTTCAGAGCGATAAAAAAATGTGGCAAATGGTTCTCAAACAAAGGGAAAAAAGCTTCAGAGTCTGCAACTTTTAAATTTAAGGACAGTGTGTGAAACGATAGGAAAAAGGTGTGATGAGGGGGGGAAACACGTGGCAAGGAAATAGACCCCGTCATAGTTTTGGTAGCACTGAAGAAAAATACCAAGAGTGTGTGCTATGGAGTTTTTATATACTGTAAAAAAAAAACGTTTGGAAAACCACTAATGTGTAAAAGATTCTCTTTCAGTGCACTTTGCTCATTTCTACCGAGAATGATGAATGCAGTATTCCATATCTGTGCTCAGGAACACATGGAAACCTTTCCTACAGAGTGAAAAAAAGATACTCCATCAAATTTCAAAAAAAAAGCTAAAGGAACTTTATGGTGATGAACATTATCACAACCCCCGGGAAAAAGACAACTTGTCGTTTCATGACACTGCACCCGGGGGGTCCTTCGTGAAAATGGGTCACGGACAGAAAAAAACGGAAAAAAACGGGGAAAAATTATAAAAATAATTCATATGGCCGCTCGATTATTCGTAACGATATTCGCCTGTCAGTGTATGATCTCGGGAAATATCCCACAATGGAAGACACCGAGATTGGGACCACCCTGTTCCCGAGTCACTTTAAACGTTTCTTGCACAAAAAATGTGGATCCGAAGGACAAACATCTTCTGTTTTTTACAGACGGTGTACAGCCAAGCCCAAACTATCATTTCAACCTGCATACCAAAATCTTTCATCTCTCCCAGTACTACTTTCCTAGGTTGTACATACATCGAATTCGCAAATATGCCCCACGTGAGTGATAGACTCCTGAACAGTATTTTTTGCTGAGAGGTACAAGTACAGGTACAATGAGGACAGGTACAAGGAGGGACAACGCTTTGGGAATAGTCTCATATCCTCTTCTGAACCTTCCCATGGCTTTTAAAATTCTTTTAATCTTTGGTTTAAATGCTGATTCAACGTAGCTACACTGAGGTCACAACACTTTTTCATGTTTGGGGTGGAAAAAGCTTGTGTGACTCCCCCCAGGAACAGGGGTAAATCGCCCCTCAAACCACAGTGAAAACACCCTCAGCTGAGTACTTTGGTACCTTTTTGGGGAAATCACCCTCAAGACATACAGCAAGCCAGCAGTTCCTGGCTCCCTTCCGTACAGTAAGCCTTTTAAAATTAATGACAGTCAAACTTCAAACAACAGCTTTTTTATTGCGTTTTGGAGCTTTGGGTATGTATGAATAACACCCTGTCTTCCTTGGAGGGGTTCATGAAAAAGGTTTTGAGAAATGATGAGTTTCAACCTCCAGAATTGAAAACCCCCCATTATCAATCTTGATCCGAGAACCCAAGCACCATCTACACTGCACTGTGTTTTGCTCAAAAAACTCTGTAAAAAGATGATTGAAAAAACCCGTCCTGCACCTTTTATACCTCTCCCTATTCCTGAAGGTTCAGAAATAGTTGCTTCTTCCAGTGACTTGGACAGAGTGATTGTGCGTCTTGGGGGGTTTCATCTTCTGATGTCATATCTTGGTAGTATAGGCCGAATCATGGCAGGGAGCGGGCTAGCAGAACTGTGGGAACAAGTGTATGCGAAAGGGTCAGTGGTACATATGTTGACTGGTCATGCCTTCTCTCGAGCAGTCCGTGCTCACATTCTCACCTTGCTAGCTCTCATATGTGTTTTGATGGAGAAGTCAGACTGGTTTACCAGATTGACAGAGAACACCTGACAAATGTGTATAAAGAAGCCACTATTGACCAAAATTAAGGTACTACAGATATACGGAAGGACGAAAATGTGAGGCAGTTCCATCAACTTGTTTCACAACACCTAGACAAAGCTGCTAGTCAGAGCAGAATTGGAAAGCTATAGGTGAAATATGTCCATCAGGTTATCCTCATGCTGAACTTCTTCAGAGCTGAGAAGACAGGTGACTGGAAGCTCCACCTTCGCTGCGTGAGGGAAATTATTCCACATTTTCATGCAGCTGGACACCTTCCTTATGCCAAGTCTGCCAGAGTCTACCTCCAGCAGATGGAATTCATCAATGAAGTCATGCCACAACCGTGCTCGCGAACGGTGGTGTTAAGGGAGACGCCTACTTAACCCTCATATGAGGGTTTTGGGGAGCAGGAGAAGAATTTACGAAGGCCTGATCAAGAGATACGAGTTGACCGTGGCAGCTCCACGTGTTACCACTAACATCAAGTGTTACTCAACCGCCGCAGTGTTATTGCAACTTGACGGTCGCCCCGCCTTAGTCCTACCCTGTATTGAGAGCTAAGACAGTAACAATTTTTTATATATATATATATATATATATATATATATATATATATATATTATATATATATATATATATAATATATATATTGATGGTGCCCAGTTGGCAAACATTATTTTTCTTATAATTCAGATAACCATATTATTCTAGGTAGTACTAGGTTGACTACCTATCTGAAGTACCTAAATAGTTATTTGTGTTCAGCCCAGTTGGCATTCAAGATTGTTATGTTTGTGTTTGAGCCGAGGGAGGAGAGTTAGGAGATTGTATTGTAGTGACCCCAAGGTTTGGGCGCCACGCAGCTGCCTAATTACCCCTAAAGGTCAAGCCACACCAGGTGCGGCTGCTGACCTGACTCTCTCGTGACCTACTTTCCCTGCTCCCTCTTGTCCTGAGAGCGGGAAGCCGGTAGTCACTAGATCGCCACGACAGAGCACCCCACACTTCGCTCTCCTCGTCTTCGTGGTTACCGCTGTAATTCTAGGACATCTTACCATTTTAATAAACTGTGTGCGAACTTGATGTTTGGTGTAACCCGTGTCTAGCTATAGTGAATACTACAATTGGTGACCTCGAGTGTAGCTACAACACGATGGATAATAAAGGCGCTATTACACGGGCACTTTTCTGCTCAGTGAGCAGCTGCTCACTAAAACAGATTTCACTGAGCTGCTAAAACGAAACTATTACACGGTGATCTGTGTTTTGATGAGCAAAATGCATACAGACCTGAGTGCGGTAATGATACAAATGATCATAGCGCTTCCTAATAAGCGTGCTTGTTTGTAATGGAGATAGCTTTTATTTTGGGCGCAAAAAAAAAAAAAAAAAAAAAAAAAAAAAAAAAAAAAAAAAAAAAGTATACTTTGTGGTTAAAGTTAGGTTAGGTTTTCATTACAACCTATAAGGTTAGGTTTAGTTTCATTAAAACCTTTAAGGTTAGGTTGGGTTTCATTAAAACCTTTAAGGTTAGGTTAAGTTTCATTAAAACCTATAAGGTTAGGTTAGGTTTCATTATTACATTTGGGGGGGGGGGGGGGGGGGGGTTGCCCCAAAATAAAACTCTCCATTAGAACAAGCACCTATTGTAGGCCAAGAAAAATAGGGAAATACTTTGGAACTCATCCTTCCGGCTTTGACTGAAATGAACTACCGCATGTATTGTATGCTTATTGTACTTCACATCTGTAAAGGTTCCAGCGTGCGCTCAGCCTTGGTTAACCCACACGGCCGCTATGAAATATGAGGTGCCTCAAAAAATTCTAAGTCCAGTTAGGTTAGGTTAGGTTAGGTTAGGTATACTTTGTGGTTAAGGTTAGGTATACTTTGTGGTTAAGGTTAGGTTAGGTTAGATATACTTTGTGGTTAAGGTTAGGTTAGGTTAGGTATACTTTGTGGTTAAGGTTAGGTTAGGTTAGGTATACTTTGTGGTTAAGGTTAGGTTAGGTTAGGTATACCTTGTGATTAAGGTTAGGTATACTTTGTGGTTAAGGTTAGGTTAGGTTAGGTTAGGTATACTTTGTGGTTAAGGTTAGGTTAGGTATAATTTGTGGTTAAGATTAGGTTAGGTTAGGTATACTTTGTGGTTAAGGTTAGGTTAGGTTAGGTATACTTTGTGGTTAAGGTTAGGTTAGGTTAGGTATACTTTGTGGTTAAGGTTAGGTTAGGTTAGGTATACTTTGTGGTTAAGGTTAGGTTAGGTTAAGTATACTTTGTGGTTAAGGTTAGGTTAGGTTAGGTTAGGTTAGGTATACTTTGTGGTTAAGGTTAGGTTAGATTAGATTTTTACTTATAGTGACTTTGATGATTTTTTGGGGAGCCATAAATCCCTTATATTTGCTTCCCTCACCCAAAAACCCCGTATTCCCGCCATTTTCTCCAGGCTTGTTGGATATAGGGGGAAGAAAAAAAAGATAGGGGTGAAGGACTTCTCCCAAAGTTTTACCAAAAATAGTTGGTGTCTCTGAAAAGACCGCGAAAACTCTCGTCCATTATTAACCAAAAGTTGTTTCGTAGTCTATATGAAACCATAGTCGTTTCGTACACTCAGCGCAGAGTTGAACTTGACTACTAGAGTTACGAAATGACACCAGGTATGTACGAAAATACTCAAAATCAGTGTACGAAACTAACTACTTTCAATTCAATATACCTAATTAAGAAAGTTTTTTTGATTAGGCCAAAGGCTTTTGATTCTTTTTAAACTTCCTGTAATCCCCGTGAGTAGCTTCTATGGACCACTGTGGCCCGCGCCGTACCCGTGGCCGTGGTGGTACGGGGCTGACGCCGTTATAGTGGACGAGAAAATACGCGTTCGCTCTTTAGGTCAGACCACACACACTCGGGTGCTAACACTGCACTCTTAGCCTCTCTCGCTTTACCATATACACCACACCTGTCACTACACACCTGTACGGCCTCGCAACACACCTGTCGCCTGTGTATCACCGTAAATAAATGACTTAGGTCTCACTTCTTAGGTATGAGGGTATATGTTTTCTTTTTTAATGTTTTTTTAACAAATAAAGGGCTATATATGTTCCATATTGTAGGATTGTGCCTGAACTAAGTCAATCAGTAAGCTTTCCATCTCGTCTGTCCAGTCAGCAGCATGTTGATGTCTTTTTTAGAGTTTTAGAAGAAAATGATCTTGCAATAAAATAAAATTTGTCATCCACTAATTTCGGTCCTTTATAACAGAAAACGTTTTTGCTCACTCAAATGACGAGCAAAAATAGCTTCGAAGTAGTTCTCTGTTTGCTCAACCAAACAGGCTTTCATCGAGCAAAATCCTCAAAACTGCTCAGTGAAATCTGCTCACTGAGCAGAATAGTGCCCGTGTAATAGCCGCTTAACGCTCCTCCACCTCCCGGCTTTCACCTGCGACATTGCCACTTGCTTTATACACCTTGAAGCTTTGTGAGCAGGCTCCCCGGAAATCACGGACCTCCACAAGTTTCAGGCGCTTGTCAGGGCGATACCGTCGGACGTCGCTGCCCGCATCTCCTCAGTGCTTACATCTCCCTCGGCTGACGGGAAATATGAGGCATTGAAAACTGCCCTCGTCCGCGCCCCCTTTGGGAAGGTCGTGCAAGGCTTACGTGGCTGAGCTCAACACGCTCCAATATGACGGACGTCGCCCTTCAGCATTCCTCTCCCGTATGCAGGACCTTAACAGGGCTGCGGTTTTCCCATTGTCCGAGGATATGCTTCGGTACCGCCACACCAGCCTCATGTCCCACCCAGTCCACGTGCAGCTAGCGGGCTTACGGGGCCCAGTTACCATCAATGAATACTCGTAGCTCGTTGACAAAATTCACGCGGCCTACACCTCGCTCCCCCCTCCTGCCCCCCCCCCCCCCCAACACTCCCGTGTCTGCAGCGCTTCCGACGGGGTCCGGGCGCCCGCGGTGTTTACCCCAAGTGACACCCTGCCGGGTCCACAAAATTCCTCAGTGCGCTGGAGAGACCCGGGGCGCGAGGGAGCCATGGCAATGCCCTGGCGCACAGCTCTTCCACAGACACCCCTCTCCGACATGGCTTCCGCCATTCAGCGATTAGAGGTCGTCTTCTGAACCCTCCACTCCCCTACTAGCCGCAAGTATTGTTATTACCATGGTCGCTTCGGTGCAGCAGCCAGGAATTGTCGACCTCCATGTTCGTGGGCGGGAAACTCACACTCCGTAGCTCACAGTGTGTGGAGGATGATGGGAAGGGCGTCCACCCAGCTTGTTGGGTGTGGCTGGGCCCGTATGGCTTCCTTTAGGCGTCTGTGGAAATGCTCCACCATGCCGTTGGCTTGAGGGTGATACGCTGTAGTACGCTGACGGCGGGTTCCCAGGAAAGCAAGCAGGTCAGCCCAAACATGGGACTCAAACTGCACGCCTTGATCCGTGATGAGAGTGACAGGCACGCCGTACAGTGCTACCCAACCCGACAGGAAATGAACAGCGGTACATTCCGCGGTACTATCAGGCATGGGAATAGCGGCGCCCCCACGGGTCACCCTGTCCACACACGTCAGCAGGTAATGGTGACCGCGGGAGGCCGGCACAGGACACACCAGGTCTACATGGACGGTGTGAAATCGCTGGGTAGGCGTGGGTAAGGTGTGGAGAGGGGCTCGTGTGTGTCGGTGAATCTCTGCCGTTTGACAGGCAAGACAGGCCCGTGTCCATTCTGTTGTATTCTTGCATGAAAGTAAAACTCCAAGTTGACGTGCAGGGATTTTATGTAGTGCAGTGAGACAGTACAGCAGAGTACACGCAGATAAAACAACATTGCGTAATATTAGTGAGGGAATCAACGTCTCACTAGAATATCCATGGCGGGGAAAACCCCAAGTAGGTACAGTAAGTGTATATCCCGAGTGCGACCAGTTAACTGACTCTGCTCGCCCTGTAACCCTAAAATTTATACATATAGAATGAACTACCCAAGTCTCGAACGTACCCGGCTGGAACACTGAATGAAAGAAACTGATACCGAAACAAGTCCTAGTTAAATTTTAACTACTATCATAGTTAGAAATTAGAATACCATAAAACCTCCCTGATCAGCCTGAGATCCATCGTCAAGGCGTCCCAGCTATAGGTCTAGTATCTGGCGGGGCTTCCGCGTCCGCTTTGATCGTCGTGGGTTTGTCTGGCCCATACTCCTCCTCCGGACTGCAATCCGCACTCTTTTCTTCAGCTCTTGAGATACCCCCCAACTCTGCTCTTGCCTCCAGCGCAGCCTTCAACTCCATCGGGTGGCCCAGTTATGATGGGAGACTCCTCATGGCCATTCCCCAGGTTCAGAGTCCACCTCTGACGTATATCGTGGTCGTAGCTGCTCTAGTGACGTCCTCCATACAGGCCCCTTCGGTAGAACCCTTACGTTGAAACTGCGGCTTCCAAACCGCTTCACGACGATAGCAGGCACCCAGCGCGGCTCTTTGTCTCGTCTTGGGCCGCAGTAGAGCGCGTAGAAAGGACCTCCTACTTCGTACAAACTGGCAACTCTGGCTACATGAGCACCCCCATCACGTGAATGCCTGGCGGCCTCCTTAACTTGCTTTCCTTGAGCCACATGGGCTGGAGATGGTAGTAGACTGTCAATCCGCGTGCGCTCTGACGATTGTTCAGTAGTTCACTTGGTAAAAACCCAAACTTGAAGTTGGTGTGCGCCTGTACTGCTTAAAAAACTCCTGTAAGGCAGCTTTTGACGGTAGCGAAGATTTTCTCACGCCTGCTTGAAGGTTGAATCAGGCTTCCGCAGAACCATTATTTTCTGGATGATTGGTGCTCCCGTCAAGTGGTGATGCTTCGTTTCCTTGCCCCAAAGTCTGGAACTCTTCGCTGAGGAAACTCGAAGCATTGTCATTACCAGCGTGTGTGGATAACCGAAGTGGGCAAAGTCCTGCTCCAATAGATAAATTGTTGCCTTGGATGATATAGACTGCGTAGAATAAATGCAGGGATACTTAGAATAAGCATCCGTCCACCACTACCAGTTTATCCCATGAAACTGATGGCATGATCGAGGTGTAAACGACTCCAGGGCTTTTCTGGCAGCATCCATGGGTGTATTGCTGGCTTCGCAGGTTTATTCTGGTGCTCGGCACATGATGAACAGTTGCGGAATTTTTTCTCAATATCACGATCAATATTCGGCCAGTATACAGCTTTTTCGAGCCAAAGCTGCTTCATTCGTTGCATCCCTAAGTGCCCGGGAGATGTGGGAGCTGGAGAAATGATCACAGAGGCTCGCGAGAATCACCATCTGGAACCATACAGCAGGCATCCGTTGCTCGTTGACAGTGACTCCGCCAGACCTCTAAAATTCTCCACGTTGCTGTCCTTGTCTTCCTTCCTCTCGGGTGGCCCAACTTCTCGACAATGCCGCATGATCGTTGATACCACTTTGTCCTTGGCTGACTTCTTCTGCAGTGTCGTCGCGTTTGCTAGCTTGATCTGGGTGTTTATCATGTTTGATGGCGCAAATCGTGTCCACATCATTGCCCACTTTCCTCCCCGTCAAACAGGAGCCCAGAAACCGGTAGGTAGGCGACTTAAAGCGTCCCGCATTCCCGTGGTGGGCAGTTTTCCTATATTCGATGGAATAGTCGTGCTGACTTAACTGTAATGCCCATCGACCCCATGAAACGCTTGTTTTGGGGTGGTGAATCTCGGCGCTTGCCGCCAAGATGTAACCCTTGTATCACTGTAGCGTCACAACGTTTATGTATTATTTCAGTAGACGTAACCTTAGTTCAGGAACAGTTAAAGTTGTAATAAAGTCTTTCAGGTTATTATTTCTTATTCTTCTAATCACATATATATTCCGGCCTTTGTTATGGCTCGGTAGCGTAAGGCTTGCGACACAAATAAAACAAGACACACAAACTTAGACAGAGATTGTTATGGGAACGAAGGACCAGGCACGTCCGAGGCGTGCCGTAGCGGAGGTGATTCTGTTGTCACGCCGAAAGGGAGGGCCCGTAGAGGAGATGACCGTTGACGATGATAGAGGTCAGGTCGCTGGAGAACAGGTCAACAGAGGCCAAAGTCCTTCAACGTGTATTCCCTGGGGTAGGTCCCTTAGGTAGGGTCGCCGACAAGACAGGACTGGTGGGAGCAGTCAAATCCCAAGCAACTCCCTGAGCTTCGTAAAAGGCCCCTGAGGTAGGGTTTCCCTGAGTTAGATAGCTCGTTTTGTCCGTCTGTGCCTCCACTACTACCTCCAAAGGAATGTGTCCCGACTCGCTTTAATATGGAATTATTAATAAAACATCTTAAGTATAAGTAATTGTTTGTTATCTAACGACCCAAGCCAAAAATTTGGTTACAGCCAGCCTTTTAGCAGCGAGGGCAGGATAGCTTTGGTTGGTCCAAACAACGCAAGTAGAGGTTTTGTGATCAGTTACCAGCACGAAGTGTCGCCCGTAGAGATACTGGTGGAATTTTTTTCAATGCGAAGACGATAGCTAAAGCCTCTTTCTGTATTTGGCTGTAATTGCGTTGACACTTTGAGAGTCCTTAGACACGTTGGCAATCGGTCGCTCACTACCATCCCGAATAGCGGTAGAACAGCCAGCCCCGATCCCGACGTTTGAAGCATCGCATGAAATTCCAATCGGGGTAGACTGATCAAAGTGGACCAACACAGTATCCGTAGACAGTAGTTCCTTCAGGCTCTGGAAGGAATCTTGCTCTTCTGCACCCCACTTCCCTGTAGAATCTTTCCTGGTTAGGCGATTGCAGGGGCTCTGTCACGGTACCAAATCCGGTGAAACTTTCCGTAGAATTGTACAGAATCCCAGGAAAGATCGAAGGCTCGTAGCATCTGTTGGCGCGGGCATCTTGATGACGTCGTCCACTTTGGTTTTCCCCTTTGCAACTCCTCCTGTGGATAACACGTGTCCCAGATACTCGATCTGGGGCTTCAGCAAAACTGCACTTCTCGCGTCGACAACGTAGTCCATTTGCATCCAGACGGTGAAGTAGACCACGGAGATTCCTTAAGTGCTCCGCTGCATTCGATCCGCTTACCAGTATATCATCCAGATATACTGCAACTCCGGGAAGGTCACTTGGGCACTGCTCCATTATTTCTTGAAATATCCTGGTGCAGAAGTAATGCCAAACGGGAGACGCATCTGCAGTAGTACTTTTTCGATGCGTACTTAGTGCGAGTTTTCGTTTACTGTCAGGACCCAACTTGATTTGGTTATATGCGTCGGCCAAATCTATCTTGGTGAAGCCGTATCCACCTCCCAGCTTGCGCCATCAAGTCCTCAGGGCGAAGCATCGGATGACGGTGAGGGTCCAGCTGCCGGTTGACAGTCACTGAGTATCGCCACACACTCGTATCCTGGCTTCACCTGCCCCGGAAGCATAGCCTTTCGCACCGGTACCACTGGTGTTCCATAGGCGTTGAATTGTACAGGTTTTCCAACACTCGTGGATATACCTGCATCGTAGGTTCGAGCCAAGTCATCTTGAATAGCAAATGGTAAAAGACCTTGGCTTGCAGAAATCGGCTGGGCATTTTGCTTAAACTGAACTTCCATTTTGAAGTCTTTCAAGCATCCCAGTTCAGGCCCTTTAACAAGTCGGGGAAGACATCACACACTCCTGACAAGCCCCTTCTGTAGTGATTTGTCTGGCTGGGTCGTGTTAACTGGTGTAGACAGATGATTCTTCCTTCGCTGACCCCCCGCAGGGAATTAACGACCTTGTCCACGAGATTTTGCATTTTGCAATGGCGTCCTTCCCAGCAGGTTAAGATTAGGGACTGAAGACACTATGAAGGGTATGATGCACTCCTGGTTTGAATCGAGCGACTTTGCAGTAGTCATGAACTTACCCAAGACGGGCATTGTGGTTTGCTCGCTGATTCATATCGCACAGTTAACAAACTTGTAACGCCGGTTTTCCAAGCTGTGTCCATATCTTCGGGATAGGAAGTTTCCTCCGGGGCCTGTGTCCAGCTCCACCCGACACTGTAATCCCTGTATGCTGATGGGAACTTCCAGCTTGGGAGCTTGGCATTCTCCATGGAAACTTGCTGGATGAGATCACGCTTGGAGATATGCTTCACTTCACCAGTCTTTTCCTGCCGCTCTTTTTTCATGCACACCAAATTGCAGATGCCCTTTGAAATGCAGAAGCTGCAAATAGCACCTTTAACCTCATAGTGAGCTTTTGTGCCCCGCTTTCCACACCGGTAACACTTAACCACCCTCCTGACGACTGTCGGCTGACTTGGAGCGCTTGTTTAGTCGCGACTGGTACTTGACACGGGTACTCGCGTCAGCTGGATCTTGGGTTTACATGCTTGGCAAGTGACCATACACAGTTTCCTTTTGCAACCTTGGCAGCATCCTCTACTTCGGTCGCGATCTGGATGGCTCGGGTGAAGTTCAGCTCATCATCCTTGATTTTAAAAAGGCCTTTAAAACGGGTTCATTTTTTAACAGAACAAATGAAGCGGGTGCGTAGCCCCTCGTCTTTTGGGGCCCGGGTCATGAGAAGTCACGGTAAGCGCTTTGTCGAATACGTGCGGCCAATTCCTGAATAGTTTCACCTGGCTTCCGTTGCATGTCACTCCCGAACTTAAATCGCTCACAATGATGAAACGTTTAGGGGCGAACTGGTCTTTCATGAAGGCGATAATCTCTTGCATAGTTAGCTCGTTGATATCCTTTGGGGGGGTCTGTTGGGCAGACAGGGTTAGCCGCAACTTATACACATGGGGACTGGTTGGTCAGGAAAACTTGTGCTTGCTTCTCTTCACACACTGAATTGCACCCATAAAGGTACAAAATCTCGCCCAGTAGTCCATCCACAGCTCAGCAGTTGAGTCAAAAGATGCGTAACTAGGCGTAGCCGATGTATGGACACAACCCTTGTTTAGTGCTGCTGATGGCTTCAATCACGGCTTACATTTGCTGCTGTTATTGCTGTTGCTGCTCCATCATCTGTTGCATCTGCTGTTGTTTTCTGTTGCAGCATAAGCTTCAAGAAGCCCCCATCTCTGCCATACTGCTGGTTTGACTGTTTGGATACTGGAGTCGTAAAACTGTTACTCTTAACAGTATCCCATCCTCGTCGCCCGAAAATCCCTGTTGTATTCTTGCATGAAAGTAAAACTCCAAGTTGACGTGCAGGGATTTTATGTAGCAGTGAGACAGTACAGCAGAGTACACGCAGATAAAACAACACTGCGTAATTTAGTGAGGGAATCAACGTCTCACTAGAATATCCATGGCGAGTAAATCCAAGTATGTACAGTAGTGTATATCCCGAGTGCGACCAGATAACTGACTCTGCTCGCCCTGTAACCCTATATTTTTTACATATGAATGAACTACCCGAAGTCTCGAACGTAGCCCGGCTGGAACACTGAATAAAAGAACGATACCGAAAAAAATCCTAGTTAAATGTAAACTCCCTATCATAGTTAGTAATTAGAATACCATAACACTTCCCTTTAATGTCACGTCTCATCCCAGGCCAAAACCGCTCGCCTGCTAATGACGCGATGGGTACCGGGTTTACCGGGTGGTTCAGGGAGCGGTAGTGATTAAAACACTGACCTGCGGTGTTGACGGGTGATAAATGGGCGTAAATTTGGCCACAAGATACGTCACACCAGAGTTTTTGGCCGCGGATTCGGGGATGTCGTGCAGGACCAGGTGAGCGCTGTTTGGCCCCTCAATCAGGACTTGCAACTCAGGTCTCCCTCGATCCTGTGTCGCCGCCAGGGCCACGTAATCTAGCCGCGCAGGCATCGTGGCCGCGGACATCATCCGGCGGGTTGAAATCACAGCGGGAGAGGGGCGTCGGCCACGGTATTGTCCTGCCCCGGGTTTATGGCGGATGTCTGTTGGTAAACTCGGATATATAAGCCAGCTGTCTGGAGACCCGGGGGTGAAACTTTCGCCAGATTGCACCATAGCGTGTGTTAATGGCTTGTGTTTCTGTCAATACTTGAAACTCCCTGCCCTCCAGAAAGTGGCGGAAGTGTCTCACGGCCTCATACACCGCCAACAGCTCCCTATCGAAGGCGCTGTCGAGGCTTTTTGAGAAGGCTCCAAAAGCTTGCTGAAGAAAGCGATAGGGCGAAACTTGGCCCCTCCACCTTCTGCTGGAGGACAGCCCCACCGCTTCTGCTGAGGCGTCAGTAGTGAGGACGGTGGGGACATTGGGGACTGGGTAGGCGAGGAGCGTCGTGGAAGCGAGTTGTTGCTTGATGCTGTTGAACGCTCCTCGGCTTCATTAGTCAACCTGCAGGGGCTTCGGTGATTTTTTTCTTTACCCCCTTCGGGAGGTCATGAAAGGGGCCGAGCCGAGCGGCAGTTTGGGGGAATGAAGCGAGGGTAATAATTAATAAAACCCCCAGAAATTCCCTGAGCTTCCTGACCGTACGAGGCCGTGGAAAGTCCGCGATCGCTGACACCTTTGCAGGAGGGGGATAAGCCCGCTGACGTGGCTCTGTGGCCCAAGAAGTCCAACGCCGGAGCCCCCAAACCACACACTTCGCTGGGTGGATCCTTAAACCAAACCCCTTTAAAGGAAAGTGAGCAACTGGCGCAGGTGGAGCTCGTGTTGTTGATGCTACGATGAGGCGACAAGGATGTCGTCGATGTACACCACGACGAAGTGAGTCCCCTAACTACTTTATCCATAAAGCGCTGGAAGGCCTGAGCCGCATTGGGGTAGTCCTAAATTCATGTAGGGGTACTCAAAACAGACCGAAAGGCGTCTTCACTGCAGTCTTTGCACGTCCTCGTCAGCCACGGGTATCTGGTGGAAGGCCTTTAGAAGATCGATCTTCGAAAAGACTGACCGCCCGTGCAGCTGCTGTGAAAATCCAACACGTGTGGAATAGGGTAACGGTCCGGCCGAGTCATGGCGTTGAGAGTTTCTGTAGTCGCCACGCGTGCGCCATTCGCCTTCTTGGGCCTTCGGTCCCATATGGAGAGGTGAAGCCCAGCAGCTGTCAAAGGGTCGAATGCATTAAGTGCTAAAACTCCTTTTTTCGACAACTGGAGGCGTTCAGGAGTCAGATGTCGTGGTCGAGCAAAAAAGGTGGGCCCGTCGTGGCGATGGTGTGTGTCACCTTGTGATCCCTGTTGGCGGGGCGGAGCGCTGAGAAGTGAGGAGAGGGCAGTCCTCGAGAAGAGCGTCGTACAGGACCGCCTGACGTAGGTGTGTCAGGAGGGGCGCTCGCCGCCCGCAGGTCACGGTAGGGATGACCGTGTCATTGGCCGATGCAGCAAACGTCCCGCGCCGGGAATCAACGAGCAAGTCGTGGGAGGAGAGGAATCCACACCCAGGATAGGCTGATCCACCTCAGCCACCACGAAGGACCAGACGAAGGGGGAGGCAGACGTGAAGGAGGGGGCGGAGAGTCCGGGGTACCATAGGTTTGGGGATTGGGGTGTTATTGGCGCCAAAAGGTCGTAAACGGTGCTGGGCTGGGCGAGGCGATCATCTGACGACGGCGGCACAACACTGACCTCCGCCCCGGAATCCCCAGGTAACGCATCCCCGAACAGCGTGTCGGCCACCCGAAGCACGTCCGGCGGCCAGGGAGTGGTGGCGACGGAGGCGGAGGCGCTGCAGGGGACTGGGTTTGGCGAGCGGGCGCGGGGGGATACGAGAATCTGTGGTGGGTTGACCAGGGCGGAGGGGTACGGCTGGACCTGTTTCAGGAGTTTGGGCGGCGATATGCTGGGATCGGGCGGGTTGTTCATCAGGATGACATGGCCCGGAGAGTGCCTCGCGATGGAGGCCGAGAGGTGGGGGCGGGAGACAGGTGCGCGTTCACCGACTTCCCGCGCTGGTCATTTCCCGCCACCCAACATGGAGGTTGACAATTCCTGGCTGCCGCGCCGAAGCAGCCATGGTAATAACAATACTTGCGGCTAGTAGGGAGTGGAGGGCTGAAAAGCGGCCCTCTAATCACTGAATGGCGGAAGCCATGCCGGAGAGAAGGCGTCCGTTGAAAAGCTTTTGCGCCAGGGCATTGCCATGGCCCCCTCTCGCCCCGGGTCCTCCCAGCGCACTAGGAATTTCGTGGAGCCGGCAGGGTGTCCCCTTGGGGTAAACACCGCGGGCGCCCGGACCCCGTCGGAGGGGCTGCAGGCACAGGAGTGTTTTGGGGGGGGGGGGCAGAGGAGGGGGGAACGAGGTGTAGGCCGCGATAATTTTTGTCAACGAGCTTCAAGTATTCATTGATGGTGATCGAGCATTCGAGTATTCATTGATGGCGTAAGTCCGCTAGCAGCACGCGGACTGGGTGGGGCATGAAGGTGGTGTGGCGGTAACGAAGCATATCCTCGGATAATGGGAAACCCGCAGCCCTGTTAAGGTCCTGCATACGGGAGAGGAATTCTGAAGGGCGACGTCCGTCATATTGGAGCGTGTCGAACTCGCTTCGTAAGCCTCGTACGACCTTCCAAGGGCGCGGACGAAAGGGCAGTTTTCACGCCTCATATTTTTTCCCGGGCAGCCGGGGGAGTTTGTAAACAAATGAGGAGATGCGGGCAGCGGGGCGTCCGACGGTATCGCCCTGACAAACGCCTGAAAATTGTGGAGATCCGTTATTTCCGGGGAGCCCGCTCACAAAGCTTCAAGGTATATAAACTAAGTGGCAATGGTTGTAGGTGAAAGCCGGGAGGTGGAGGGCCACCGTTTGTATCCATCGTGTCGTAGCTACACTCGAGGTCACCAAATTTTAGTATTCGCTATAGCTAGACACGGGTTACACCAAACATTAAGTTCGCACAAAAAATTTATTAGGATGGTAAGATGTCCTGAATTACAGCGGTAACCACGAAGACGAGGAGAGCGAATGTGGGGTTCTGTGGTGGTTATCTAGTGACTGCCCCGCTCCCCGCTCTCAGGACTAGAGGTGCGGGGAAAGTAGGTCACCAGCGAGTCAGGTCAGCCGCACCTGGTGTGGCGTGACATTTAGTGGTAATTAGGCAGCTGCGTGGCGCCCAACCTTGGGGTCATTACAATATGATGCTGAATCGCCCTACGCGTAGGGCGATCGCCTTACGGTTGGCAACATTGCTGGGGAGGGAAAATCGGCTACTGTATGTATTAGTGCAGGAGGGAATGATATAGGCAGAGTCGAGAGACATGAGCTCTTAACCCCTTGAGGCCCAGAACGTAATTTCCATTGTAATTTGGGTACCATTAGACTATTTTTAGCGACTATAAGCAATATTTTATAGATATGACCTGTTTAGTATCCTTGTCGACTAACTAATTTGGTATATTCAGTTACTTTTCGTAATGTTATTCCTCAACAACATACAACTTTTTATAGCAAAGGAAAGATCTGGGCGTGAAGGGGTTAAGGAGGTACAAGGAGGCCCTAGACAGGGTTAGAGACCTTGGAGGCACCCCTGTTGTGTGTGGTATCTTGTTTCGCAGGTATGGGAAGCCGGGATGGTGGTCTGAAGCTTATGCTGTGAACAGCTTGCTGGCTGATCATTGCATGAGGAACGGGTGGCTGTTTATTGACAACTGGGCCCGATTCTTCAGTAAGGACCATCTGTAGTACGCCAGGGACGGAATACATCTCTCCCATAGGGTGGCTGGTGTGTTGGCGTGGAGAGTTGAGAGTGAGATGGAGGTCAGAATTTTTTTTTAGAGGCCAGGAGGGTGTGAAGGTGAAGAGCAGTAATCATGATAGTCAAGGAAGGAATACAGTTGGTCAAGGCACGAGAAAGACAGTAGGATTAGGAATAAAACAAGGTTAAAAAGGACAATCAGCGTAAATTCAGCAAGTGGAACAATTGACAAGATGAAGAAGTACAACTTAAAGGTTTATTATACAAACTGTAGAAGTATTTTAAACAAGATAGATATACTGAGAGAAACATGAGGCGTATTTTGTGACTACAATACAAAGCAGAATTATACTGATTTAAGCTCCGCCCACTTATTTTCTACTCTTTTGCGTGTACAGAAAACTGAGCAGAGACACTCCCGGCACCAAAATATACTCTTTTCCCGGAAAAATATACAATTATGGGTGTGGGTGGTGGTTTCAAGAGCCTGGCCAATCAGATCGCGCGCATGAGGAAATCTTATCAAACCTCCTCCCGTAAATGTTTCTGTTTTCGTTTAATTCTCATCCAATTCAACATTCATAACATGCGCACGACATGCAAAGGATACTGTATTTAATTAGGAGTAGGTTCAACACGTTGATCGGATATATACAACAACTCAACAGATAATGATGTCACAAATATTAATATTCTCCAGCGACATCTGGGAACAATTTTTCCACTCCCTCCAATCTTTCAATGCGTCCGAACCTTTGTTAAGACTTGTGGCTAGCACGATAAAACTTGTAATTGGGCCATAATACACAAAAATAATAAACAATCTCTTTAGTAATAGTTATAATTACTTTAAAAATGCAATGTAACTGGTACATTTGTCATAACTTACACAGGAATGTCACCCAAAAAATGTACATAATGGATATACGAACACCTCCAGAAAGGCGAAGTGAGATGCTCTGAGGTGCTCTCAGGGTTCCTCATGCGTTCGCCGATTTCGGCAGCTGGCTGCCCTCTACGCATGGCTATAGCTCCGAAACTAACCACAGGATTTTCTTGAAAATAACCTCATTGTGATTCCCGCACAAAGTTACCAAACTTGTAGTAAACTTAACCCTTTCCTAGCCTAACCTAACCTAACCTAACCTAACGTATTTCTAACCTAACCTAACCTATAGCGGTCTGCCGAAAAGGGCGAACGCCTGGAAATTTGAGGCAGGAGCAGAAAAGAGAAAAGAGGAGAAGAGAAAAAAAGGGAATAAAAAGAAGGAAAGAAATGGAAAAAGAAAGGAAAGGGAAGGGAAAGGAAGAAAAGAGAAGAGAGGAAAAGTGATAAATGTAAATGATAAATTGTTGCTGTCTTCCATGATGCTCCGTACGTCTTCGAATTACAGTTGGTAATTTTTTTAAGGTTGTGAGAGCGAGGTCTGTCTGGCTCTCCCAGTGAATATACGATATATTTTCCTTCGGCTCCGTCTGTAGAAGCGTCTGGCAGCGCTACAATCGTATTTTGTGATGGCAAGCAGGGGCGGAGCTTAAATAAGTATAATTATACATCCACGAGGACGCACGAAATACGCCTCATGTAGTGTGGAAGATTTTGATATAATAGCATTAACAGAAACGTGGTTAGATTATAACAGGCCTATATGTCATGTATGTATCTTTCTCTACTAACATCTCCTTAACACGTATGTAGAATGCATGATGTATAATGTACTCATATTTGAAGGCAGATTATTCCTGACTGCCAACCCTGGATGGTGACGTCACGCCACACCCTGTGCTGTGGTGGACACAGCCGTGGGCTACCACGCCCAGACAGAAGACGCTGAGCAACGACCCAAGAAAGACTTGTATTTACCTAGTGGTGTTTTACAGGGCCTGACCTACACTCGTGTGGTCCCGTCTC
Organism: Chionoecetes opilio; assembly: GCA_016584305.1. Lineage (NCBI taxonomy): Eukaryota > Metazoa > Arthropoda > Malacostraca > Decapoda > Majidae > Chionoecetes > Chionoecetes opilio. Next base: position 107,726 of record JACEEZ010025849.1, on the reverse strand, counting down.
CGTATCTACATTTATCCAGTCTTTCTTTCAAGTTATGATTATTATTTGCCGATATCCCCTCCTCATTTAGTCCATTCCAAACTTTTACATTTCTATGAGGGAAGCTGTACTTCTTTGTTGTTCAGGCATCTCCCTTTTCCTAATTTTTTCGTATGTCCTCTTGTGTATCGACCTTCTCTTTGTTTCCGAGTCAGTCTATAGTCTCTCATTGTCTGTTTCTTCCATCTTTGTTATCAGTTTAAAAATTGTTATTAAGTCTCCACCTTCTCTTCTCTGCTCAAGTGTTGGTAACTTTATTTCCTTCAACCTTTCCTCATAAGAAAGTTCTTCTAGCTCTGGTACCATCTTTCTTGCCATTCTCTGTATCCTCCCCAACTTTTTTACGTGCTTCTATTTATATGGGGACCATACAATGGCAGTACGGTGGCAGTCTCAAATCGGTTTGATGTGCTCGGTGCTCTCGGGGACCCTGTAGAACTGTGGGATACCTTCAAACGTGAAACTCTACAGGCTGCCAAGGAGTGTATTGGGGAGCGCCCGAGGTCAAGGCGTGGTTTTGTCTCGACGGAGACGCTGAAGAAAATTGAGGAGAGTCGTGCTGCCAGGCTGGCTGGGAACCGGGACCAGCACAGGGCTCTGTCACGCCGGACTAGAACCCTCCTGGGGAGAGACAAGGAGAGGTATGTCAGGAGTCTCGCTGAGGATTTCGAGGGTCATTTGAACGCTAATGACCTCCGACCCGCCTACCGAGCCCTGAAGAAGCTCCGTTCCAAGTCTCCTTCTCGGGCGAGTGCTATCCGAACAGCAGATGGGCGCCACGTGTCGGACATGGATGGGCAGATGGCTCGTTGGGCTGAGTACTTTAGGCAGTTGTTCACGGTGGACCCTCCAACTGAGCAGCTTCACACCACTGGGTTACAGGCAGTGGATGCCGATCCTCCCATTGACGAAACCGCACCCTGTCTTGACGAAGTCAGAGAGGCTGTAGCAAAGTTGAGGGGTGGAAAGGCAGCTGGTGTTTGTAATATCAGTGCGGAGCTCCTCAAAGCTGGGGGTGAGGCCATGATCCGCGAGTTGCATGCTGTCCTGACTGCCGTGTGGCAATCAGGTACCATTCCTTCTGACTGGAAAAGGGGGCTGGTAGTCCCTATCTGGAAAGGGAAAGGGGACCGTCAGGACTGCAACAATTACCGCGGTATTACACTGCTCAGCGTAACCAGGCAAGGTGCTTGCCATCCTATTGCTGACACGGATTCGCAGTCATCTGGTGAAGCATCAGAGACCTCAGCAGTCTGGGTTCACGCCTGGTAAGTCAACAACGGACCGTATCCTAGCACTTCGTGTCCTGGTGGAACGCCGACGTGAGTTTCGACAGGGGGTGCTAGCAGCCTATGTTGATCTCAAGAAGGTGTTTGACTCAGTGCATCGTGAGTCACTTTGGGATCTTCTGCGACTTCGAGGGATTCCTGCAAGGACTATTGGTTTGATAACTGGTCTGTATTCTGGGACTGAGAGTGCTGTGAAGTGTGGTGCAGGTGTATCCAGCTTCTTTCCTGTGAATACAGGAGTGAAACAAGGGTGCGTCCTTGCCCCATCACTTTTCAACGCTTGTATGGACTGGGTATTGGACAAGGTTGTAGATCAAAGTGATTGTGGAGCATCCGTCGGCAACACCAAGATCATTGATCTTGTTTTTGCCGATGATGCAGTAATCTTTGCTGAGTCGCTGGAGGTCCTGGTGATGGCTCTCGAGGCGCTGCACGAGGAGGCAAAGCCTTTGGGACTTGAGGTCTCCTGGCTCAAGACCAAGGTCCAGGTGTTTGGAGACTTACTAGATGAAGCAGTACAGTCTGTTCATGCGTGTGGCGAGGACATTGAGATCTTGGAAAGTTTTACATACCTTGGTAGCGCAGTCCATAATGACGGCGGGTCACGTCAAGAAGTCTTACGGCGGATTGGCATAGCCCACGGTGTTATGGACTCGCTCAGTGGGAGTATTTGGCGTTGTCGGTACCTGTGCAGAAGGACAAGGATCCGGATCTTCAAGTCGCTTGTGATCCCTGTCTTACTCTATGGTTGTGAGACATGGACACTAAATAGTGATTTGAAGAGACGAATCAATGCCTTTGGTAATAAGTGTCTTCGCAGAATCATGGGGTATCGCTGGGATGATTACGTGTCAAATCAGCGATTGCACCGTGAGACTGAATCGAGGCCTATTACCTGCATAGTCCGTCAGCGCCAACTCCGGCTATATGGGCATGTGGCACGCTACCCTGAAACCGATCCTTCCCATCGGGTTGTATCTATAAGAGACAATCCGGCGTGGAGGAGGCCAAGGGGGCGCCCACAAGGCTCGTGGCTGGGGCAAGTTGATGTTTCTTGTCGAGAGCTGCTTGGTATGGGAAAGGAGCCTGCATGGGAACTCGCGCGTGGTGACCCCCGGGAGTGGCGTCGTAGGGTGGGCGAGGCGACGCGCCCCCCGGCGTATGCCCCCAATGATTGATACAATGGCAGCATATTCCTTTTTTGGTCAGATCATTGTAGTAATTGTCATTCTCATCACATTTGTGTCCATGTAATGAAATGCCACTCCAATATTATTTAACATCCTGTATGTATCTCCAAATATTATATTTGTATGTTTTTCTGGTTGTAGGTTATTCTGCATTATCACTCCCAAGTCCTTTTCTTCATGAACCTTTGTAATTACTTAATTTCCTATTTTATATGGCCTATGGCCATTTATATCTTTTCGCTTTTTCTAATTTCCATCACATGACACTTATTCACATTAAATTCCATTTCCCATCTTCTGCTCCATTCGTAGATCTTGTTCAGGTCATTTTGTAGTGTTTCACAATCTTTAGTTTTTTATTTCTCATAATAGTTTTGCATCATCCGCAAACAAACTAATATAACTTTTTATTTCATCAGTCATGTCATTGACATAAATCATGAATATAATTGGTGCCAACACTGATCCTTGTGGTACCCCCACTAAATACCTTTCTCCATTCAATTTTTCATCCTTTACTTCTGTTCTCATTTCTCTTCCTCTGAGATAACTTTCCATCCAGGTTTGATCATCCCTTTGATTCCTCCTTATTTTCCAATTTCCAAAGTAGCTTCTTTATCAATGCCTTATTAAGGTATAGATATACACAATCTGCCCATCCATCTCTTTCTTGTGTTGTATTAGTTACTCTTGTGTAAAACTTATTAAGTGGTCACACATGATCTCCTTTTCTAAAACCATACTGCCGGTCTGTTATTATACCTTCATTTTCTAAGTATTCCGTCCATTACTTCATTATTATTTTCTCACATATCTTGCATACTGTGCTAGTCAATGACAGTGTATTAGGATCTTGAATAGGTAGAGATTATAATTATTGTATGTATAACCCCAAGTATAAACCCAAACACGGGATGTGGTGTGATCATTTTTTTGTTTTCCCCCATATTTTCCAATTTTCAAAGTAGCCTCTGTAAAAACCCTTTTCAAATGTTTTTTCAAAGATATAATATACACAAAAAGCCCACCCATCTCTTTTTTGTTTTCAATTATTTTTGTGTAAAGCTTTTTAAGTTGTTCAACTGATTCTTTTTCCTAAAACCCAAAACCCGCGGGTTGTTGCGTTGCTGCCAATTTTCCTTTTAAAGGGGCCTATACAAATTGAGCTTAGGCAGGTACGTCGAAGTTCGACGGCAGATTGGCCTACCCCACGTTTTATGGACTCGTCAGCAGGAATTTTGGCGTTGCGGTTACACTTGTGCAGGAGGACAAAGATCCGGATCTTCGGGGCGCTTGTGATCCGTTTTACTCTTTTGGTTTGAGACAGGCCCTAAATAGCGACTTGAAAAAACAAACGATGCTTTTTAGTTCCAGACCGGGCCAGTATCGGTACCCCTGGGGTGATAAACACGAAGGTATAAATTTTTATAGGTGACTGTAAATACTTTAAAGATATGATAGCCTTCCCCCCACGGTAGCTGTCTTTTTTTTATGCAATGGGGGGCTACCCATAAAAAAAGTTTTTCAGCGTGACGCTCGGGGTTTTCCTCATTTTCTTTAAAATAAAATCACACGATTGTTGCGAAACTTTGGACACCTTGTAGAATTTGATTCCTCCAATTTGTTCCTAGGTATTTTCAAATTTTTTCTCAATTTTGGGTTACCCTAAAAAAAATTTTTTTGGGTTTTTTCCCAAAAATCTGGAATAACCCAAAATAGGGAGAAATTGAAAAATTATTCCAACGCTCTTGTAGCAAATTTGATTCTCTACAAGAGTTATTCCGGTAATTTCAAGTTTCCCCATTTTTAGGGGTTTATTTCATTTTTGGTGTTTTTTGTGTTTTTTGGGGATAATTTATTTTTGGGAAAGGGAGCAAAATAGTGAAGGGTTTTCCCAGTAAATGGTTTGTTTTTTTTCAGTAATGTTTAAGGGTGATATTTTTTTTCAGGTGTGTGGAGTCTGCGGCATAGCAACCCTCAGCGAGGAAGAGAGCACGGATACTGTATCACCCACTCTTGATGTGACAGCGTGCTCTGGTCACCACAGGTTTTGGACCCCTGGAACACATTGCTCGGGGCTGCAGAGATCGGCAGCTGATCCAGTCGGGAAGCAGCAAGGGCCTAAAGAAGGAGGAAACCACACATACATATCACCGTAAAGTCGTAGTTCTTTACAATGAAGAAGTCACGGGATTCACCCTTCCCAAGGGGTCAAATAGAATCAGCAAGCGCCCGCCCCCAGGAGGAGGGCATAAAGGGATGGGCCCAATATAGAGGGTGTATCCCAAAAGTATGTCTCTTCTGCGAGAACCCCAAGCAAGTACTGAAAGCGCAAAGACAAGGGGAGCCCTCATCGGGTTTGTTGACTCCGAGCGATGAAAAGATCCGCAGAGCACAACAAGGAAATTTTCCCCAGAGAACCCCTTTGGGTTTTTCTTAGCAGGCCCTTGTTGCGCAGGGGTCACTACCACAAGTCGTGCTAAACTCTCACAAAAGATGATTCCCCAGGGCCGCCAGGTCTGGTGGGGGAAAAATCAGGAAGAAAGCGAGGGGACCTACGAAGAGGTGAGATAGAACCCCTCGAGGAATCTTCTTTTTATATAAGGACTAAATTTTTCCCCAACCCAGAGGTACCCCATGATAAACCCCTTGGGTTTGAGAGACCCATGTGTCCGGGTATTATCCACTGAAACCGCGACAAAGAAACATTTCCCCAAAAGTTTGAACCGATTTTGGGGAATCCACGCTTTGTCCCAGATGAAAAAGGGAAAGTTTCTAACTATCCACGCAGCCTCTCAATGGAGCCCTTCCCCGAAAAGCACACAAAATACAAAAGATCTGCAAGAAGCAAAGCAGCTAATCTGAAGATATTTTAACCAAAGCAGGAATGCAGCGAGGAATGAGATCAATAAGAAAGATGTGAGTCGCCAGGGGCCTCCCGATAAGATCAGAATGTTATTCCTGCAGCAGTCACAATTCCTGCACACCCTGCGACAGGAGAGTGGTGTCAAACTCCTCTGAAAGAGCTCAACGTCTTCCCAATCCTTTGGGCAGTGATTTGGCTTGCTTTTTACCAGGGGCAAACAAAGCCCCCAAACACGTATGCTGTCCAATGCTGAAAATTTTTTGACAAAAAACACAGAACTGACCCCAAACTCTGAATCTTTTGGGCCCACTGTGGTCCACTCAAGTTTGAGGAGATCGATAAGCCCTGGACCCAGAAAGGGAATGTTCAAAGGAACTTTCACGCCAGAAAAATTACCCTGGTGTGCCACAACCCGGGCCCTTTTGGGGATAACATCGACAAATTGAAGAGACCAAATGGAGCAGGACTTCTCACAGAGTCAAGGGCATGCGTCCATTCCAGGTTGCAGGCCTGTGCCAGAGAAGGTCCTCCCAGAGTTTACAAGTCCAAGAAAAGAAGCATCCTCTGACCGCATAAATTTCTGCCAAATATACAAGTTGGGCGGGGGGCAGGGCCCCCAGGATTGAGACTGCGTTGTCGAAAATACCAAAGGGGCCCCGGATTCAAAGCCCCAAAAAATATTGGCTTCTTATCGAATGTCAGACCAGGAACCAGTCCATCAATTTGGGACTGGGTTCAACATAAAAACCCCAGAGACATTGCAGTGTCCAGGACACTGAAACTACCTCCCCAATTCAATGCTCCCGCAACAGAAATGTCACCTTTAAATGAAGTCTTGGAGAAAACGCATGCCATCATGCAGCCCTTTAAAGCTTAAAAGTTTGTGTGCGTGTTTGATCAAGCACTCTAGCCAAAAGCTGCCGAGGTTCCTGGAAACAAAGAAGTTCAAGAACTTATCATCAGGAGGGCGTCTTCCACACAATCTGCAATTCCTTCCACCATAGGGGAAAAGGTTTAGGATGCAGGTTTCCCTTTGAGATTGTTGTGAATCAGGTGATCGCAGAAGGGTAGTGTCAGGGGGGAGGGGGGCCGGGGTACAACAACTGAGACTGCCAAGCTCGTGTATGAACACTGAAGGCTGCATGAAAGGGGTTCCTTCCATGGGAAGAAAAAAATTCAAGGGACATAACCATTTGGGGGAAAACCCGAAAAACACAACAGCTTTCCACAGCAGTGTTCAGGGAACCTTCAAGATGATGGAGAGTGAAACATGCAATATCCGAACTCTTTTCCCAAATTTATCTTTAGACCCAAAAAAAATGAACACAACCTCTCACATTCTGGAGTATAACTGGACTGGTTGAGATCATGTGGACCTGTTCGAGCCTCCAAGAAGGCAACTGGGTGCTTCCCAGGAGCAATCCGAAGATGTACCGTGGGGTTTTTTCCTATACAAGGGAACTATGCCCGATTTCCTGACCCAACTATGCCCCCTGATGCTCGACTGCCCCTTTAACACCCCAAGTCCATGCACTTATGCAAGGGGTTTTCGGTCCCGCGGTAGCAAGAATCCCTTTTGGGCGGATTCCTTTTGGGCCAGGGGCCATCAAGAGACGATCAACAAAGACACCCAGAACCCGGGGGCACAAAAGGCTTACCGAAAAAGGGGGAGCTGGCCCAGGTACTACCTGACATCGGGTATCGCAGCAGATACTTGAGGCAGCTCAGGGCCATGGTGTAGGCAAAAATATACTGACTTTCAGCCACCCCGACCTACAGATGCCAGGGTTAGAAGAGATGAGGCCGATGCCAATCTTTAGTTAATGATGGGGAAACCCCTGGTTGAAAACCCCTTTAACGCAGAGCAAAGGGGAATTTTTCGTTTTTTCAACTGCGATACAGCCACCAGAAAATTTTCCAAAGACCTTCAGGGGCCTACAGAATAGGAGAGGATGCTATCAAGCCTTCAAGGAAGAGCGCCCGGGGCCGATACGCCAATATACATTTTATGACACGATGACAAGACGAAATGGAACTTTTACTAACACAAAAGAAGCCACGCCACAAGGCCCTGAAAAAAGGCTATCTTGAAGGCTGAAGGAACCTATTTGGCCAGAGATCCTTTTTGCGAGAAAAAGAAAAACTCAAAAAGAGTGATTCTTGGCTCATCCCCCGGGGGCCCTTTTCCATGGGCATTGACACGGGGTGGGTCCCCTCCGCAAACAACAAGGCTGCCCCAGCAAAGGGGGTTGGAAGGGTTTTTTCTCCTGCAGAGGTGACCCGAAACCCCCGCTACCATAATTTTGGGGGGGGGGCCCGGGCCCGAAACTGAAGGGAAACACAACACTTTTTCACAGCTTGCAGGCCAGCACTGAGCACGTTGTCATAGGGTGCTAAGAGCAGGCGCATTTTATGTGTGTTTGACGTCTACAAGGAGACATCCATCAAAGATCAGAACGGCCAACAGAAGTGCAGCACGGGATCCCTTTCAAGAAACATTAAAAAGGGACAACATCCAGCATGGAGAAGTTACTCGGTAGTTTCCCCAACAAGGGAAGTTCATCAAGTTCTGTAGAAGAATGGAAAAAAACCACAGCACAGGGGGAAGCCGAGGGCAAGGAGCTTATGTCACATGTGAGCAGCTCGCTTCCCAAAATCCCCAAAGAGCAGTGGGGAAAAGGGGCCCCGGCTTAAAATCAAGTCAAAGAAAAGCGACACACGCCTCCTCTCCATGCACTTCATGCAGGAAATTGGGGACAAAATCGTCATCATCACTGCAGAGGATAAGACGCATGGTCCTGCTGGGCATGTGCCCAAGATCCCATCCCCTTTCCAGAAGTGCGGGACGAAGAACCGGACAAGATTCCTGGATATACCACAAAAAGAGCCGTACACGGGAGGAGCGTGTGTGATTCTTGATTGGTATGCATGCCCCTTTAAAGGGTGTGTCCGTCAGTGCATTCGCTGGCCGGGGAAGAGAAAGAATTTTAAGCAGGTGAAGATGGCAAGACATACCGGATGCTTTTTCCCCGAATTGGGGGCCTCATGGGAAGTGTTCCTGAACTCTTTTTGAAGCTACGGGAAAAAACCCCGCCCCATGACCTGCCATCTACCCACAAAACTGAGGGGAACAAGCTTCGGTATGAGCTGTTCTGTGCGAGACGTGGGAGGTGGGTCAAGTAACTCCCTCCTTGTGAGGACTGCCTTTCATGCATGCACACGTGCAAAATACCCGGCTGCGTCTGGGGAGAAGTCTGCAGAGCCAGCCTTTGTTTTCGAACCCAACAGACTGGGCCCGGTACAGATGAGGGCGGCAAGCTTGTGTCAAATGGTGCGAGGTACCCGCCCAGATGCTTTTTGCGTATTCCCGAAGTTTGCGGTCATTTCGAACTCCCTAAGTGCACTTGCCTCAGCAATGGCCAAGTGTCGGCATGTGCAGGGTTTCAGCGCCAGAACAAGGCTATTTAAGAAAGCCGGGAAAAAATCAGATTCCGAGTCTGAGAGTGATATTGAGGAGATTAAAATTTGGCCCTAATATAAATACAAACCCATGGGTGTTTGTGTTATTTTCGGACTTTATTAAATGGACAATTTCTATATTCATTTAGTGACATTAGGATTCCTGTCCCCCCAATTTTACATTTTAAAAAAATCTAATTTTCGGGGGGGTGTCTATTCAAGAATGATAAAGACCTTTAAACTACCAGTGTGCAAGGGGTATCATATCAAAACATAAACTAGAGACATGTAGCAAGCTAAAAACACCTAAGAGAATTAGTCACCCCGGGTGGTACCGATATCCCAAAATTCGGGTCTTGGCTCATGGACTATTTGGTAATAAGTGTCTTCGCAGAATCATGGGGTATCGCTGGGATGATTACGTGTCAAATTAGCAATTGCACCGTGAGACTAAATCGAGGCCTATTACCTGCATAGTCCGTCAGCGCCAACTTCGGCTATATGGGCATGCGGCAAGCTACCCTGAAACCGATCCTTTCCATCGGGTTGTATCTGTAAGAGACAATTCGGCGTGTAGGAGGCCAAGGGGGCACCTACAAGGCTCGTGGCTTGGGCAAGTTGATGTTTCTTGTCGTGAGCTGCTTGGTATTGGAAAGGAGCCTGCATGGGGACTCGCGCGTGGTGACCCCCGGGAGTGGCGTCGTAGGGTGGGCGAGGCGATGCGCTCCCCAGCGTATGCCCCCAATGATTGATTGATTGATACAAATTGAGGGCTTTCTTGACAGCACAGCACAGAGGAATCACAATAATAATTAGTACAATAGGAGTAATGATAGAGGGATAATGTACATAAGGATTTATGTAAACTGGTAGGGAATCCTGTACAGCAGCTTTTAAATGCGAGGTATTAGAAAAGGTGAACTCGGAAAGGCTGTTAGTAGTATACTTGATACAAGAGAAATTTCCATTTTCAAGCTTTCAATGGGAAAAGTTTTACATGAAAAATTAGCAGTAAAACCATGGTGTAATGTAAATGGGAATAGTGTCAGGTTGATGGAGCGCACATGACAAGCGACAAGAACCGCGAAGGGACCTGACACTTCCTTGTATTCAGTGCCTTCAGGGGGCACACTACAAACACAAAGAAAGGTTTTGTAAAAAAGAAATAGTGATGACAGAAGAATGATCGATGAAATATTTCTTTAGGTGCCAGGTGAGTATAACTGTATAAGGGCACAAAGACAAGGCCTTAGAAGCATCTTTCTGGGTCAGCAAAACTTCACAAACCCCAACCGTTATGGGCAGAAAGGCAAAGAGGGAGGCTGGACAATGAAATACATGGAGATATTCAGTCTTACATTTTTGAAAATCAGATAAATGACCAATTGCGTACAACGTGAAGTCTTTAGATATTAAAATCATCGATTGAGGCAAGTTTACAGTCATTACTGTTTCATTCTCTGGAAAAGGAAACCGTTCAATCTGATGAACTTCAAATATGTCCGGTGATTGAAAGGCTACCGTATTTTACAGCTTATAAGACGCACTTTTTCCCCTAAAAAATTCCATGAAAAATACTCGTGCGTCTTCCAAGACAAATGTTATAAGAGGTTAGTTTAGGTAGCTATTCAATTCAGCCTCTTATATGATGTAACCTCAGTACTTACCTGTTAAGAGTACGAATACCATAAGACATTCAAATCAACTGATCTGTCCTCACCCTGTGATGTAGGAACTACGGGGTAGTTCCTGTTACTTAACACCACCTACATCCACCTCTCTTCCCCTCCATGAATTTATCCAGACTCCTTTTAACCCGGGAACTGCGTGAGCTTTGAATTTTCCCGGGCCCCCAGTGCAGTATAGTGAGCGAAAAAGTAACCTTTACAGAATTGGATGAAAATTACATCAACGTCAAGGTAGTAAAAATCCGCATCCGACAATATATCTATTTTTAACCCATACGTATGGAGTTGTGGTGTGGTTGTGGTCGGGAGTTGAAATATCTGGCGCGAATGGCACCAAACCGCTTGCGAGTGACTACTGAGGTGGGGTGATGGAGTAAATGGAGTTCATTGGAATTAGTGTGGCCACTATCCTTCCGTGGTTCGGACGAGGCCACACTAATTCCAATGACCCCTTCGCTTTACGGAGGTATTCTGTTCCCCCTTTTATGCTGCTACAAAACTTTTTACTCCTACAATCCACTCCGTTCCACTCCCCCCCCCCCTCCCCCTCCTCTAACTCACTGCTACTATCCTACCGTGGTTCGGACGAGGCCACATTAAATCCAATGACCTCTCTGCTATACGGAGGTAATCTTACCCTTTTTTACGCTGGTGCAAAACTTTATACTCTTACAATCCACTCCGTTCCGCTCGCCTTCCCCTCACTATCCGTGGTTCGGATCCCACGAAAAACTGTAGGTCCCTCCGCTCTACGGAGTCCTTCTTCCCCTGTCCAATCTTTGGTAAAAATAAAGCAAAACAAAAAAACACTTTTAATCTCAGACTTCTTTCACTAAATTTTTCACATATTCCTTCCTCCTTGTGGTATATGTTGGACGCGGGAGATGAGGTGGAGAATGACGCCAGCCGCCCGTGCGGGGTGCCGAGGCGTTTGGGGGTGTGCGCGCGTACATGGCAGTGACAGAACAAGCAAAAACTATAACCCAAATCAAGACAAGCAACAAACAACAAAAAACAAAAACAAGATAAGAAGAAAGAAGAGAAGAAGAAAGAAAAACGAAGAAAACAAGTCAAGCCTGAAGAAAGAAAGAGAGAGAAGAACAAGAAGATCAAAACAAAAACAAAACTGAAGAACCCTGTGGTGGGCGGCGGGGGTGGGCGCGGGGTTGTCTTGGGTGTGTCCGGGGCACCATCTTCCGAGGCCCATGTCCTGCCAAGCCGTCCCAGAGTGGTTTCTGTTTGCTCGTGCGAGATAGGAAAGAGTGTCGTTAGGTCGAGATCGACTCACAACAACAACATACAAACACACATAGCACCTGGGTCAAGCCCCGGAGACTTTTTCTCTTACTAGCCTCCTTTCTCTCACCCATCTATTCTTCTCCCTGTCCCCACTTCCCCATCTCCTGCTTTCCCTTTTATATTCTATTCTATTCTTGGAGTAAGTGGTGGAGGGAGTCTGGAGTAATTGATAATACAAAACGCTCTATATTTCGCCTATAAAGCACTCTGATGGCTCTTTATGTGTATAAACTTATATCAGAAGGCTCTTGTGAGGAATATACACCACAAAATAAGGCGTACGTAGAGAGTAAATAGCAAAGTAAATGAAAAGTATAAGCGTACAGCGTTGTTAGGCAGATGGTGGTGTGTGGTATCGAGAGCTGACATCTCGGCCTACATGTGACACAGTTTGTGGACTTCTACGAATATTGGCGAGGTTTTTGTATGCGCTTGAAAATCGCGCTTCCGGAAGGCATGCCACAGTCGCTCAGGAGAGCCTTCCGGAAGGCATCCCGCAGCCCACGAGTTCAAGATCCCTATCGACTCTGCACTGAGTGGATAGGAGAATGCTATGTAAGGTATTGGAGACGATTGGCATGAGTGAGAAGGTTGTTAAAATAATAAGCAGTATGTATGAGAACACACAGGCCAAGTTCAGTATGGGTGACCTCGAGACTGGATGGGTGAATAGTAAGAGAGGAGTAAGACAGGGCTGTGTTCTTTCTCCTCTACTTTTTGGATTATATGTTGAGGAAATGGCAGTGAGAGTGAAGCGTACAGGTCTGGGTGTGAAAATTGGAGATGAAGTGTTGAGTGTACTGATGTATGCAGATGATGTGGTGATCCCTTGTGAAAACCACAATGAGCTACAAGAGATGCTGAATGCTGTGACTGAGTATGGAAGGGACTTCAAAGTTAGGCTCAGTAAGGAGAAGAGCCAGGTGTTGGTGGTGAATGGGGATGACTCTGATGATGACAGGATTTGGATGGTGGGTGGGAATGAAATAAAGAGAACGAAAGAGTACAAGTATCTGGGTATTTCGTTGGATGATAAAGGATGTGAGAAAACTAAACATGAGAGGATAGCTAGAGCCAACCAGTGGGTTGGAAGGCTAGGCAGTGTGGTAAGATGTCGGGCCAACAAGTATGAAGTGGTGAGAGGACTATGGAAGGGTGTGGCAGTCCCTAGCATTATGTATGGCCTGGAAACAATGGTGTGGTCTAGGAAGGAGTTGGACAGATTGGAAGTAACACAGAACAAAGCAGGCAGAATAGCATTAGGTGCCAATAGGTATGTGGCAGTGGAAACGATTAGAGGAGACATGGGATGGAGCACGTTCAAAGAGAGGATAGCAAAGGCAGGACTGAGGTACAGAGCTAGACTGCAACGAATGGATGACAGCAAGTGGGCAAGTAAGGTTTGGGACTGGAATATGTATGGGAAGTGGATGAAAGACTCAGTAAAAGTGGAAAGATGGACAGGTGAACTGGAATGTTTGTGACGGAGTGATGAGACATGGGAGTATGGCTGTGTGCAAAAAGGAAATAAATAGGAGAGTGGAAGAGAAAGGGAAAGAAGAATGGCTGAGGGGAATGATTGAGAAATCAACACTGGAATGGTACAGGAGAAAGGACCAGCCACGGAATGAAAGGTTCTATGATGGTGGCTATGGAGGGGATTTACTCTTCAGAGCCAGGACAAAGTCGCTGGAGGTAAATAGTCGTATGTACAGATGGAAGAATGGTGGCAGCAAGGTGTGTGTGATGTGTGTGACAGGAGTGGATGAAACCGTGGAGCACTTGATGCTGGAATGTGAACGATATGAGTATGCTAGAACAAAGATGTTGGAGGTAGTGGTAGGAGAGGTGGGAGTGGAAGAATGGAGAGAGATGAGAGACAGGAGTGTGGAGATGGAGTACCTGCTGGGGTTGTGTGCTGAGTGGAGGAGTGACAGTCGTGTGATTGAGAGTGTAAAAGAATTCTTGGAGAATTCTTGGAGAGCACGTATGAGAGAGAATGAGAGGCAGGGGGCCCCTCAGTGATGGGGGACCCAGTGTGGGGGTGGTGCTGGGAAGGGGAAGGTGAAACACCTGGCTGTGTTTCACCCCCCCCCCCCATCTCTTTTGCTTCTCTCCCAACAGATTACGCGTGTAGGAGAACGCCGGAACAAAGGCTTCACCGACAGCATCCGCTGGGTGACTCCCAAATCAAGATCAAGATCAAGATCATGACAACCTGACGACTGAGTCCATTTCAACAGCGCCAACTATCGTCTGCTAGTGTTGATGTATCATTTACCACCAGGCTGTCACACGTATCACAAGCTCTTTTTAGTCCTGGAAATTATCACATACAAGCTAGAAGTTGTACGATACGCCAAAGAACATAGGAACAGAAGCAGCAGAAATGTTATTGAATTAATGCTAAAAAGGGAAAATGTGCCAGACATCAGAGGTCATATGGCACTATGGCAAAGCATAATAAAGGGGAGGGGTTATAGAGAAAGAGTGAAACGGTGAGGGAAGGGGAAAGGAACGGAACGTTAAAGCAGAATGGCTAGATCAGAGGAAGGATGTGTATTTGTTGGGGGAAGAAGATCATAAATTGGGAATTGGGACAGGGGGTGAGTAAGGAAATTTCTGTGAGGCAGATAACTGGAGTCTTATAGCAAAAATTCAGGAGACAACGGTCTTGTCTGTGGGATCGGAAGTCGTGAATGTTCCAATGAAGAACAGACAGAGTGTAGAGGTCAGCGGGTGATGATAGTTGGAATGGTAGCGTCCGGAGTAGAGGGGTTAGCAGAATCAGGGATATCAGGTGGGGGATCAAGTGTACTAGGTGAAGTACAGTCAGTAGGGTCCGGGGGGCGAGGGGACAGGAATGGGGATTGTTGAGACAACAGGGAGTCGCGTGTACACCCAGGAGGGAGGGTAAGTTAAGAATAGACTTAACCCACGAGCGCATGGTACCCTTTGTTATTAGTAGAATCATTTTATTTTTACATATCTAGTAGATATTGGCCTAAAACTGATGACTATGTATGATAGGTTATTCTTCATCCATTTGTAATGGAGTTATGTAGCGCCCATTTAAATGGGCATCATGGAGGTACATCCTTCCCGCCAAATTCAAAGTGACAAGATGCATCGTAAATATCTACGCCTTTTATGTCTATAAAGGGTACATATAATTCTCTTTCCTTAATTCAACCTTTATTATTCATAAGCAGCGTGCTTTTAAAAAATAAACATATATATTTTTAATATAAGAAATGTTTTCTATGAAAAGTAATTTTCTACATACTCCTCACAACTACAAATTTGATCACTGTCATCCTCTTTCACTCTTCTTGATGTCTGACAGAGAGACATCTCTAACTTTATCCTTCCGCATTGTCCCTGTGAGGTTAACATCTGCTTTTCTGAATGACTTAAGTAGATGCAGTGTTGTAAAATTCATAGTTGTCAATATATTCATTACTTCCTGTAGGAACAACTCTCTTAACAAAGTTCTCCACAACAGATTCACCTATTGTTCGGCCTTCTACATAACTAGTTTCCTTTCCTTCATAGAGTTTGAAGGATATTAGTAAACCCTCGGAGGAGCACAAACACCATAATTGATATCCAAACATTGTTTTTTCTCTGATGAATTGTTTGAATCCATGATGACCATAGTAAGGTTCCGTGGCTTCATCAATTGCCCTTGTCATTGGAAGCGGCTGGGCTAGGGTCATGAACATTTTGTTAAAGTTTTCAATTAGTGGTCGTATCTTGAATAGGATATCTGCAGGTATCAAAGTGTAGGCTGCGAACAATATCCTCAAACCTGTTGAGTCTCATACCACTTTGAACAACAGCAAGGCATCGGGTGTCAGCTTGGCTGGACCAGAAGAGCCGTCTGTTTGGGACTGTGTTATATCCTGACAAAAGGAAAACGCCAAATACCTGATAAAGCTCTTCTACTGTAACAGATAACTCTTTACTAAACGTTACTTGATGATAAAGATTTGTTTCTCTCCAAATTATTTACATCACGTCATTATCCCAAATTATTTATTATCATTATCGTCTGTATTCTGGGACTGAGAGTGCTGTGAAGTGCGGGGCAGGTGTATCCAGCTTCTTTCCTGTGAATACAGGAGTGAGGCAAGGGTGCGTGCTTGCCCCATCACTTTTCAACGCTTGTATGGACTGGGTATTGGACAAGGTTGTAGATCAAAGTGATTGTGGAGCATCCGTCGGCAACACCAAGATCACTGATCTTGTTTTTGCCGATGATGCAGTAATCTTTGCTGAGTCGCTGGAGGTCCTGGTGATGGCTCTCGAGGTGCTGCACGAGGAGGCAAAGCCTTTGGGACTTAAGGTCTCCTGGCTTAAGACCAAGGTCCAGGTGTTTGGAGACTTACTAGATGAAGCAGTACAGTCTGTTCATGCGTGTGGCGAGGACATTGAGATCTTGGAAAGTTTTACATACCTTGGTAGCGCAGTCCATAATGACGGCGGGTCACGTCAAGAAGTCTTACGGCGGATTGGCATAGCCCACGGTGTTATGGACTCGCTCAGCGGGAGTATTTGGCGCTGTCGGTACCTGTGCAGGAGGACAAAGATCCGGATCTTCAAGTCGCTTGTGATCCCTGTCTTACTCTATGGTTGTGAGACATGGACACTAAATAGTGATTTGAAGAGACGAATCAATGCCTTTGGTAATAAGTGTCTTCGCAGAATCATGGGGTATCGCTGGGATGATTACGTGTCAAATCAGCGATTGCACCGTGAGACTGAATCGAGGCCTATTACCTGCATAGTCCGTCAGCGCTAACTTCGGCTATATGGGCATGTGGCACGCTACCCTGAAACCGATCCTTCCCATCGGGTTGTATCTGTAAGAGACAGTCCGGCGTGGAGGAGGCCAAGGGGGCGTCCACAAGGCTCTTGGCTGGGGCAAGTTGATGTTTCTTGTCGAGAGCAGCTTGGTATGGGAAAGGAACCTGCATGGGAACTCGCGCGTGGTGACCCCCGGGAGTGGCGTCGTAGGTTGGGCGAGGCGACGCGCCCCCCGGCGTATGCCCCTAATGATTGATTGATTATCCCAAAACACTTTAAAAATATCAACAGGTGTCAGTCCTTCATCTAACCATTTGTTCAACACAGAAGGTTTGTGTACTCCGTGTACTAATGGTAGTATTCCATTCAAGTTTTCAGTGCAATATTAATCCCATGTGTATGTAAGCTTATTTTTTTCACGTTTTTGCTTTGGTGGTTGAGGCTGTCCTTCAGTTTCCTTAGGTGTTATGTCCTGCGAATATTCAGGAATGTTTAACTCCATGGTCCATGCTGCAGAGGGCTCCAGACGTGAATTTATATTAGTTAATTCTATCTTAGGTCTTCCTAACAGTCTGGCTCCAAGAATATTAATTTTCTTCCCCGACGTCAACAATATCCCCACTTGGATCATCAGCATCCGACTCAGCCGGATCACCGACATCAGGAGGCTCTAGTGCAACGTCAATACTTGTGGCTTGTTCCTCTTCAAGCAATGAATACAAATACTCAACTGCCTCCTCAACATTCTTGAGGAACCTGAACGGAGACCCAAACTCAAATGATATACCAATGCAATTAACCTTATAAATGATGTGTCAATACATTAAATTTAGAGTATTCGACTGTAGGTAACATAAAACAGGAGTATATACCACAGTGCATTACTAAATGTTAAGTGTTCCTTGTTTGAAAACACATATGTGGTGGTCACCTTTCCCCAAATACTCCATGATGCCCATTTAGATGGGCATCAATTTTCAAATTCATACAGCTTCCATAGAATAAGCAGCAGAGGGCAGCTACTATATTTACATAGTAGTACAAGGCTTTGTGCCCTAAACAATCCCTCTATTACTTGAAATGAATGAACGAATATATATACATTTACTTAAAACTTACTTATCGCGGGGCATTTTGAAGAAATTCTTCGAAGGGTCCTATTCCTCCTCTCCTCCAGCCTTTGTTTACGTTAAGTATAAAAATCTGGGGGCATGAGGCTAAACTTTAACGTTTGTTCTATGGGACGATTAAGAAAAAACGAGTTTTAGAGGACGAACTAAAAAATAGCAGGATATTGAATGTTGCCAACTTTGCGCCCATTTAAATGGGCAGCATGCGCTCGTGGGTTTTAATTAACAGCGGGATGGTTAGAGGTAGTAGAAGAGGGAGAGGACATAGGGTGATCAGAGGGAAGGGGAGAAGGGTGCAGTGGGGAGAATGATGGAGAAGGTGGGGAAGAGGAGGAGCAGGGGGGAAGTTGGGAGTCAGAAGGAGGAAGAGGGGTAGGCGGAAAGTGGGAGGGAAGAGGATGTATCTCAGCTGAGACTTTGAGAGCTAAGAAAGAAGGTGGGGATGATGAGGCGGTGTTTTGGGATAATCAATCAATCATTAGGGGCATACGCCGGGGGGCGCGTCGCCTCGCCCAACCTACGACGCCACTCCCGGGGGTCACCACGCGCGAGTTCCCATGCAGGTTCCTTTCCCATACCAAGCTGCTCTCGACAAGAAACATCAACTTGCCCCAGCCAAGAGCCTTGTGGACGCCCCCTTGGCCTCTTCCACGCCGGATTGTCTCTTACAGATACAACCCGATGGGAAGGGTCGGTTTCAGGGTAGCGTGCCACATGCCCATATAGCCGAAGTTAGCGCTGACGGACTATGCAGGTAATAGGCCTCGATTCAGTCTCACGGTGCAATCGCTGATTTGACACGTAATCATCCCAGCGATACCCCATGATTCTGCGAAGACACTTATTACCAAAGGCATTGATTCGTCTCTTCAAATCACTATTTAGTGTCCATGTCTCACAACCATAGAGTAAGACAGGGATCACAAACGACTTGAAGATCCGGATCTTTGTCCTCCTGCACAGGTACCGACAACGCCAAATACTCCCGCTGAGCGAGTCCATAACACCGTGGGCTATGCCAATCCGCCGTAAGACTTCTTGACGTGACCCGCCGTCATTATGGACTGCGCTACCAAGGTATGTAAAACTTTCCAAGATCTCAATGTCCTCGCCACACGCATGAACAGACTGTACTGCTTCATCTAGTAAGTCTCAAAACACCTGGACCTTGGTCTTAGCCAGGAGACCTCAAGTCCCAAAGGCTTTGCCTCCTCGTGCAGCGCCTCGAGAGCATCACCAGGACCTCCAGCGACTCAGCAAAGATTACTGCATCATCGGCAAAAACAAGATCAGTGATCTTGGTGTTGCCGACGGATGCTCCACAATCACTTTGATCTACAAACCTTGTCCAATACCCAGTCCATACAAGCGTTGAAAAGTGATGGGCAAGCACGCACCCTTGCCTCACTCCTGTATTCACAGGAAAGAAGCTGGATACACCTGCCCCGCACTTCACAGCACTTTCAGTCCAGAATACAGACGATAATGATAATAAAATAATTTGGGATAATGACGTGATGTAAATAATTTGGAGAGAAACAAATCTTTATCATCAAGTAACGTTTAGTAAAGAGTTATCTGTTACAGTAGAAGAGCTTTATCAGGTATTTGGCGTTTTCCTTTGTCAGGATATAACACAGTCCCAAACAGACGGCTCTTCTGGTCCAGCCAAGCTGACACCCGATGCCTTGCTGTTGTTCAAAGTGGTATGAGACTCAACAGGTTTGAGGATATTGTTCGCAGCCTACACTTTGATACCTGCAGATATCCTATTCAAGATACGACCACTAATTGAAAACTTTAACAAAATGTTCATGACCCTAGCCCAGCCGCTTCCAATGACAAGGCAATTGATGAAGCCACGGAACCTTACTATGGTCATCATGGATTCAAACAATTCATCAGAGAAAAAACAATGTTTGGATATCAATTATGGTGTTTGTGCTCCTCCGAGGGTTTACTAATATCCTTCAAAACTCTATGAAGGAAAGGAAACTAGTTATGTAGAAGGCCGAACAATAGGTGAATCTGTTGTGGAGAACTTTGTTAAGAGAGTTGTTCCTACAGGAAGTAATGAATATATTGACAACTATGAATTTTACAACACTGCATCTACTTAAGTCATTCAGAAAAGCAGATGTTAACCTCACAGGGACAATGCGGAAGGATAAAGTTAGAGATGTCTCTCTGTCAGACATCAAGAAGAGTGAAAGAGGATGACAGTGATCAAATTTGTAGTTGTGAGGAGTATGTAGAAAATTACTTTTCATAGAAAAACATTTCTTATATTAAAAATATATATGTTTATTTTTAAAAGCACGCTGCTTATGAATAATAAAGGTTGAATTAAGGAAAGAGAATTATATGTCCCCTTTATAGACATAAAAGGCGTAGATATTTACGATGCATCTTGTCACTTTGAATTTGGCGGGAAGGATGTACCTCCATGATGCCCATTTAAATGGGCGCTACATAACTCCATTACAAATGGATGAAGAATAACCTATCATACATAGTCATCAGTTTTAGGCCAATATCTACTAGATATGTAAAAATAAAATGATTCTACTAATAACAAAGGGTACCATGCGCTCGTGGGTTAAGTCTATTCTTAACTTACCCTCCCTCCTGGGTGTACACGCGACTCCTGTTGTCTCAACAATCCCCATTCCTGTCCCCTCGCCCCCCGGACCCTACTGACTGTACTTCACCTAGTACACTTGATCCCCCACCTGATATCCCTGATTCTGCTAACCCCTCTACTCCGGACGCTACCATTCCAACTATCATCACCCGCTGACCTCTACACTCTGTCTGTTCTTCATTGGAACATTCACGACTTCCGATCCCACAGACAAGACCGTTGTCTCCTGATTTTTTGCTATAAGACTCCAGTTATCTGCCTCACAGAAATTTCCTTACTCACCCCCTGTCCCAATTCCCAATTTATGATCTTCTTCCCCCAACAAATACACATCCTTCCTCTGATCTAGCCATTCTGCTTTAACGTTCCGTTCCTTTCCCCTTCCCTCACCGTTTCACTCTTTCTCTATAGCCCCTCCCCTTTATTATGCTTTGCCATAGTGCCATATGACCTCTGATGTCTGGCACATTTTCCCTTTTTAGCATTAATTCAATAACATTTCTGCTGCTTTTGTTCCTATGTTCTTTGGCGTATCGTACAACTTCTAGCTTGTATGTGATAATTTCCAGGACTAAAAAGAGCTTGTGATACGTGTGACAGCCTGGTGGTAAATGATACATCAACACTAGCAGACGATAGTTGGCGCTGTTGAAATGGACTCATTGATCTTGATCTTGATTTGGGAGTCACCCAGCAGATGCTGTCAGTGAAGCCTTGGTCCGGCGTTCTCCCACAAACGTAATCTGTGGGAGAGAAGCAAAAGGGGGAAGCAACAGG
>JACEEZ010025849.1:52500-86146 GCA_016584305.1 Chionoecetes opilio | reverse complement strand
TACCGTGGTGGTCTTTCTCCGTACATTCCAGTGTGATTTCTCACTCATTGCCCTCAGCCATTCTTCTTCCCTTTTTCCTTCCACTCTCCTATTTATTTCCTTTTTGCATACAACCATACTCCCATGTCTCATCACTCCTGTCACAAACATTCCCAGTTCACCTGTCCATCTCTCCACTTTTACCGAGTCTTTCATCCACTTCCCATACATATTCCAGTCCCAAACCTTGCTTGCCCATTTGCTGTCATCCATTCGTTGCAGTCTAGCTCTGTACCTCAGTCCTGCCTTTGCTATCCTCTCTCTGAACGTGCTCCATCCCATGTCTCCTCTAATTGCTTCCACTGCCACATACCTATTGGCTCCTAATGCTATTCTGCCTGCTTTGTTCTGTGTTACTTCCAATCTGTCCAACTCCTTCCTAGACCACACCATTGTTTCCAGGCCATACATAATGCTAGGGACTGCCACACCCTTCCATAGTCCTCTCACCACTTCATATTTGTTGGCCCGACATCTTGCCACACTGCCTAGCCTTCCAACCCACTGGTTGGCTCTAGCTATCCTCTCATGTTTAGTTTTCTCATAGCCTTTATCATCCAACCAAATACCCAGATACTTGTACTCTTTCGTTCTCTTTATTTCATTCCCACCCACCATCCAAATCCTGTCATCATCAGAGTCATCCCCATTCACCACCAACACTTGACTCTTCTCCTTACTGAGCCTAACGTTGAAGTCCCTTCCATACTCAGTCACAGCATTCAGCATCTCTTGTAGCTCATTGTGGTTTTCACTAAGGATCACCACATCATCTGCATACATCAGTACACTCAACACTTCATCTCCAATTTTCACACCCAAACCTGTACGCTTCACTCTCACTGCCATTTCCTCAACATATAATCCAAAAAGTAGAGGAGAAAGGACACAGCCCTGTCTTACTCCTCTCTTACTATTCACCCATCCAGTCTCGAGGTCACCCATACTGAACTTGGCCTGTGTGTTCTCATACATACTGCTTATTATTTTAACAACCTTCTCACTCATGCCAATCGTCTCTAATACCTTACATAACATTCTCCTATCCACTCTGTCATACGCTTTCTCAATATCTAGAAAGGCTAGATATTTCTTTCTTCCCTCCTTCCTTGTTCTCTCAATCACTTCATTCACTACAAACATATTGTCCTCACCTCTTCTGTCTTTTCTGAATCCATTCTGCTCTTCACCCATCACTTTATTTCTTTCCACAACTTCACCTAGTCTTTCATTCAGTACACCACAGAAAATCTTACATACCGTGTCACATACCGCTATTGGCCTGTAATTTTTAATCTCCTTCCTACTCTTGTGTCCTCCCTTATGTATGAGGGTCACTCTACTGTCATTCCAGGCACCAGGCACCCTTTCCTCTCTCCATATATGTCCAAACAACTCATGCATTCCTCAATTACTCCCTCACCTCCCTCTCTATACAATTCATTCGGGATACCGTCCATTCCAGGGGCCTTTCCATTTTTCAGTTTTCTTACATACCCTTCAATCTCATCCATTCTAATTTCTTCATCCATCATTTCCTCTATTTTCCTCCCTAAGGTGACGTTCCCTAAGTCACTATCAGGCTCATTCACACCTCCAATATCTTTCCAGAAGTCTTCTACAGCTCTGGCCATTTCCTTTTTCTCCCTTAGTGACCTGCCATTCACCACTAGTTCTTCTACATTTCCTGTATGCTTACTCTCTTCTCCTCTCAAGAACTTATACCATTCCCTACCTCCTTCCTCACCTTTTTCCCTAAGTTCTCTGATCACTTTTCTCGACGCTTTTCTCGACGATCACTTCACTCGACGGTTGCAGAAAGATCTTAAGTGGATATTTGCCCTCATCGGGGATCGAACTCAGGTCACACCGGCCATGCCACTCGGAGACACTAACCACTCTGCTACAGCCTGTCCATTAATAGCCGCCCAGGTAATATGGTGCTAGAAATACTCTTATGATGATAATTAACCTTCAGGATACTTAAAACTATCGATCGTGTATTGGTCGAAACTGCACATATAGCGAAATAAGGAAAGAAACACTGACGCGGATGCAGGATAATGTGAGCATGGTAATGGTGAAGCTGAGTGCGAGGTGCTGGCAGGATCAGCGCACACAAGAGAAAAGACCAACGATATAAACCAGGGGTGGGGAACCATTTTACTACCAAGGGCCATTTGGATATTCATGACATCATTCGCGGGCCATACAAAACTATCAACTTAAAAATCAGCCTGCTTTTTTTTGTCCGACGAGAACCATACGTCAATTTATACGTGTCTGTCCCGTCATCTGTGTCCTATCCGTCCCGTAATGGACATGCTTGTCCCTTAACATTTACGTTATAAGTAGTATGCATGCACTTAATAACAATTTATGTTGGTATGAAAAAAAAGCTCCTAGATTTATTGGATTTCGAGTCTCGTCTGTGGTTGCCTTGGCAGGGCCTGGCCAAATGGTTTTACGGGCCTTATACGGCCCGCGGGCCGGAGGTTCCCCCCCCACCCCTGATCTAAACAGTGTGGTGATAGACAAACTCATTAGTGGTGATGCAAAGACGGTTCACATGGACAGTATTGTGATGCCTGGACTGTTTTAGGGCTGTGAAATAAATGCAGGTATACTGGAATGTCTAGGCAAAAATCAGGACAGCAGAGACAACTTTATAACGACTACAGGTGTGAGAAGCATGGAATGACATTGTACGTATAGCGAAGAACATTAGTGGTATGAGTTAATAGTGAATGAATGATCTGATATTGCAGATGAACTGCAACAGTTATCATAAGGAGAAATAATTTAACGTGGTGTGGACATTGCCAGGAAAAGAATATTGTTGTAAGAATGATGAGAACAATGTTTATATGTGATATGAATGAGACATGAGAGTTGAGGACTTTATTTAGCGTGTGAGAGAAGGATATAATGTTAGGGAAGAAAAGGAAGAATAGGGTAATGTGACACGAATTAATTTCGAATGAGAAGGATGATGAGGATAATAATAGGATCGATGATTCTAATGATGATTTTAATGATGGCAATGATTGTTGATCATTAATTACTGATCGATAATAATTTGTTGAATTTTATGATGAAGAGGATGAAGAGGGTGATGATGATAATGATGTTGACTATTTTATTGATTTCTATGATAATGATGAATTCCACAGGTCACTTTTGCATCGCTGGAGGCCGACCAAATCAACACCACCACCACAACTACCACCACCACCGCTGTCGCCGCCAATACTACCGAAACCACCACCATTACCACCGCCGCCGTCAACACCACCACCCCCAGAAGCAGAGTCATCGTGCAAGAGGCGTACTCGGTGTTGCCCGGCATGCCCCTGAGGGTGGAGAGGCTGGGGGTGTGGCGGGGCAGTGGGAGGGCCGTGCCCGTGCCCAAGGAACACTGGAGTGACAGACGAACTAATCTGACCGGCCTTCACCTGCGATGCGTGACCATGCCGGTGAGTGGTAGTAGCAGTAGTAGTGCACCATGGTGATGAATAGTAGTAGTAGAAGTAGTAATTGTAGTAGTACTTTCAAAGATGGTAGTATTAGTATTAGTATTAGTAGTGGTGGTAGTATAGTCGAGTTACTTACTCCACCCTATGGGCGGCGCTGAGTGTAGCCTCCGAGGAAATTTACTATAGTAATGGGGGCTACATACTATACTACTACAGATAGTAGTAGTATAGTATGTAGTAGTATAGTAATAGTAGAAGTATACTAGTATGTAACAGTAGTAGTGTTGGAAGTGTTGGTGGTATAAGTTGTATAAGTAGCATATAGTAATGGTAATATGTACGAATGGTGATCGTGGTAGAAGTGGAATAATAGTTGAATCACTAAATTATTCATTCCACAATGAATCCATAATGATAACAAGGCTAATAATGAAACACGTCACAATATAATCATCCCTCCTCCGTTCGTCCACCTGTCTTATTTCTCCGCCTTCCTGCCATTCTCTCCACTGACCTAATTCCTTCTCCTTCTCTTCTCATTCTTTCTCATTTTTTCCGTGTGATATCCCTACCTTACCTCTCTACTCCCCCCCCCTGCAGCAAGCCCCCTTCGTGTACACCAGTCAGCCTGACGAAGACAACAGCGTGCAAATCACTGGGTTTGCCAAGGACATCTGGGACTCTCTTCAGGAGATCCACGGCTTTACGTACGTATTTAGTAGCTCATATACGTGTGTGTGTGTGTGTGTGTGTGTGTGTATTCATCTAGTTCTAGTTGTATTTTACAGGGCCAGAGCAACGCTCGTGTGGCCCCGTCTCCATATCAACATTTGTATCATTCATCCTTAGTGCTTTGTGTTGGCCGAAGCCAGCACCCCGGAGAGCAGGTCACAAACCCCGGCTAACACCCGGTACCCATTCACTGCTGGGTGGACAGGGGCTCGGGTTTTAAGGAAACAACCCATCTGTTTCCGCTCCGTCCGGGGATCGAACCCGGGACTTCTCGGTTGTGAACCGAGCGTGCTTCCCCTACACCACGGAGTACCCTCCGTGTGTGTGTGTGTGTGTGTGTGTGTGTGTGTGTGTTGTCTGTGTGAGTGTGTGTGTGTGTGTGTGCGTGTGTGTGTGTGTGTGAGAGTGTGTGTGATTTTCACCCATGGTCTTGTCTCCGCGAGTCAGACTCGCGATCGCCAGTTTCACCGTCCCGGTGCGAGCTTGGAGTTCATTATTACCGATCTTAGGGTAATGCTGGGACCTCACACACCACATATCCCATCCCCTTGCTCAAGGGGGACAGTAATCGCCTGAATTTCTCAGTGGAAAAGTCCCTGGGAATGAGTAGGGCCGGGGATCGAACACCGGACCACAGAATGGTGCCGGGCGCTCTAACCCACCGAGCCATCCATGCGCTGTGTGTGTGTGTGTGTGTGTGTGTGTGTGTGTATGTGTTATTGCTTTGCGGAAGGCACAGGTTAAAATCTCTCTCTCTCTCTCTCTCTCTCTCTCTCCTCTCTCTCTCTCTCTCTCTCTCCTCTCTTCTCTCTCTCTCTCTCTCTCTCTCTCTCTCTCTCTCTCTCTCTCTCTCTCTCTCTCTCTCTCTCTCTCTCTCTCTCCTCCTCTCCTCTCTCTCTCTCTCTCTCCCTCTCTCTCTCTCTCCTCTCTCTCTCTCTCTCTCCTCTCTCTCTCTCTCTCCTCTCTCTCTCTCTCTCTCTCTCTCTCCTCTCTCTCTCTCTCTCTCTCTCTCTCTCTCTCTCTCTCTCTCTCTCTCTCTCTCTCTCTCTCTCTCTTTTTCCAGGTACTCGTGTCGCCTGCCGCGGGACCAAAATTTCGGTGTATTAGGGGTGGACGGCTCCTGGAATGGCCTGGTGGGGGAGGTGGTGGGAGGTTCCGCCGATGTGGTGCTGACATCCCTCGACCACAACGACGAGAGGGCCAAGGCTGTCAGCCTCCTGATTGGCCTAAGAGAGATAGGGTGAGGACCTGTGTGTTTACCTAATAGTCTAGAGGCTGAAATTTGTAGCTTGCAAAAACAAAGGCGACCCTGCTGATTGCATGTTAGAATTGTCCAACTAGTTTTTTTTAAAGTGTCTAGGCATAGAGAAGTGTAGTTCAACTTGTTGGACATTCTGAATCTGGATGGTATGGCCGCCATGACAGTTTCCAAAATGGCCGCCATCGGAATTTGTTTTAAGCTTGTTGTAGGTTGTAATGGCCATAAATTAGTGATGTTTGTGTCAATTATACCATATTCCAACACGGGGAACACATTTATTTACTTTATTTTTATATTGGATCACAAAAATTCATGTTATTCCCGATTTTAGGAGAAAAAAATGAACAAAATAACGGGCAAAACTGGAGACAACAATACTGTGCAGAACCATTTTTGTTTTGGTTAACTTTAAAGCTAAAACATCAAAACCTGTGTTATAAAGGAACTAAAACAATGTGTAATATTTGTATTTATCCTGACAAACAATCATACAGTTATTTAGCACACGAATTAGTAGACTAGTAGATTACTAGTCTACTCTACTAGTCTAGTCTAGTCAGACTAGATTAGTAGACTGGGACCATACAGCTTGCAGACAAATGACTCTGCATCAGCTAGCACATTCTCATCTGTAAAGTCTTCCCTGCCAAGATTCTGCAGAAGTTGAGAGTTGTTTAGGAAGATAGCCCATGCGAAGCGCTTCCCAATGCCAGCAAACTGGCTTGTAATGTCTGAGCCTGTTACAGCATGAAATGCCAGAAGCGATGTCCTCTGCGAATTTGTGATGGTGATGGAATGAACAGGAACAAAGTGTTGCTTTTTAGGTGTTCCCGCATTCATCCACAGAAAGAGGCTGAGCTGTGGCTGATGGGCGAGAAGGAGAACAAGGACATCAGTGTCTCGGCTCACTACAATCGTTTGAGGGTATCCCTGCTCACTTGCTTCTTTTGCATGGAGAAGAATTCTCGTGTCAGCCTCTTCATGCTCAGCAGATGACAACTTTGAAACATCTCTCCCTGACGAGGTCCACAGTTTTGCAGGGTCTGTGAATCCTCCATTCAACACCAGCTCTCGTCCTTCTTCATTCTGGAACTTGTTTGCTAACTCTGTACACAGAAAGTTTGCCAAGCTAGCTTTGTTTTCATCTAAGGAGATGAATCTATCCCACTGCCCAATGGACTGACTTCTTGCCTGCACGTCTCGTCTGATTGCTTTCTTGCCCCGTGCCCTCTGACTACGAGCTGTTGATTTGATTGTTTTCTTCCTGTACTGGTCGAAGACAAGGTAAACCCAGGTACATTTGTTTGAGAACACATGACTGACACGGTCAGCAACAGCATCAGCCCATTCGCCGAGAATTTTAGCGTTCATCCTATTCCCTAGTGTCTGGATCATGGCCATTCCGTCAATGATAGTGCATGTTGGGTATGGTCCAGGCGCAACATTCTGTGGCAAGCTTTGCTGGAGAACCTTGCCGAGGTCAGCTTTGTTTTGAGGTAGGCGCAGTCTGCCATCAGGCATTGCCAGAGAAAGTGGTACAGCGCAAATCTCTTGCTCCAACATTTTGTTCATGTCAACATCTCTGCCTGCTTGCATTGCTGTTACCACACGCCTCAGAAAGTTTCTGTCTGCCTTTAGTGCAACAGTTTTTTCCTTTCTGACTTTGACTTGAACAGTGTACATGCTCTCAAAAGTATGTAGATTCTTTGACTTGATTCTGTCATGAAAACCTACTGTCTTCTTGATGAACCTGTTTTCAACAAACTCTGACACAACCTGCTTCCCAGTGATTTCTGCACTCAAAAGGTCATTTGTAACAGCTTCACTTGCAACGTCCCCTGTGGTAAGTGAGACTAGTTCTGGTGAAGTGCGATCAAATGGGTTGTAAGTCTTGAATAGGTCAATGAGCTTTGGCACATCATCTTGGTCTTGCTTCATTCTCTTCGCCCCAAAATCTTTGTGTGCACATTCATGCTCATCATAGTCTTCCTCACTGCCGGCTAAGTTGAACATGGTCTTGGTATCTCTGGTCAGTTGAGCTCTCTCATTGAAAGTTAGGCCCCATCTATCCCGGGGTGTGTCTGTTCTTGTAATTCCCACAAGTCCGCCAGCTACTTTGCCGGCCTTGTTTACATGTTCAATGGCCTGGTCATCAGGTATTTCATTGAACTTCTGTTTTGTTTCTTTTGTGACAAAGTCTCCAGCGATAAAGCCTCTGTGTACCTCTGGTGCAGTTGTGGGCAACATGCGCACATCAGCGAGGAAGACAGCTCCCCAACGTGGATAATGGAAATGATCAAAATCTCCAAACCAAGGCAGCATTTCAGCAAATGATGTCAAGAACAGTTCCCAGTCTCCTTCACGAAGAGCGTGTGTGACTGTGTGAACCTCAAGAGGATGGAGACCAACTTCATGTAGGTTCTCCAATAGCGAAAGGTGGCATTCTCTGAACAAGAAGCTTCAAACTCATCAAACAGAACTTGCACCTCTTAAGTTTCTGACAAAAGGTCTTCAAGGGAGGAACTGATTCCTCTGTCATCTTTGTTGGCAAACGCATCTGAAACACTTCCAGCTGCAACTTTCAAGTCTTCTCGGATGAGCATGTCATTCTCCTCTGCCCACGATGTGAAGCATGCCCACAGGACTGACCAAAGCGCTTCTAATGTCAGCTTGTGAATGCGAATGACGCGGTTCCATCCTTTCTCTTTCATCACTTGTTCACATGCTCCTTCACCAAGGACTCCACTTACAATCCAGATGTTTTCCAGGCCTGAGGAATCCATGTACTATCCCAGCACTTTAGAAAAATTAATTTGCGTATGGAACCCTCCAAGCATGATGACAGTATCCTTGCAGCTGTCCTTGTCCCATTGGACCATCTTTGCTTTGCAGCACATCTGCTCATCAAAGGTTATGACGGTGCATTTTTCCCCAATCTTCTTTGTCATGGCCTGACAGTTCTGCAGTACAGTCCATAGCGTGTGAAAGTCATGGGCTGGGGCATTCAGGATTGGCATTGGCCCAATTACTGTCACTGGTGGATCAGCGGTGGACACTTTCTGGTTGAAGCCACTCTAGCCTGGAACAGCCTGGTCATTTTGTTGATGGAGCCTGGCCAAGATCCATGTAAGGTCCAGTGTGTTGGCCTTTTCAATTTTCTGATCATCAGGCAAGTTCCAAGTTTGCTGCACTGGTTCTGAAAATACTGGTTCTGGCTTTGAGGTGGTCATGTTGGCCTCTTGGAGATCCGTTATCTCAAGTGGGGCATGAAGAACTTTGGAACAGCAAGTCTTTATCTGAATATCCATCTTCGGCTCCTGTTGTTCTTTACGTCTAAGGGCCACGTACTGGCTTGCGTGAAAGGTGCCAGACCCGGTAAACGTCTCCTCGATAATGTCAATGTTGTCGTTGGAGTATCTCAAGCACTCAGTGGTAGGTGGGATGTTGAGGAAGTTTCTGGAGATCATGATGTTTCCATTCTCTTGGAAACGTTGAATGACCTCATTTGCGATAGCTGTGTCCACGCGACGGATTATCTCATACCATGCTGTTTGCGCAGCTGCATGAAAAAGATTGACCAGGTCCTTTGAACGTGTAGCCTGGTGCAGAGCAAGGCCAAGGCCGAAGTGCTTGGGATTAATTTTTCTGCCCCTTGATGCCACAAATACAATGTCTTGGCAGATTCTGAGAACCTTGTTTTTGATCTCTGCCTCGTCCTTGTCATCACCATCCATCTTCTCAGTGTTGTCACCACCACAAAGGAGGTTTATCAGCATGTACAAACTCTCAGGAACAATTTTCTCAGCATTGTCTGTTGTAAGTCCACGTATTATGTCATGCCCCGGAGTGTGCTTAAGATCGCTGTGTATCTTCAAAGCCACTCTGAATATCCAACTGAAAATCTCATCCTCATGATGAGTCAGACTGTATTGTCTGGTGTCATCTTCTTCAGAACTTTCTTCTTCTTCAGACAAATCATTCAACACAGTCCTCATGGCAACGTCAGAGAAAACAGAAGGCACAATCATAAGGTGCTTCGTTACATCCAACGGCTATACAAGCGTAACTTTATCACTGCCAAAATAGAGCTCCACCCTTTGCTTGAAATTGTAGCTTTTGTATACTCCAGCATCTATACCAAAATCTTGAAACAGTAGCTTGCTGTAGTGATCCTACACAGTCTTTAATGTGAACATGTGTCCTTTCTCCATCTCCTTCTCCAGTTCAGTCATCACATTTCTGAAGCAGATGTTTTCTGGAGACTGGCTTTTTCCCTCAGACTGCTTATCATACTTTCTGGAGAAAGAAACATAACACTTAAGGTGATATTTCCCTTCAGCAGACATCAAGTCTGACACACCTGCAAATCTGCGACGCATAGTCGGGTCAAACTGTGCCAAACTAAGCATCTTGGTGGATGTGTGTTCAAATTCCACGTTTGTAAGGATACCAGCTTTGCCAGGAACATTAGTCTGACAGAAAGCACATTTGGACCAATCCATAGCGCTGTGTGCAGATCTGAGTGACTTTGGCTCATGGTGAGTATCTGAGGAGGTTGATGTGCTTGGCAACTGTTCTTCGTCAGTGACAGATTGTGGCTGAATACGTGACTTTAGTTTTGCCAATGTTTTTGCGTGAGTAAAATCACTGTAACATGATCTGTGCCATTGAATCTGCTGGACGTGTTCTGATACAACATATTTTCGGATTCTTGGAAGTGCATCAACATATTTAGAGTCATTATATTTCTCTCTTTTTTTGCAACACTCAGCTACAGTTCGCACTCCAACACTTGTAGTCTTTCGCAGAGGCGCCGCTTTGCTTGTTTTCGAGCTGTCCTGGCAAATGAGGCATTTATCCCAGTCCATATCGTCTTCTTCTTCTCGGCCCCTGGAGGCTGCTGAGAATATTCTGCCCGCAGCCTTAATTTGTTATGCCTAGGAGACAAAAGAAATACCTGATTAGTGTAATTTTTAAACCATTTAAAACAGTGAATTGTTGAATAAGCTGCATTCTAAAAATTAATGTATCGCGTCAAGTAATTTCAGTAATTTTTTTTTCTTAAGAATTTGAGCACTAGGGTTCATTTTAATGCCAGAATCAACTCAGACATGATAAAAAACATAGGGACTGACTCTAACTTTGTAAGTTTATCCCAATTACAAGCGAGATATGAAGAAAAATTTCGATCGTGGCGGCCATTTTGAAAGCTGTCATGGCGGCCGTACTATCCATATCCAGAATGTCCAACAAGTTAATTCACATTTCGGTATGTCTGGACACTCCATTCAGACTTGTTGGACTATTCTAACATGCAATCAGCAGGGTGTTGCACTTTTCTGACTTCAGCCTCCTGACTATAAAGTCGGCTCAGCCAGTGGCGGATCTTCCATGAAAGTAATGAAGCGCTTGTCCCCTGTCCATGTTCCTTCTCTTCTTTTTCCTTCTTATACACTCTCGGTGCAGCCCCTTCATCTCTTGCAAATCCTCCGCGCTGCCCTTCACTGTGTCTTCATTAGTCTGCATTTCTGCTGTTAAGGTTTATCAGCCTTCCTTCAAACTAATGTTTTCAGCCTTCAACTCGTTCGTAACCACACTGGTCCAATACCTCGGCGTGTGGCTGGACGATAGATTCACTTTCAAAAGGCATATTCAACATCTTAGAGACCGAGCAGCTGCCTGCACAAAGGTACATAAGGCCACATCTTGCAGCGGAGCGGGCGCCTCCTTCATGGTCAAACGTACTTTCTATGTCCAAGCCATCCACTTTGTCATTGACTACAGTGCTCCATGTCTCCCTGGCTTAAAACAGTGCTTTTTTTCATCACTTGAAGTGGCACAAAACGAGGGCCTGCGCACGATCCTCAGAGCACCACGCTGGGCACGCCTACACACTCTGCGTGCCGAGTGTGGTCTCCCTTCACTACAACACCGCATCCTAGAGCGGACGTCAACCTTTGTTGCGAGGTTCGTAAGAAGACGTCCAACTGAGCAGGTAACCACCCAAATCCTGCGTACCTACCAACGACCTGCCAACCAAGATCTTGACCGCAACTGGGTTCATTCTGCAGCGGATGCCACACGTGCAGTTGGCATCAGTGCTGCTGTACAGGCCGGCCCCGTTCCACCTCACCCTGATTTTGCTTCACCCCCTCCTTAGCAGCCCAAACCTATTTCCATCGTCCGCCCCGGTGCTGCAAAACCGAAGGCTGCCCTCCCTACCATACTTAGACAAGAAAGCCTTGCGGCCATACATGCCATTTCCACTCCTGGCACAACCACCTATTTTACTGACGGGTCTGTCAGTGAATATGGTGCGGCTGGGGTCGCCTTTGTGTATGAAGGACAAGTCCACTCCTGTCGCATCACCGAAGGTGTTTCGGCCTTCCAAGCTGAACTCACTGCCATACATTGCGCCCTCGAACATGCAAGGAATCTACGTGACGGTGCCATCAACATCATCGACTCGCTCTCATCACTGGAGGCACTCGATCACCTCTCTTTCAAGGACAACGTATTACTTTTGTCATCAATCTACCATCTTTATCAACGGCTTGCAGCTCACAATAACACCATCACCTTTCACTGGGTCCCGGGGCATGTAGGGATCGCGGGTAATGAGCGCGCGGACCAAGCTGCTCGACATGCCGCCACCAACAAGCCTGTCTCTGTCCGGCTCTCCCCCAGCCTCTCACTCATCAAATCTCGTGTGTCTGTTGCAGTGAAGAGCCTTGACAAGGCGGCCTTTGAAGACCTTCTCGCAGAGGGTTCAGTCTCCGCTATGTGGTATGCAACAGTCACTCGATTTGAACCATTCTTCCCGCCTTCTACGATGGATCCACGCACCGTCACCAGCCTGCATCGCCTTCGCCTGGGCTACCTCGGAACAACCCAAATGATGAATGAAGCGCCCAACCCATACGAACATTGCCTAGAGGTGGAGGAATCACAACTACTACACTGTGTCCTGCACTACCCTTCCACCGCCCGGCTGCGCCTCTACCGTCACACAACTTACCCAAGGGAAGTCGAAACGGCAGCCTCAGTCCTGGGTGCTGTCCCTCTAAATGTCCTTGCTGAAGTCGTCGCCTCATACCCTCCACCCCGCTAACTACTGTGACATCTAGCTGCTTAACATTGACGGGCTCTTAGAAAGCCCGTGCCTTTCTACAATGGAAGAGCAATATTAAAAAAAAAAAAAAAAAAAAACACACTGGCTTTCCTTTAAATTTCTACTTGCTGTCTCAGTTCGTGATTATCTGCTATCCGTTTGCTAACCACTTCCTCCATCTTCTTCACTCTCTGTATCAGTGTTTTAACTACGCTTTCAATTTATATTATTATTCTCCAGCCCAACCTTCCTGTGTCTGTTATCCGAGTCAAAGCCCTGAAGTCCTGCTAGACCAGCAGGAGTTTCAGGCCCACTCATCTTGATGGGTGCTCTAGCACATAAATCACTCTTGGAACCACTTTAGACTCAATAAAGTAGCACTTGTACACTATTGTACTTAAAAAATGGTATAAATATTGAAACCCACATCAGCGCCGCTATTGTGTACATAGTGTGTGTGTGTGTGTGTGTGTGTGTGTGTGTGTGTGTGTGTGTGTGTGTGTGTGTGTGTGTGTGTGTGTGTGTGTGTGTGTGTGTGTGTGTGTGTTTTAAAGGTTTAAAGGTTTAAAGGTTTATTAACTTAATACAGACCCCGAACGGGGTATTAGAGTTTCAAAGGGGTAATAAATAAACGTATTGACCCTGGTAAAGAAAATAAAAACAAAACAAAAAGTAACTAGACTTAATAGCGTAATAGTTAACATAATAGCTTAGTAACGTAATAGATAGCAAAAACAGATGAGCAAACATAATTTCTAGACATAGGAACAGCTCTACTTAAAATGTCTCGTAATTTCTACAAAAAACTTTGCTAAGTTTAAAAGCACTTTATAATTTTTACTGGCAAATAGTTCAGTCATTTTATATGTATTAGGGAATACATAGTAGTAGGGTTTTACATACTGCTTTCGAACATTATGAAAGAAAGTACATTTAAAAAGGTAATGAAATTCGTCTCCTACGTCATTCATATTACAGTGCATATACGATCCTCAATTCTAATATTATTATATCTGCCTATCACAATCGGTAAATGATGATTAACACACTTAAATTTACATAATGTCCTGGAATATTTAGATGGTAGTTTCATCAGATAACTTTGCATTTCCTTATTTTCAGTCATAATCCTGTAATTGACACAAACTAAATTATTGTGAGTTTCTTCCTTCCACGTTTGTTTGTAAATGTCGTTACACGTTAGCTTGTAAGCTTCCTTTAACCAATTACCATTAACATCATTTACACTAATAAAAACATTGGTCATACCGCAACTATTTAACAAATGGTTTACCTTCATAATCCAAGGAGATCTATAGATGTTTTGATCATACAATTGCTTAACAAACATATATAATATTGATGATATTTTGTTGTTATCTCCATTTGCAATTCTAAACCAAAAATTAATAATCCTGTTATCAATATACTCCTCTATTGATTTAACCCCAAGTTCACCATAAATCATACACAGCGGTGTTGATTTATTCACTCCCAACAACCTCCTCATAAAGTTATTACATGTTATCTTTAACTGCCTATTTTAACTGCCTATTTTTGTTCACGGTGGACCCTCCAACTGAGCAGCTTCACACCACTGGGTTACAGGCAGTGGATGCCGATCCTCCCATTGACGAAACCGCACCCTCTCTTGACGAAGTCAGAGAGGCTGTAGCAAAGTTGAAGGGTGGAAAGGCAGCTGGTGTTTGTAATATCAGTGCGGAGCTCCTCAAAGCTGGGGGTGAGGCCATGATCCGCGGGTTGCATGCTGTCCTGACTGCCGTGTGGCAATCAGGTACCATTCCTCCTGACTGGAAAAGGGGGCTGGTCGTCCCTATCTGGAAAGGGAAAGGGGACCGTCAGGACTGCAACAATTACCGCGGTATTACACTGCTCAACGTACCAGGCAAGGTGCTTGCCCATCTATTGCTGACACGAATTCGCAGTCATCTGGTGAAGCATCAGAGACCTCAGCAGTCTGGGTTCACGCCTGGTAAGTCAACAACGGACCGTATCCTAGCGCTTCGTGTCCTGGTGGAACGCCGACGTGAGTTTCGACAGGGGATGCTTGCAGCCTATGTTGATCTCACGAAGGCGTTTGACTCAGTGCATCGTGAGTCACTCTGGGATCTTCTGCGACTTAGAGGGATTCCTGCAAGGACTATTGGTTTGATAACTGGTCTGTATTCTGGGACTGAGAGTGCTGTGAAGTGTGGGGCAGGTGTATCCAGCTTCTTTCCTGTGAATACAGGAGTGAGGCAGGGGTGCGTCCTTGCCCCATCACTTTTCAACGCTTGTATGGACTGGGTATTGGACAAGGTTGTAGATCAAAGTGATTGTGGAGCATCCGTCGGCAACACCAAGATCACTGATCTTGTTTTTGCCGATGATGCAGTAATCTTTGCTGAGTCGCTGGAGGTCCTGGTGATGGCTCTCGAGGCGCTGCACGAGGAGGCAAAGCCTTTGGGACTTGAGGTCTCCTGGCTCAAGACCAAGGTCCAGGTATTTGGAGACTTACTAGATGAAGCAGTACAATCTGTTCATGCGTGTGGCGAGGACATTGAGATCTTGGAAAGTTTTACATACCTTGGTAGCGCAGTCCATAATGACGGCGGGTCACGTCAAGAAGTCTTACGACGGATTGGCATAGCCCACGGTGTTATGGACTCGCTCAGCGGGAGTATTTGGCGTTGTCGGTACCTGTGCAGGAGGACAAAGATCCGGATCTTCAAGTCGCTTGTGATCCCTGTCTTACTCTATGGTTGTGAGACATGGACACTAAATAGTGACTTGAAGAGACGAATCAATGCCTTTGGTAATAAGTGTCTTCGCAGAATCATGGGGTATCGCTGGGATGATTACGTGTCAAATCAGCGATTGCACCGTGAGACTGAATCGAGGCCTATTACCTGCATAGTCCGTCAGCGCCAACTTCGGCTATATGGGCATGTGGCACGCTACCCTGAAACCGATCCTTCCCATCGGGTTGTATCTGTAAGAGACAATCCGGCGTGGAGGAGGCCAAGGGGGCGCCACAAGGCTCGTGGCTGGGGCAAGTTGATGTTTCTTGTCGAGAGCTGCTTGGTATGGGAAAGGAGCCTGCATGGGAACTCGCGCGTGGTGACCCCCGGGAGTGGCGTCGTAGGGTGGGCGAGGCGACGAGCCCCCCGGCGTATGCCCCCAATGATTGATTGATTTAACTGCCTATTGTTTTCAAAACCCCAGACCTCACACCCATACTACATAATTGGTACAATTAGTAAATTAATAATTAATGTGTGTGTGTGTCTATCTGTCTGTCAGCTCGCCCCACCCTTGCTTTCAGGTACAGCATGGTGGCCCGTCGCCCTGGCTTGATGGAGCAGACCTGGACGAGCTTCACCAGTGAGTTGCTCCCCGGCGCATGGCTGGCGACCGCTGCCTTCGCGGTGCTGGCGCCGCCCTTCCTCGTGCTGTGCGCCTATTGCTCCCCCTTCGAGACGGAGCAAGTTTCCTTCAAGGACGCCTACATCCTGGCCATCGGGGCCTTCGCCGTGCAGGGTGAGGAGACCTTAGTCAGTGGTTGACAATCTCTTGTTTTCGTCTCTTTTTAGCTACTTTTTCCTCTTATTTGGTTAGTGCTTGATTATATTTTTTCTTCGTCTTTTTAATTTCTTTTTACTATTAACTCCCTTTCCTTCCATTACCGTCTCCTTCCCCTGTATTCCTCTTTCTATTACTATCTCATCTTTTATTTCCCATTCCATTATCGTCTCCGTCATTATCCCTTCCGTTACCGTCTCCTCCATTTCCCCCCTCCTTTTACGGCTATTATTATGGCTATTATCATGACTGTACATAATTAATGTGTAACACTTTTTCGTGTACGTCTGCTATGGTTCCCTACGCAGGTTCTTGGCTTGAGGTGCGCAGTGTGTCCTCGCGCATCGTCTTCATCACAATCTTCACGGCGACGCTGGTGGTGTACGCCCACTACACCTCCGCTCTCGTGTCCCTCCTCACCGTCGCCTCCATCAGCGTCGGGTTCACCAGCCTTCAGGATCTGCTGCAGGACGGCTCGCATCGCTTTGGCTTCAGAAGTGGCACCCTACTGGAGCATGAGTTCAAGGTGTGTGTGTGTGTGTGTGTGTGTGTGTGTGTGTGTGTGTGTGTGTGTGTGTGTGTTTACCTTGTTGTATGGTTGAGACATACAAAAAAAGAGTTATACTCGTAGAGTCCCAACTCCGTATCTTATTTGGTCGATCAATACTTTGAATAGTTTTTGTTGTTGATGTTGTGTGTGTGTGTATGTGTGTGTGTATATATATTATATGTGTGTGTGTGTGTGTGTGTGTGTGTGTGTGTGTGTGTGTGTGTGTGTGTGTTTGACTTTTTTCAGTTTTAATGATTAATTCACTTCCTAATGACCCCCTGTGTCATCGAGATTGAAAGTTGAATATTCAAGATGGCGGCGGCCGCCATATTGAATTATGAGAAATCTTTAACATGATTTGAAGAACAAATCTCACAAGAAGCAACCAAGCTAATCTGGCTCTCGTAACTATATAGAAGTTAAGTTATAGAACTTAAGCATCTACCTGCTCACAATCTTCTATCTGATGGTCAGTACGGTTTCCGTTAAGGGCGATCTACTGGCAATCTTCTAGCTTCGTAACTGAATCTTGGTCATCCTCCTTTAGGGGTTTCGGTGAAACTTTTGCTGTTGCCCTTGACATATCAAAAGCCTTTGATAAAGTCTGGCACAAATCTTTAATTTCCAAACTACCCTCATTCGGTTTCTATCCTTCTCTACACCTTCATCTTAAGTTTCCTTTCAAACCGTTCTATTGCAGCTACTGTAGACGGACATTGTTCTTCTCCTAAGTCTATCAATAGTGGTGTTCCTCAGGCTTCTGTCCCCGCACCCATTCTCTTTCTATAATTAATTAATAATCTTATAAGTCTAACTCAATTTCTGCTCTTATCCACTCCTATACGCTGATGATTTTACCCTGCATTTTTCAACGTCGTTTATTAGACGTCCAATTCAACAAGAATTTAGTGATTCATGAAGAGATGCCACAGAGCGCCTAACCTCTGATCTATCAATATTTTCTGATTGGGACAAAGCAAACCTTGTTTTGTTCAATGCCTCAAAACCCAATTTCGTCACCTATCTACTCGACAAAACCTTCCAGACAACTATCCCTTCATCCTCAATGACACTCAATTGTTTCCTTCCTCTACAATGAACATTCTTGGAGTATCCTTTACTAAAAATCTGAACTGGAAATTTCACATATCTTCTCTTGCCAAATCAGCTGCTAATAAGTTAGGTGTCCTGTGGCGTCTGCGTCCTTTTTTTTCTGCCTCCCAGTTGCTTGCTCCAGACAGGGACCTTATCCGCCCATGAATGGAGCATGTCTCATATGTTTGAGGGGGATCCACTCATACAGCTCTCCTAAACAGGGTTGAGTCAAAAGCTTTTCGTCTCATCAACTCCCCTCCTCTGACTGACTGTCTTCAATCTTTAAATCACCGCCGCAATGTTGCTTCTCTTGCTCTCTTCTACCGTTATTTTTATGCTCACTGCTCTTCTGAACTTGCTAACTGCATGCCTCCCCCACTCCCGCGGCCTCGCTGCACAAGACTTTCTACTTATTCTCATCCTTATTCTGTCCAGCTTTCTAATGCAATGTTCTGGATTTTTCCCTTTACGCGAATAATATTCACACAGGTAGACTCACCTTGTTTGTTAGATGATAGTCAAATGTCCAGTAACACACGTTTCAATCAATCTGTTTCGTGGGAAATATTAGTGGTTTCGTGAGGATGTAGAGAGACACTTTGGGCTTTTGGCAGTTCGTATAATTTCAGTTAAAACTATACACTTCGGCGAAAATACGTAAGACAGGAGTCCCGGTCGAACACTCCGCCATGAAGCTTGGTTCTTGCCCTTCTCTCGAGCCTCCCGGAGGCAGCGACACACCTCGCCGATGCCTCCGTCGAGCAGGTTGATAATAATTACTCGATTCTCCTAAGACATTTTACATCTGCTCACTTAACTACTTTATTAGCATGGAGCAAATAATGTTTCTATTAGTAACCAAGCATATAATATTACTACTCTCTACAAATATCTATCATGTTACCATATATATATGGTGTGCTTATTAGCTACATGACATCACGTAAAAAGCTACAGGGTGTGGTGACTCTGTGCACAGGGAAGAGAGAGACAGAGGCCTCTTTGTTATCCATCGCGACAAAATGCTGAGTCGACAAACCATGGAGACCCGGGGGGGGGCCCCACCCAAGTGCCACACCAGTGTCATACCAAACCTTCCTCACTGTTCTTACTTTCTTCATTCGTTTCTACCCTAGTAATGCCTATAATGCCTTAACATCGCTCGGTCACGCACCTGGCGCGCCCACGCGGCCTAAGAAAATGTACCTAACCATGTTAAAAATGTGCTATACCTGTCAGACCTGTGAAGATTGAACTTTTCCACGTAAAAGATACTTGCCTAACGTGACAGCTCGCTTAACACAACAACAAAGTAGCTATAGGACACTGGGAAAGAAAACAATGGGGTTTGGGGAATCAGGAGAGGCGTTCTCCAGAGCCGCGGGAAACTGCGACTCGCCGGAGAAGGTTTTAGGAACAAAAGATATCCTAAAGAATGGTAAATTCTAAAAATATTTGAGCGGAAACAGTGGAGACGTTTCTTGTATAAACTTCTTGGAAGGAAAACAAAAGCCAACACTTACATAGTGACCAGAAAGCCGTTGATAGGAAGTTCCGTAAGGGCAAACGATAGTCACATTGTTTGCTCATCAATACAATTGATACCCATGAATCGGATTCAATGTTTCAGGTGGACTACCTTGAAAAAGTGAAATTCACATATGCCACCTTATATAAGAAGGAAGGCAAATAGTGAAGTGGTAACTAGATCTCCTAGTCGGCCAGATGCATAGAGACAGATCGTCAGCCACTAAAAACCTAGAGATGATAGTAGTCCTGTGTTATAAAAGTCTGATTAATAGGTTAGCTTCATGAAGGTCAGTCGATCCTTCCGAAGACCGATAATGATTAAACATGCAATACATGCAGTTCACATAGCGAAAATTAGTTAGACTCGAGGTCGTAAATTATAGCCGTGCATGGCGTTAGTGGTGATTGGGTTAGTGGAAATGCTTGGAGGTAGGTAAGCACAATCAGCAAAGGCCGGGTCCCGTCGGGCTTTGGTCTTCTTCAACCTATCACTATGAATTATTTGGACAGTTTGAAGAAGAGGATCCAATACCTCAAACTTTTTGCCATGCTTCTCACCAACAACAAGGCGCGGGCCCAAGAATTTCGGCGCCAACTTGGAATTCCTACTTGGACTTTGAACCATTACGGTATCCCCTTTTCTTATTGTTATAGGAACCGCACGCTTATGTTGTTGTGCCATCATCTCTGCACGAGAAGCTTGTAGCCTTTCCTTGACCTTTTTGTGTATATTAGTAAAGACATGCAAATGCTGATCCAGATAGCTATCTATGTTATACACAGGTTTAGTGGGCTTGGCCAATAGGTCATATGGCATCCGTTTATCCGCACCATAAAGTATGTAGTGAGGAGATTTCCCCGTGGACTCGCAAACTGAACTATTAATGCAAGCCGTCACGTAGGGTAACCAATCTTCCCAATCGTCGTGCAAACTGTTTTACAACAGTCTCAACGCGTCAAGGATCTTCCTGTTAACGCGCTCCGCCAGCCCATTAGAGCTTGGATGGTATGCGACCGTGAAAGTCTGCTTCATATTGTACAATGTACAATCTCCATAAGCAATGCATTACGGACTCTGCGCCATTATCACTGAGCAATACTCTTGGTGTGGAATAAGGGCAGAAAAGATGAGTTATTAATGCATGGGCTACAGTCGCAGCCGTTTATTCTTCACCGGGTGCAAGGACTACAAACCTTGAAAAGTGATCTACACACAACCAGAAGGTATTGTGAGCCGTGATGACTCTTGGGTAACTGTAGAAGATCTATTGCAACTACGTCCCAGGTTGCTCAGGTGGTGGGTATTCTAATATAGGAGCGGGTCCTGGAGTCGTCCCTTTTGTTTTGGGCACAAGAAACACACCTGGCAACATATTCTTCAATGTCCCACGCATCGTGGGCCAAAAATACACACGCCTCGCGGCTGCTAGGGTACGATTACGTCCCGGATGTCCAGCCATGGGCACATCGTGCACAATTTGAGTACCGTCGGAACAAAAACGTCAGGTATAACAAATTGTTCCACTGGGTCTCTTTTCTGTGGCCAATGTCGGCACAGTACCTTGTCATTCGACAGGAAAAATTGTGAGTAATTCACCGATAATGCTGGTAAGGAGGTCTCATCGCCCGACTCTAAGGCATAGATGACCTTCCCCCACATTTCATGTTTACGTTGTTCGACGCCCAATTCATAGAGTGAAAAATTTGGCACGGGATTTTCCCCCGTGACCGCACCCCACCACCGGAACTTTTCGCGATAACGCGCCCCGCTACCACATTTGCACGTCCGGGTAAATATTTAAAGGGTTGGGTTAAACTCTTGGATCGTCAGATACCATCGTGCAAGCCTACCGGATAAATTCTTACCCTTGAATAACTCAGTAACGGCTGCATGGTCGGTATAGACAGTTATTGGATAGCCAAAAATAACGTCTTTAAAATGTTTGAGAGCCCAAATTACTCCGAGGGTCTCTTGATGTGTAACGGAATAATTTATTTCCGCCGGGATAAGAACTCTGCTCGCATACGCGATTACACGGTTCTTCCCTCTTTCATCTTTTGCATTAGTACTGCCCCAAGTCCTTAGCCGAAGCGTCTGTACATAGCTCAAATGGAGCTGTAAAATCTGGGAATGCCAAGACAGGAGCGTTCACGAGTGCAAGTTTTAACTCTTCGAAGCTTTGTTCCTGAGGAGCATCCCAGTGAAATGAGACATCTTTTCTTAACAGCTGGTTTAGGGGAGATGCCTTTCTGGCGAAATCTTTGATAAAGGGGCGGTAGAAGCCCGCTAGTCCCAAAAAGGATCTAACATTCTCAACACTCTGGAGTTGAGGAAAGTTTTTGACGGCCAATACCTTATCGTCCATGGTGTGGACTCCCTCCCGGTCGACAGTATGGCCTAAGAAGCTAATCTTAGCTTTCAAAACTTCACACTTGGTGAACTTGGCTTTGAGACCAGCTGACAACAGTCGCTGCAAAACTGACTCCAAAGTTTTAAAGTGAGACTCATGGTCTTTGCTAGCAATTATAATATCGTCCAGGTATGCGAACACGGAGTTCCCTATCATACCGGCAAAAATTGTATTTATCATTCTCTGAAAAGTAAGCGGCGCGGATTTCAAGCCAAACGGCATCCGAAGCCATTCGTAGTGACCTCCCGGCGTACTGAACGCCGTAACCTCTCTGGAGGATTCTGCCATGGGTACCTGCCAGTACCCCGACAAAAGGTCTAAACTACTGAAAATTGTATTACCCGGTCCTAACGACATGAGCAGATCTTTTAGGACTGGTAATGGATACCTGTCTTCTTCTGAGACTGATTCACTCGCCCGAAAGTCAATAACTGGGCGAAAAGTTCCATCCTTTTTTCGGGACAAGGAACAAAGGACTGTTCCAGGGGAGCAGGAGTGTTGAATAACTTCTTGCTCTAACATTTCCTCTACATGTGTTTCTACCACAGCCCGTTGGCTATGAGGTAGCCTGTAAGCAGGTATGTAGACAGGTTTTGTCCCTGGACTGAGTTTAATGTGATGCTCCGTTGTATCGGTATCACCAAGAGCTTCACCGGGGAGTGTTATGACATCTCGGTACTGACCCAAGAGTTCCAAGAGCGAGTGCTTTAACTCCGGGTAGTCCACGACGTTGACAAGCGAACTGAGGGTTGGTACCAGACCCTGCTCGATGTCAACGGCGGACTTCTGCACCGTAGCAACACAAGCAGTAGGTAACTCCAATGGTTCAGGTACCACCTTTCGATCATACAACAACCCTTCCCCAAGGAAAACTCCATGTTTAACTCGCACTGGTCCACCTGTGGTGTTAACAACCAATGCTGATGTGACATGTCCTGCGCTGACAGTGCTAAGTGTCGCCTCTACGGCCAATCGTTTTACTTTACTGGGGCCATCGAGACATACTTCACTGTCTATAGGTGCATCAGGAACCGCCACTGGAACACGTATCGCCATGCGATCGGGGATGTTGTGGTCACCGATAATCGTGGCCTTCACAACTTTCCAACCCACTGTAAGATTCACGCGAGCATTAGAGACATGAATTGAGGGAACTACACCAGTCGGTGGCCCTCGCTTATCGCCTCTCTTCCCTCTGAGTGATTTGACATTTAGGGGAGTCAGAGACATAGGAGAATCCATCGCCTTTAACTGCTTCCCTTTAAATGTTATTAAATTTAAGTTGGGATCTATCCCAATTCGATTAGACTTCATCGTAGCTAAACCCAACAGCCCGTTTACAGGGAGCTGAAAGTTGGATGCTACATAGAACTCCATACGAACC
This sequence comes from Chionoecetes opilio, assembly GCA_016584305.1. Taxonomy (NCBI): domain Eukaryota; kingdom Metazoa; phylum Arthropoda; class Malacostraca; order Decapoda; family Majidae; genus Chionoecetes; species Chionoecetes opilio. Next base: position 62,975 of record JACEEZ010025849.1, on the reverse strand, counting down.
GGAGGAACCCTTTTGTTCAATGTAATAGGTAAGATCACTGTTCCCTTTATTTTTAAAGATGAACCTGTGACCCCCTTCAAATCACTCTGGCGTAACGGCCACCGGCCACCACGTGCACTCCTCTTTAGAGCCTCATACGACTCTTCAGAGAGTACATTTACAGTAGCTCCAGTGTCCACAGCCAGGGAAAGGTTTTGATGGCTTACCTTCGTGGGTATTGCCATGATGTTTGTTTGTTGGCAGGCAGCCACTATATTGTGGTAAATCGACAAATCCGCCGTGCCTGCGCGAGGAATTTCTCCCTCGCTTTTGTGTCGAGTTAACCTGGATGGTGCGACGAGGCTCGCATGTCTTCCCCCGACGACTTACCTCTCCCAGCAGCCCACTTATACTCATAGTTTTCACGAGCATCTAATATCTGATAGCAATGGTCGGTATCGTGAGTACCCGTACCGTGGATCGCGCAGTGGTAGGAGGCCCTACTTATTCTGTGCTTTTGCTGCTGTCCCCTCCCCCGGAAGGAAAAGGAAGATTTAATCCTGGTTGAAGGAATCCCTTCAGAGCCGTGGGTGGCGTTTGTATTTTGATTATCACCCACTGGTGATGCCTTTCGCTGTTCTGCTTTCTTGCGGAAGCATTTCTTTTCTATATGTCCCACCTTGTTGCAGTAGGAACAAATGACTACCTCTTTCGCAGCTGCCCCTGCATAAGAAGGTTGGGAGGGGTTATTGTTCGGTGTTGGAACGGGAGTATTTACTCCTGCAACGGTGGCTGTGAAAGCCGTAGAGTGTACTGTCTCCATAAGCTTGCCGTCTAAGGCCGTTATGAAATCCACTAACTCGTCCTTAGGACTGAAGGGCAAAGCAATAGCTGCACGACGCACCTTCCCCTGGACATGTAGCATATAGAACAAAAGTCCCAGAAATTTGGACATATTATCCATACTAATTTATGTTGCAGTACACCACTTTGCTTCCGTTAGAATTTTGATGCACCCCTCCGTTAACGTATTGGCCGCGATAGACCCATCCCATACAGTTTGCGACGCCAAATTCGTTATTATTGAATCAGTTACATGACTTACTTGTTTCACTACGGTGGTTGCTGCCCCACCACTGAAAACTCTCAGGAAATTCTCCCTGAATTTGTCATAATTTTGCCCTATCTTCCGGGCAGAAAGTGCTGTGCTTGCATTAATTGTTTAGCTCTCGAACCAGGTTGCAGTCGAGAACGAATGAAAACAATTTTGTCTGCTGGCCTGCAAACGTCTGAGTTACTCATTACATCCTCACATAGAGTGAGAAATTGATAAGCGCTAAAACCTTCCTCTTCTCCACTAAATGGTCGCACGGATGCCTCTGTGGGTAAAACCTTAAATGAAGTAGGAAATGCAAGTCCAGCATTGGCCTGCCCAACTGGATAAACCCGCCTTTGAGGATTTAGGGTTGATGTTATAGGGGTAATGTTAGCAAGAGTAGTATTAGTACTAGCAGCAGTAGTAGTAGTAGTAGTAGTAGTAGTATCAGTACTAGTACTAGTAGCAGTCATCATGAAATATTGTTTACCGCTCCTCAAGGTAAGATTATTCAAGTCTGAGGTTAAATTATCTACGTTTTCTGCTAACTTTTCCTTAGCGTTTGGCATTAATTATATGAGACTATAACGTAGTTATAATTAATTAATTATATACGCAAAACGTCTCCATTTGCTATTTCCAAAAGAACATTCTATATTGAGAAATAAATTCTAAGGAATTTCCTGCCATTGATGACAAGTTATTGTTTATTAACGTCCCCCGCTAAAAAGTACCGTTTTCTTTTTCCCGCAAAGGGAAACCTCCCTACATAGAAAAGAAAAAGGGCTAAGGGTGACTATTTTACACTGATAAGATTTCCTATCACGAGATGAAATCTTAATTAATATCTCATGTCTGTGTGATTAAATAATAACGTGTAAATGTAGTGTTTTTAGCTAAATGCTTGTAACTACTTAACGTAATTGTTGATTGTAGACTGCTCACTCGAAGTTCTGGGCCGGTAGGGGGAAGTCTCCTCTCCAGCACCTCGTCGAGCGGCTCCTCTTTTTCGCTGCTTGTCCGTCTTCGGTGAATAAGTTAGATGAATGACTGAGTAACCTTTAATTCCCCTAGGAGCACTAGTCGCAGGAAAGTAGTTCTCAATTAAACACTCATTAACTTATGTCCATTACACCATCGTTTCTCTCTTCTCGAAACAGGCGAAATCGGATTATTTGTTGCGAGTTTCACCATAAGTTTCAGGTGGGCTTTCGTTGTTCTTAACGGATCGCTCACTCGCCCCGGCTGTTGCAGCGGTTCAAAAGTTTCGTTCTTTTTTTTTTCTTTTTTTTCAAAAAGTTTCGTTTTTTTTTTTTTTCAAAAAGTTTCGTTTTTTTTTTTTTTTCAAAAAGTTTCTTTTTTTTGTTTTTGTTTCAAAAAGTTTTTTTTTTTTTTGTTTCAAAAAGTTTCGTCTCCTCTCACATTTTACTATTTCCAACACAGTTTCACAGAGATTGTAATTAATTATTTAGCACTGATCAGTATTCGTGCCACACGCTATCACCACTTTATGTTCTGGATTTTTCCCTTTACGCGAATAATATTCACACAGGTAGACTCACCTTGTTTGTTAGATGATAGTCAAATGTCCAGTAACACACGTTTCAATCAATCTGTTTCGTGGGAAATATTAGTGGTTTCGTGAGGATGTAGAGAGACACTTTGGGCTTTTGGCAGTTCGTATAATTTCAGTTAAAACTATACACTTCGGCGAAAATACGTAAGACAGGAGTCCCGGTCGAACACTCCGCCATGAAGCTTGGTTCTTGCCCTTCTCTCGAGCCTCCCGGAGGCAGCGACACACCTCGCCGATGCCTCCGTCGAGCAGGTTGATATATAATTACTCGATTCTCCTAAGACATTTTACATCTGCTCACTTAACTACTTTATTAGCATGGAGCAAATAATGTTTCTATTAGTAACCAAGCATATAATATTACTACTCTCTACAAATATCTATATCTATCATGTTGCCATATATATATGGTGTGCTTATTAGCTACATGACATCACGTAAAAAGCTACAGGGTGTGGTGACTCTGTGCACAGGGAAGAGAGAGACAGAGGCCTCTTTGTTATCCATCGCGACAAAATGCTGAGTCGACAAACCATGGAGACCCGGGGGGGGGGCCACCCAAGTGCTGAGTCGACAAACCATGGAGACCCGGGGGGGGGCCCCCCCAAGTGCCACACCAGTGTCATACCAAACCTTCCTCACTGTTCTTACTTCCTTCATTCGTTTTACCCTAGTAATGCCTATAATGCCTTAACAGCAAGAGTTAATCAGTATCTTCACTCTTTCATCCCTTTTACTGGTAAACTCTGGAACTCTCTTCCTGTTTCTATTTTCCGCCTTCCTACGACTTAAATTTCTTCAAGAGAGAAGTGACCTCCCGAACTAAATTGGCCCACCCCCCTTTCTTTATTCTCTTACTGTCGTCTATATAGGAACTGGCAACTAAGCGGGCTTTTCGTTACTTTTTTTTGTCCTTGGCTAGTCCATTGTCATGTAAAGAAAAAAAATTCCTTGATAATACCCAGGATAATCTAAATGAACCATGGTTTAACTCTGTAAACCAGTAAACCTCCGACATCGGGGTATAGGAACTTGACCAACGGTCTCCAATCTTACGTGTCGTCACTTTTCTTTGCAGATTTAATTGTAATGAAAATCACTTTTACCGGCTTGATGCAAGGTTTAATCAACAAAGAACTCCATTCCTGAAGCAACATGACACAAAGTACGATACTAACTAAGTATTAAAATAGTATTCATAGAAAATTAACATACGTATAATATATATGTGTACACTGTACATACTACATTATGCGTTACACAACATGCAACGCCAAAAATTGTATGCAGGGAAAAATTCCTACTCATTTGGGCTGTGGTTAGATTGCGTCTGATTACTACCTGGGCTCGTAGTTCAAGGTTGCCTCTGTAACAGCGAGACGGTACAGGGAACGAACTTCTCCCCCACTTGCCCTTGTCCTGATGACCCCCTCACCCCAGCGCCCTGATTTCCGCAGAAGGCGCGTCACTCTGTCTTCAAGGACGTGTGGGAGGAGCTGGTCCTGCCTTACTCCGACAACCTGGTGATGGACGATATGGATGGCATCAACAAGGTAGGTGTGTGCGTGGGGGGGAGAGGGGTGCCATTGACCCTTCGTTTTATCTTGATTACTCTTTGGTAAAATTCACTTTCCCGCCCTTATTTTTTTACAGGCCTTCACAGATCCCTTCAGATACCCTAGAACGTAATTATAAAGTGGGGGAGAGATCCCCTCTCCCCTCTAAACCAACAAACCTGAGGAGTGGTGAGAATGCGGGGTTTTGGGATGGGGGAGACGAAATTCACAGATATACACTATTTAATTGTCTAAGCTCGCTTCGCTCGTTTGGACACCTATTTCAGCCGAATTCATTCTTTGGTACTAAATAGATTGGTGAATCTGTCATATAGGCTTGTAAAATGTTTACTCCACGAATGGGGGCAAGGAGGCTACAGGTGCAAAGGAAGAAATTTGGCACATAAGGTTATATTTCGTCTCTTAACTCATTTATGCAGGAACTATTCACTATCTGAGAAACAAATAAGAGTTAATGTATGTCTAATGTATTTCTATTTACAGATTATACGCGTAAAACTGCTTATTTTCCAACCGAGCGAAGCGAGCTTGGACACCTATTTCAGCCGAATTAATTCTTTGGTACTAAATAGATTGGTGAATCTGTCATACAGGCTTGTAAAATATTTACTCCACGAATAGGGGCAAGGTCTAGAGTGCATATTGGCTTGTAAAATGTTTACTCCACGAATGGGGGCAAGGTCTAGAGTGCATATAGGCTTGTTGTCATCCGATGGCCAGTGTTTACATCCTGCCGCGCCCCGCCAGCTGGCCGACCCCTTGCACTGCACCTGTCCGTCCACCTGTCTCTTTCCTGTCCTGCTCAGGCTCTTGCCGCTCCTCTCACACCTGTTACGCCACACTGCTGCCTCCTGCTGCTGCTGACACTACTAACACTGATGACACTCCTGCTACCAATGTATTTCTGATCAAATAGTGTACAGAAGACAAATTTTTCTCCTATATACTTGTCAGGTGCTTCCTAATACTATGTCATCTGCCTTCTGGTGATGTGCTGACGTGTGTGTGCGTGTGTGTGTGTGTGTATTCTCGTGCTACATATAACTCCGTCTTTAAGGTGTGAGGCGCTAAGGGTGTATGGCTGGGTCTGCTGCTTGTACATAATGTGGGGCAGCGCAGGTGTACATATAGTACGTATATTCTATACACCTATTTCAGCCGAATTAATTCTTTGGTACTAAATAGATTGGTGAATCTGTCATAGGTGACCTATGGCGTCTGCGTCCTTTTTTTTCTCCCTCCCAATTGCCTGCTCTCTACAGGGGCCTTATCCGCCCATGTATGGAGTATGTCTCACATGTTTGGGGAGGATCCACTCATACAGCTCTCCTAAACAGGGTTGAGTCAAAAGCTTTTCGTCTCATCAACTCCTCTCCTCTGACTGACTGTCTTCAATCTTTAAATCACCGACGCAATGTTGCTTCTCTTGCTCTCTTCTACCGTTATTTTCATGCTCACTGCTCTTCTGAACTTGCTAACTGCATTCCTCCCCCCCTCCCGCGGCCTCGCTGCACAAGACTTTCTATACTCATTCTCATCCCTATTCTGTCCATCTTCCTAATGCAAGAGTTAATCAGTATCTTTACTCTTTCATCCCTTTCACTGGTAAACTCTGGAACTCTCTTCCTGTTTCTATTTTTCCACTTTCCTATGACTTAAATCTTTTCAAAAGAGGAGTAACAAGACACCTCCCGAACTAAACTGGCTCACCCCTCTTTTTTATTTTATTCTCTTACTGTCTTCTTTATAGGGACTGGCAACTAAGCGAGCTTTGTGTTACCCATTTTTGTTGTGCCCTTGGCCAGTTCTTTGTGATAAAAAATAAAAAATAAAATATATATATATATATATATATAGGCTTGTAAAATGTTTACTCCACGAATGGGGGCAAGGTCTAGAGTGCATATTGGCTTGTAAAATGTTTACTCCACGAATGGGGGCAAGGTCTAGAGTGCATATTGGCTTGTAAAATATTTACTTTGCGAATGGGGGCAAGGTCTAGAGTGCATATTGGCTTGTAAAATGTTTACGTTACGTTAAAAAGTAAAGAAAATCAAAGAAGGGGATGGTGAAGGTTAGGTTGGGTTAGGTCAGGTTGTAATAAAAGTATTTTAAGGTGAGGGTATTTAAAAAGTTGACTTTAGCCTGTGCGAGCTTGGACACGTTCCACATCTTTAGTGTGGACGTCTATTTCCTAGTTGTAATAATTTAGCAGTTTATTACAATACATGGATAACCTGACCTAACAGCAGAACATCTCTCGCTAGATTACTAACCTACCCTGGACGTTACCTAACCTAACCTAAAACTGCTGGTGTTTATTTCCTGAATGCAGAAACACGAGTAAAAGCTGATCAAATTATATATTGGGCGCTGTAATATTAAGAACTGGAACTCGCCAAAAATAGGAACACTCGCCGACGGCGGTGAGAATACCTCTGTATACTATACACGATAATATAGCATTATTTACCTTATTGATGAGGTATTGAGGTGGTGCACATCACCCAACTGATGATTTGAGTTGAGGCCCCATTACAGATGTCACCCAGCTCTCATCAAATCACGGTAAAATATGGAGACCGTACAGCCGTCACGTCACACGTGCAGGGTCCATTTTCTCAACCGATGGCCTTAATACAGACGATAATATGGTATCAGGCCGCTAGTGACGTATTCCAGTTGAACATAAAGCTGCTTCGAACCTATCATATGAGCTATACAACCCCTTATATGTGTTTACTTGATCCTGCATTGACAGTGCAACCTCTATAAAAATTGAGGTTCGTTGAGTTTATTGAGCGCATGCGTATTGAAATACGCAAATATAGAGTCGTGAGCTTACCTTGCCTTGAACATCACTCATTAATAAAAGAGCATCGATATATGGTATTGGGGACTTTGTCTCTATATATGAAAGCATTTGAATATTTTTAACATGCTTCTGGATCCGCTGAACCAGTACCTGATATTAAATGCCCGGGAAGAGTGACTGTAATGGCAAGGCGGGGGTCCGGGCCAACTGTCATCGTTTCTCATCAAATGTAGGAGGTTGAAGGTGAGATTAGGTTAATAACCCCTTGTGGGGGGTTCCAGGGGGGCAAAGACCCCCTGATTAGTATATGTTTAGATATGTTAGATGCTGTAAATTTGTGATTTTCGTCTCTCCCATCGATAAGGGCAGGAAAGGACTCTAAAATTTTACCTACTCATTTTACACAAGACTTACACCATTTTTCTACTTTTACCACAACTCTACTACTATTACTACTACTACTACTACTACTACTACTACTACTATTACTACTACTACTATTATTACGACTACTGCTACTACTACTACTTCTCCACCAGGTAATCAACAAGAGGTATGTGTACATGATGGAGGAGAACATTTTTCGGTCAGACTTCGGCAAAAACTGTCAAGTGATGCAAGGGAAGGGTCGCTACTTCACCACCCAGACGGGCTTCGCGCTGCCACTCAACTCCCCGCTCACCAAGATATTCGATACCCAGTGAGTGAGTGAGTGTGTGTGTGTGTGTGTGTATGTGTGTGTGTGGTTGTGTGTGTGGACTTTTGCCCTTCTCTTAGCTTTAAGATTCTTATAGCAACGTTTATGTTGTGGCAATCATCAAACCACCTATGTTTCTTATTCTCTCTTTTAGTTTCCTTTATGGGTAGGGGTTTCTTTCATAATTTTACAGCCTGTGTTTTGTTTCTTTGGTCTCTTAAACACATGTATTATCCGCCTCATCACCTTATACTGTCGCCTGACCTCATATAGGCAAACCAGAGTTAGTCCTAATTATCTTTTTTTTTAGTTTCCATCGATTTATTTATATGCGTTTTATGATGTCATTTTTTTGCCTGATCACTGTCTTGAAACTCCCAAAGGTCTCCATTTAAGATTATTTCCATAAGTTTTTTTCTAACTCCAATCAATGCATGCTTACCAGCTCCCATCACGGGCTCATCCTACATACGTTCCTTTGGTACCTACCTTACACTGCAAACCCACCAAATTCTACATCTTCTCTAGCTCTTGCCACTTCAAGCGGTGTTACCAATTTCCATTTTATTGACTCATCACACGTTTTTTTTGCACATTGGCAGACTCATCAAGTTTCGTGACGGCGGATTGATAAGCCGGGCGTGGCGTCACTGGCAACCCATGGTGACCCACTGCAACGTCCAGCGGGTGGTGGCCATCGAGCTGAACCATCTTTTTACCGCCTTCCTGCTGCTGCTGCTCGGGATGGTCCTGGCGGTGGTGATCATCCCCTGCGAGAGGTGCTGACGGGGGTTGGAATGAAGGGGTAGAGAGAGAGAGAGAGAGAGAGAGAGAGAGAGAGAGAGAGAGAGAGAGAGAGAGAGAGAGAGAGAGAGAGAGAGTTCTAATGGTAGTAGTAGTAGTAGTAGTAGTAACATAAGTAGTAGTGTTTGTAGCAGCAGTAGTAGTAGCATCGTAGTATAGGGTTGCCATACGTCCGGATTTTCCCGGACATGTCCGGAATTTAGGTGTCAAAATCATCTTCCGGAGGAAATTTAGAAACTTCTCGAATTGTCCGGAATTTCAGCATCCATAACCAATAGTTCAAAAAATTACAAAATATTAAAACTATTGGAGAGAGAGAGGGGAGAAAAAAAAAAAAGAGTAGGGTAGGGAGGGGCTCGCCGGGTGGCAGCTTTTGCGACGGGAGCATCAATAGGAGCAGTCAACAACTCCGTCATTCTGGTACAAACTCGTACGCGGGACTAAGTTTATGTTTCCAGGGGCGGAAGCAGTTCTGTACATGTTGCCTATTCTACATTATTCTTATATTTAGTTACGAACTACCAAGCATCCAGCAGTTACTGTCAATACTCTATTTTATATGTATTTAGGTTTACACAATATGGATTTTTTTTTTTTTACCACAACTAGACACAATATAACAGAATTCTTGTTTGGAAAAAGCACACAAGCAAAAAATTCCACTGACGTTGACTTAGGATGGACTGATCGAAATAAGATGTATATAGGAAAATTGTAAATAAGTCTACAGCAAAGTGAAACCAAGCAGAATAAATGACAATATCTTGTTATCGTATTAAAATTATACTCAAATCATGCAATGGAAACCCCTCCACCCCGCACCCTGTGCACATGTGGCCCTGCCGCAGTTTTGTCACACGCACGATAATTATCGTACATGTACGATAAAATTACCTCCGGTTACCTCCTTATGAAGCTGACAGCCTCTTTCACATTCGAAGTCACTTATTCTTGGCACTGTCCACCTTCTCTTGTTCAACACGTGCATCGCGCCCATTGTGCATTGTCTATTGGTGGCAGGTGATGGGTGATTAACGTGTGTTATGGGGTTCCAGCTGTCAATAGTTTTGGTGCCGCGGCCCGCGGAAGTTGTCGTACTTAATACTGATATGTTTATTTTTTTAATCTGTCTTTCAATAATAAATGGCACATGGAAAAAAACTACAAAAAATATATCTTTATTTTTGTAAGTAATTATGTTTCACTTAATACAGTAACTATATTTCCGCCTGGTACATGGTAATGGTAGGACGACTGTACAGATTCCGATATTATCATCGAGTTGTTGACTGCTCCTATTTGCTACGTGTCCTGATCCTGGATTCGGTCGCAAGTCCTTCTATGTTTATAAGTCCTGTATTAAGTCGTTGCTCCCCGCCGTCGCCTCACGTCGCGCCAGTCTTCTTGAAGCAGCTGCTTTTCGGTGTTTGAAATTGTTTACTTGTTTGAGGCCTTGATATATACATTTATTTTTCCGTATACTCTTAGAAGTTATACAACGTCAAAGGACCAAAGTGTGTGTTGGGCGGGGGTCATGGGTGTCCGGGAGGCGTCCGGAATCTTGGCTGTTCATATATGGCAACCCTATCGTAGTAGTAATAGTAATTATATGATGATAACGAGAATGATAGTAATAGAAGTGATAATGACAATAATAATGACAGTAATGATGACAACAATGATGATAAGGGTAATCACACTGTCCCTCTCCTGCTCGTCGCCCCGTCACAGGTTACACTGGAAGGTGGTGGGCAAGCGGAACACTCTTAGGGTACAACAGATCCAGGCGGAGCAGCAGAAGGGCCTCTTCACTCTTCCGCCGCAGGCCCACACCATCCCCAGCATGGACAGCAATGACGTCTCCTTCACGAACCGCTTCCATTACACGACGGAGTACAGCCCTCCTCTGGCGCCTCTCGATACAATGTAGG